>CANSZD010000820.1:0-600000 GCA_947648045.1 Beta corolliflora
CACGCAGGGACAACCTTCATCTTTCCGCCACCGCTCTTCATCAGCTCCGACCAGAAGGTCTTATTATCGGAGACGAACATTCCAGAAGAATCCTAAGACAGTACTGAAGTGGAGTAGTAGTAATAACTCAAGAGTGAAACCTAAGCAGAAAGTGAAACCTAGAAATCGAGAAAGACATGCAAGGTGGAAGTGGGTCCCACCTCGTCTTCCTCCGCCACCTTCCTTCGCCCATTTGGCTGACTGTACTACTGTCATGGTTAAAAACATTCCTGCAACTTTCTGTGGTCTTTTACATCTCTCCCTTATTCTTCTTTCTTTTCCTGTTTTATTATTTGTATTTGGCACTTTTTTTTCTGGCCAAATAGGATACTTATATTTGTTCTTCTTACGTTAAATTTGACCCCTCTGGTTAATAAATGCAATATGGTAATTAATGAGACGTTAGTTATTTCTATTTAATGATTGGTTTATAATATGAATTTTGCAGTAGAAGAGAATTGACTGATCTACTGGACCAACATTGTCGCCAACAAAATAAAGATCCAACCCATCTTCTTCTCATTATAATTTTCTCTACCTTCCCTTCGATTTTAAGTAAGTTTAACCTTGATTTATTTACTAGTCAAATAATATTTATTTTATAATTCTGAAAATTGATACATATATTACTTTGTGGGCCAATTTTTGTGCTAAATTCTTTACATTATACCAAAAAAAAAGAAATAGATATAAGCAAAAATTTGGGATATGCTTGTGAATTTTACTACTGAGGAAGGAGCTTCTAAGTTGCATATATGCTGGAATGGAGAGGGCTGACACGTTCATCAAAAAACAAGACAAATAACTTCAAAGTGATTACAGGTGAACCAAATAACCTTTGTTTCATTTTAAGATTATAGAGTTGCTAATTTTAGTACGGGCCTAATTTGATTTAATTCATGATAATTGGAAAAATAATTAGGATTAGAGATGAATAAAACAACATTTCCAACGTTCTATCTTCCGGTGCCTGTCGGAGTGACTACTTGCCGGTGGAACTCTCGCCGCCTCGTAATGGCTTCAATGCTGATGTTTGCGAGATGACTGCAATAGGTGAATGGCTTTATTGCAATGGCGCTGCTATTACCTCAAGTGCCAAGAGTTGAGGGTTAAACTAAGGTTCCACCCCGCTAAGTCGTACTGATCTTTCCTTTAACACTTCTATATTGCAAGAGAGTTGAAGATTGTCATATCACCTGTTCCTTCTGCTTACTACTTCATGACTTCACTCATGTTGTGTCTTAATTCATGCAATGCTGCTGTGTAGTTGTAGCTGTGTACTAGATTTGTCTTAGGTTCCTTTTTCTTCAATAGTGGAAGAACTATGTTTTCGTTCTCTCCCTTGTAATAGATTGATCTGACTAGGGGGTGAAATGGAAACATGGGTTTAAGTCTAACCTCTTGATTTTCGCTTCCACGGATTTCTGTTTACGATAGATTAATGGTGTCATATGCACTGGTAACATTTGCTAAATGTTGTGTACACTAGTTTGTAATGTGCTAATCATGTACCTTAGTGATTGTTCTATATGAAGTTTACATCTATTGGGTTGCTGCTGCATCCTTAATCTTCTTGTAAGTGCTAGTTAAGCAACTCAAATCTTTTGTCCTACAACATGTGTCATCTATGTACCTTTCTTTAGGTTGATCTTAATGTGTTACTAAATTTTTATTTAAAAGAAGTGGGACAAGTTGTACACAGATTTTGGGATGGAAGATTTGTTTCCCTTGTTGAGGTTTAAATATTTGAGAGTACAACCCATAGGAAAACCAAGAAATGGGATAGTATTCTTTGGGAAAAGATGACATTTACCGGAAAGGGGGAAAAGTTTAAAGGAGCTATAATTTCCTTATGTTGATGGCTGATTTTGTTGTATATGCATGGCTATATTAGAAGTAGATGATTGATAATTAATGATGCTAGTGTGTAGTACTAATTGATAATTACAAAAATAAATATATGAGATTTATACTAGTTTTGCTTATTGCAATCAATGTTTTAATTTTTATTTTTTCTTGGTACAAGGATTTGGGCAAGACAATCCCTTTACCATGGAGAAGCCTAAGTCGAAATTAAACATGTGTCTTTATCATTTCAGTTAAGCTATCTCCATTAGTTTACAAACATGCATAGGTTATAGAAATGATTTGTGGTAGGCTATCTTAGGTGAGTTGTGCATTAATCACACATAGTAATGATAAGCATCTAAAATTAGCTATTTGAACTTGGAAGTTGGAAGCAGCCTGCCCTTAAGTAGTAATTAGAGGTGGAGGGAGGTGGACATTTATGTACTACTATTAGCTAAGATTTATCCTTTAGGCTTTAGCTATGATGCCATGGTTAATTATTCTACATTTATGTACTAGAGCTATTGCAATTTGCCACTTGCCTATATTTTTTTTTTATTTCAGATTGCTAGAAACATAAACGCAAAGGTAAACTGAATTAAGGACAATCGGAATGGCAAATCTTTGATGAGCTTTGGTTATTGTTGTGTTTTTTTTGAAGGGGATTGTTGTGTTTTTGTTTAATACTTTAATTGTTATAGTTTTATGCTATGGTACTTGGACTTTTTTTATAGAGGCTTTGCTACTTGGACTTAGATACATGAAGTATATTGGACACAATGTCAAATCCCCTATTTCATGGATAATATGTCCATGATTTTGGTCCAAAATGACGTGCCAAGTGTACATACCATGTTAGAGAATTAACACATATCTTTGAGGTAAATTGAAGAGGTAAATTGAAGAGTCCGAATAATGTAGGTTGTATAGTATTGAGTGGTTATTATTGGTTGAAATAATACTTGTACTTAGTGGGACGAAGATGGAGTAATTGTGAAGTTTGAGTATCATGAATGTAGAAAGTAGCTTACCTTGTTTAGGAAAGAGGAATGGAGTGTACAAAGCTACTAATCAATGATTTATTGTCACTTGGTAGGAATTTCTCCCTATCCCAATTCCCACAATCTTAGCTATCTTAGCTGCATTTGCTTATTAAAGGTCAAAATTCATTTACTTTAGCTGTGAATTAGTACTAGTATGTAGGAACGAATAGTATCATCATGTTTGATCTTGTTAGATTTATTTCTATGTGTATTTTCAAAATATAACTTTTCATGATTTTGTTTACATAATGTGTAACAAAAGGTATTAACCATTAAGGATGTATTTTGGCGACCATAGGAAAGAAAACGGGGAAAATATTTTGAGATAAAGGGAGTAGAAAGAATTAGTTTTAATCAAAGTGCTTTTGTGGTTTGAAAGGTCATATACTTGTTAGTTGTTAAAAAGGGTGAATGAGTGTTAGTTATGCTTTTTGAAGTTTCTTCATGGAAAGTGCAACCTTTTCTATTGCCATCTTTACTAGTAGTATGAGATATTGAGATAGTATTTCTAATGGAAAGTGTTGCTTCAGGCTTCCACATTTAGGTTTTGACTTTAGGTTTAATGAGTTAGAGAGCTTTTTCTTGTTTTATTCGTGATCCCGATGAAGTTTACATGATTAGGCATTATATTTTCTTGCTTTCTGGGGGCTTCACTCTGAGATTTATCTATTCTAAAGCTTAAGATTCGATGAAAGTTCATTGGATAAGAGTATATGTTTGTCTTATACTTCAGTGCGTGCTAATATTTTTGGGAATAACAATAGTCTTCTTTCTGGAACTACTATTTTATGCATGGAAATTAAAGAAACCAATGCAGAAGTATAATCTACATGTATATTGGAGCTAAAAAGCACAAAGAAAAGATATTATAGGCTTTCTTTGTCTATTTCTTAGGACAGCAACGAAATTAACACATAAGAAGGTAGTGAAGAAACTTTGGTGATTGGTGAGGAAGCTGAGTTATCACTCTTTGTGGAAGCCTAAAAAGCTGTTACTAGCCCTAAACCCTAATATGTTGGGCTCACTGCACCAGCTTCAATCCTAAAACTCCTCTTGTTGTGTAGCGTAGTTGTGCTTTCTTCAGAGTTAAGGGAGATAGCTTTGGTGTTGACCCAAGTCAAGCATTCTTTACTTTACTTTTATTATTATTGCGGAAGACTTTTTTTAATTAGGTAAGAAGAAATTATGGGTTGTCCTCGCTGGGTTTGTCCTTCGGTTTTTAACACGGTTTGTCCGAAATTCCTTGGTCTAATTATCCTATCAATAATTAGCGAATTACTACAATCAAAGTACTACTTGTATTAAAATAACTTGTTCAACATAAAATAATAAAATACAAGAAGTTTCAAAGGATTCAAAAAGCATCTAATATTAATACATGAAATGAGGAGGTTTAGATCTAATTAGTCTTGTTAAAATACACAAACTACAACACATTGGGATCAACAATAGAGGCCGAAAAGTTCCAAACCACATGCATACAAAATCAAGGCACAAATTCAATAAAAAACATAAAAAAACTATCCGTTTAGGAATAAAAAACTAATTAAGAATAAAGTGCAAAGTGTAATGGAGTTTATGTGAGAGAACGAGGAAGAAATTTGTGAGAGAGAGAGGTGCAAGTCCAACAAGGGAAGAGGGGGGGGGGAGGTCCTCTCCTTTTAAATATTAGAGTTTCAAGAAATGAAACTAGTTCAATTTATTTAATCTATAAATTAAATGTTAGGGTTTGAAAGAAAAAGCGTTGATTGGTTTAGCCCATATATTTTAATAACTAAAAACAATTGGCTAAGAAACTAATAGTTTTAACTCAACAAGGATTATTTTCAGAGAAAAAAATGCTTAAATAATAGAAAGTAAAGATAAAAGAGGAATTAATAAAATCTTATATACTATGTATTAATTTTGTAAATAAAACAAATACTATAAATAGATATTCTAAAAATACGGAGTATTATTATTACACTGATGTCCAGGCTTCGTGGGCGCTCGGAGCCGTGGACTATACTGCTGGGAAATTTAAAATCTCATGATTTCTCAAACACCTCTAAATTCATAACTTCATATTTGAAATGCTGGTTCCCCGACAAGCATTAATTCAATCTTACATCCAATGCAGTTTTAAATATAACATAAATTAATTGATTATGATAAATAGTAATTGATTTTCATGGTGAATCAAGTTAAAATAAACTAGAGTTGGAGAAAAGCAGTCCGACTAAGCACTTCACCATACGACCATACCGAACTTGATCCGAGAGAGCTATGGTTTTTATGGCACAACTATACATTCTTGATGTTATATCTAAAAATTAATTTACTTTTTCTATCAAGTTTATACCAACTTTGTTGGCCAACTTGCAAGGCTTTGATACTTTGGGGCTATAGAAGGAAAAATGACCCCTTGAAGTTGCCCAAAAGACCTCCTAGTGCTGCTTGTTGGTTACATTGCTAGAAACTAGAAAGCCAAAGAGGCCCGTGAAGCTGGGACAAGTATAATTGTCAATTGAATAACTGGAAGAGCTTATGTTATTGAGAATATGTGCTGATTTATATACTTTTCTACTGTTGGTACATAGTTAGTTATGTACACTCTCTCAAATGTAATTCTTTTAGCAGTTTTGTATTGATCCTAGGTAGATATTAGCTGTTTTTGTGTTTTTGTACAGCTAGTACTAGGTTTCTTTTGTTTCCCTTTGTTTATAAGGGTGCTGCCCCCCACAGCCGTTTTCTCAAGGCTTTGTAATTACAAACCTAAGACAGAAAATACAGAAAATCTGGTGAGCAGTTTTCACCAAACAAATCCTCCAAGGTTGAGTCTTGCAAACTTCTTTATGGTATCAGAGCCAAAGCTTTAAAAAAAACAGTTCTTTTAGAGTTTGAAAGGTTCTTCCTTGGTATATCTCGTTCAAAAATCATTTTTTTTCATTCCTTAAAAATGACAGACCAGAACCCAAATCCAAACACAAACCACAACACAAAAACCAATCCATACAAAGACCCTTTGTTCATTGCTGTAAGTGAGAATGCTGCAACTCCTCTAGGAAGCATCATCTTTGATGGAAACAATTTTCTAAACTGGAGCAGAAGTGTAAAGATTGCTCTTGGAGCAAAAAACAAGCTAGGCTTTCTTGCTGGAAAGCATCCTAAACCAGAAAGTGGAGATGAAGAGACTCAAAAATGGGTGAGGTGTGATTATATGGTAAGGTCTTGGTTACTAGCAACCATGAAACCTGAGATTGCAGGAACTTTGGTGACTATGCAGTCAACCAAAAGTCAACCAAAAGGCTTTGGGAAGAAGTCATTGAAAGATATGGACAAAGCAATGCACCTCAACTTTACCAACTAAAGAAAGACATGATGGAGTTACAGCAAGAGACTCTGAGTGTAAGTGAATACTACTGCAAGTTGAAAGATTTATGGGACCAGATAGATGAGTTGGAAGAAATCCCTGAATGTAGCTGTGGAGCCATGCTAAATGTAGCTGCGATTTGGCTAAGAAGCTCCTTGAAAGAGAGTATGCAAACAAGCTCATGAAGTTTATCATGGGACTAAATGGAGGATACAATCAAGTAAAAACGAATTTTTTGAGCATGGATCCACTATTACCTGTTAACAAAGCTTATAACTTGATAATGCAAGTTGAAAAGTAGAAGCAAATAACTGGAGAAAGCAGCAGGGCATGAAATGAGTGCTTTAGCTGCCAACAGGCAAGTTCCAAAATATGGGCCTCTTGAACACTTTCAAATGAGTGCGTTGACTGCTAACAGGCAAGTTAGAAACTATGGGCCTCTTGAACAATTTCAGAAGAAGGACTACAAGAAGAGATTACAAGAGAAGCTGGCAAAGCAGGCAAAAAAATGTGACCATTGTGGTATGAGGGGTCACTTAAAGATGGAATAATTTGAGTTAAATGGATATATACCCTGAATGGTTCAAACAGAAGAATACAAGACAAGCTGCAAATGCTGAGAGAGAAGAAGATGTTTTTGTTGGCAATAACCCTCTGGATGGTCCACCTCACCAGGGAGGTAATGTAACTAAAACTGACAGCAATTTGATTTCTAATGTTGTCCAGGAAGTTCTGAAGATTATGGGAGAAACGAGAATGGGGTGACGGGAACTTCAAGTAGCAATTTTGCGAGGTAAGAATGTTCACTCAAATGCTTGTTAACTATTTCGGTGATGATAAATCACACACTTGGCTCATAGATTCGTAGCAAGTGATCACATGACGAAGGAAGTTGAGCATTCTTGGAAATGTAAAAAACTTAGCTAAGCATATAAAAGTGGGGTTGCACGATGGAAATGTTAAAGTTGTGAAACAAATGGGTGATGTTAAGTCGAGTGAGAACATTATCTTGATCGATGTCTTATACATAAGTGATTTTAAACATAACTTTGATTTCAGTAAGCAAGTTGTTAAAGGAAAATGATTTCAGGCTTATGTTTGACAAGAATGGGTGTACTTTACAGGGCCCTACCATTGATGGATGTGAGTTATTTGGGAGGGTACATGATGATCTTTACAAATACTTGAAGAAGGAAAGATCCTGGAAGGAATAGAGCTTCGTAGTCTTTGGAAAGAAGAGTGAAGAAGTGAATAGCACATGTAATAAATCAAGAAGATTATATTTAATTCATGCTAGACTTGGGCATGTTTCTATTTCTAAAATGAAACATTTGGAGTTTTGTAAGTGCAAAGAACTAGGAGAATATTTTTTGTGACACTTGTTCGGTTGCCAAACATCACAAATTGCCTTTTGTGCAAAGTAAATCTATTGCCAAATGCATTTTTGATTTGATTCATGTTGATTTATGGGGCCCATATAAAACTAAAAAATATCACGAGGGCAAGCTATTTTTTTACTATTGTGGATGACCACAGTAGAGTCACTTGGACTCATTTGCTGTCCAATAAGGAGCAGGTAAAGGAAATTTTGAGCAATTTTCTTGCTCATGTTGAAAATCATTTCAACTGTAAGGTGAAGACCTTAAGGAGTGACAATGGAACCGAGATATTTCGAGTGAATGTTCAGGAAATGCTTGCAAAGAAGAGAATTGCACATCAAAGAAGTGTGGCGGAGTGCCACAAATGAATGCTAGAGTTGAGAGGAAGCACAAGGTTTTACTTGAGACGGCTAGAGCTATTAAGCTTCATGTTGGGTTACCCGATTATCTATGGGGTGAATGCATTCTTGCTTGCTACTCACCTAATTAATCTATTGCCACGGTGCGATCATTGAGTGGGATACACCCTACAAAAGATTGATGAAAAAGGAATCATCTTATGATCATTTGAGGATCATAGGAAGCTTATGTTATGCAAGTCCACATAGGAAAACAAATGACAAATTTGCTCCCAGAGGTATTAGATGCATCATGTTGGGATATCCTTATTGTCAAAAAGGATATAAACTGTTAGATTTGAATACAAAAAAAAAATTTGTGAGCAGAGATGTTATTTTCAGAGAAAATATATTTCCTTTTCTTCTTAGAAAGGAAAATGACAGTTTTCTTACAGCCCTCATAAATGATTCCATTCATTTGCCTAAGGAAGAAACTGATGATTTTAATGATATGTCTGATGAAGCTGTCATACAGGAACCAGAAAGAGAAGGTGTAGCAGCACCAAATAATGAAGAATATGTTCCTACTGAAGATGTAGTTGTTCCAGAACCAGCTGTTGAAATAATCCACCAGAGAAGGAAAGTTTCCTAGCAAGTTCCAAGATTATGTAGTGGAACTTCCTAAGAAGCAATCTGATTCACACTCTGCTAACTTGATTACAGCAAGCCTCAATGACTCAGAATATTATTCACATGAGTATGTGGCATGCATCAACAATGTTCTAAGCATTAGAGAGACTATGAGTTATAATGAGGCTTGTCAAGATGAGGGATGGATAGCAGCCATGAAGACTGAATTGAAAGCCTTAGAAGACAACAACACTTGGGTGTTGACAGAGTTGCCCAAGGACAAGAAAGCTATAGACTCCAAGTGGGTCTATAAAGTGAAGTTCACTCAAGAAGGGAAGATTGACAAGCTAAAGGCAAGATTAGTTGCCAGAGGGGACAAGCAAATTCAGGGAAAGGATTATAAGCACACCTTCTCCCCAGTTGCAAAGTTCACCTCAGTCAGAACTCTTATTGCTCTTGCTACTGTTATGAACTGGAAAATGTGCCAGTTGGACATCAACAATGCATTCTTGCGTGGATACATTGATGAAGAACTGTATATGAAGCCTCCTAAAGGGTATTTAGGAGCAAAAGAAGGGCAAGTTTGCAAGTTGAAAAGAAGTTTGTATGGCCTTAAGCAGGCTTCAAGGCAGTGGAACCTTGAGCTTTCCAAGTACTTCATTACACATGGGTACTCTCAATCTCAAAGAGATCACTCTATGTTCTCTAAACATCAGAACAACAAAGTAACCATAATTCTTGTGTATGTTGATGATTTATTGGTCACGGGAGATGATGAGCAAGAAATCATGTGTCTCAAACAAGGTTTAGATGAAGCCTTTACAGTGAAAGATTTAGGTGAAATGCAGTATTTTTTGGGCATTGAAGTTGCTAGAAGCTGCAAGGGCACCCTTTTGAATCAAAGAAAATTCATACTTGACATCCTTAAGTCAACTGGTATGGAAAGCTGCAAGCCAACCAAGTTTCCTTTTCCTAAAGGTATTAAGCTCTCAATTGATCAAGGTGAAGTCTTGCCAGATCCAGAAACTTACAGAAGCATTATTGGCAAATTGTTGTATCTTAATCTCACCAGACCAGATATATCTTACAGTGTGCAACAACTTAGTCAATTTATGACTGAGCCAAGAAAATCTCATCTTCAAGCAGCCATCCATGTTATTAAGTATTTGGCTGGTACTATTAACTGGGGATTATTTTACCCAGCCAACTCTTCTCTACAACTCACAGGTTTCTGCGATTCAGATTGGGGGAATTGTGCTTACAGTGCAAGGTCTCTTACTGGGTAGTGTGTGTTCCTAGGTAATTCGCTCATTTCTTGGAAGACAAAGAAACAGAAGACAGTCTCTAAATCATCCACTGAGGCTGAGTACAGATGCATGTCTCAAACCACCAATGAGATTGTTTGGCTTGTTGGAATCATTGAAGACTTGGGTTTTAAGTTGCCTAAGCCAATTGACTTATTCTGTGATAACAAATCTGCAAACTATCTTGCTTATAATCCAATTTTTCATGAGAGGACTAAGCATTTAAAGGTAGATTGCCATTATGTGAGAGAGCATATTCAAGAAGGGCTGCTGAATGTGCTACATATTAAGTCCTTTCTTCAATTGGCAGATTTGATGACCAAATCACTCAGTGAGCAACAGCACAGTCATTTGTCATCCAAGTTGGTAGGGGTGAAAGTTATTCGGATAAAATCCAAAATCCAATCCAATCCAATCCGAATTAGTAATTCGGATCGGATTCGAATTGAAAATTTTTGAATAACTGGATTTTCGGATCGGATTGGATTGAGGGTAATTGGATCCAAAAATCCAATATAACCAAATAGTAATATG
Source organism: Beta corolliflora (assembly GCA_947648045.1). Lineage (NCBI taxonomy): Eukaryota > Viridiplantae > Streptophyta > Magnoliopsida > Caryophyllales > Amaranthaceae > Beta > Beta corolliflora. The sequence goes on from CANSZD010000820.1 coordinate 10,468, forward strand.
CCTTGTATTATGTATCTGGATTGGGGACTAAGTGCTTAACTGAATTTTTTTTTTTAAAAAAAGCCTAGTCCATACCCCAGTAGGTGTAGCACTTCAACCCTTCCCCTAAAACCCTAACATCACTTAATTCCTCATTTCCTAAATCTACTAAATTTCTTTGTTGTCTTAATTTATTTCATCGAAAAACTAAGTTTTAGAAAATCGGATTTTCGGATCGGATCCAATCTAGAGTATGAAAATTCGGATTGGATTGGATCGGATTCAAACTCTAATTGGTTTGGATTCGGATTGGAAAATTAAAATCCAAATTTTGTTCGGATCGGATTGGATTAGGCCCTAATCCAAACCGTACACCGAACTTTCACCCCTACAAGTTGGGGCTTGTTTCACCAGCTCCACCTTGAGGGGAGGATATTGAGAATATGTGCTGATGTATATACTTTTCTACTGTTGGTACATAGTTAGTTATGTACACTCTCTCACATGTAATTCTTTTAGCAGTTTTGTATTAATCCTAGGTAGATATTAGCTGTTTTTGTCTTTTTGTACAGCCAATACTAGGTTTCTTTTGTTTCCCTTTGTTTATAAGGGTGCTCCCCCCCCACAACCGTTTTCTCAAAGCTTTGTAATTACAAACCTAAGACAGAAAATATAGAAAATCTGGTGAGCAGTTTTCACCAAACAAATCCTCCAAGGTTGAGTCTTGCAAACTTCTTTATATGTGATCAGGGTTGATGATACCATATGGAACAGAAGATATCTATTGATGTGAACAATAATAATGCTTAGTGGGAGATTGCGTATCAAAGATCCGAAAAACTAAATAAGACGGGTCTTTGGCCACCAGTAAATATAATCAAAATATGGTAGATTGTGGGATTCAAGGCACTAAGTTTGGATCACTTGCTAGATGCAAAACAAAATTTGAATCCAAGAGTGTAGATAACAACGAGATACACCACTTGCTGACCCCTATAATGGTCCTCGCTGAACCATCCACCCCGACATTCAGGAGTTGATCCTCATACTTATTGCCCTGATAACTAACTTGGTTATCCTGGGTTCAGATAGACCTTTATATCACGATGGACTCAAATTCCCCAAAACACCACATTGGATAGAAGCTACATTGCCAACAGAAAATCTACATGTGACTCCCTGCTCGCCAACACAAGCACAATGCTGCAACTCAGTTAAAGTGGGTCAGGTGTTTTGAGAGAGTATTACCCGACCTTAGGTACCTACTAGGCTACTAGTTACATCTTAACTCTCCATCAACGAATGGAGTCATCAAGGGAAGTGTACCTTGGTGCATAGTATCATACACAGTCACTACATATCTAAATAAGTTCATTAAAACATTATTGATCATATCACTTCTGGTGTTGCAAAGATTAAAACCACACCTTCCTGAGAGGTGTGTATTAACTATTAAGCCATAAGTCTCTTTCAATACCGTGCATCCACCTATGCCACAACATAGAAAACCAGAGGAAACATGAAGTACTATGACTTTGAAGTCACAAGTGCTAGAGATATCAAGATTACAAAATTACAAGCAATGCATCACAACAACTACAAACAGAAGAAGTGAATGTGCATATTGTACTCAATTACAGGACGAAACAGAAAGCAAACCTAATTCAACTATTTGGGACCAGGGGCCTTCTTCTTGCCAGGAATTTGCACTTTCTTACTCTTTTTGGCCTTTAATGTCCTACAGTTGTTCTTGGTTCGCTGTCCACGGCAAGGCAAGCTATTAATATGCCTCACCCCTCTGTAGCATTGAATCTCCTTCAATCTCCTAATCGCTAAAAGATTGAATCGCCTCTGCGTATATATCCCAAATTCATATCATCAACAACCATCACTCAAATCTATTACAATCCATTCACAACAACAATGTACTCCATCATTTTAAAAACATATTGTAGGCTCATAACTCAACAATCCATTCACAACAACAATGTACTCCATCATTTTAAAAACATATTGTAGGCTCATAACTCAAAAAATGTTTAACATAAGATTTCATCTATCAATCTCCCATCAAACATCTATCAATGGGTTCAAACCGCAAGAAATGAATTCTATGCCATCAAAACAACACAATTGATTAATGCCCAAACTAAAAATTGACCAAAATCCAGATACTAATCTTAATTCTCCTATATCATCACCCCCAATGAAACAATGCCCAACACTGAAAACCCAGCTCAAAAAACCCTGAATTGATAGACATGGATCATTGAATTTGGTATTTGCGCAAGAAGAAACAACAAAATAAGTAGCAGTTTATCTCTAAATTGAAAGAAAAGGAAGAATGAAATTACCAAGTCACCCTCAATCATGTAGGTGGAAACTTTATCTCTAATCTGGATAAGCTCATCCTCAGATAAATCTTTAGTAAGTTTGTTCTCAAAACTCAAATCACACAGAATTTGACGAGCTGTTGAACGTCCAATGCCATGAATATACTGAAGAGAGTATTCAACCCTCTTGTTGTTTGGAATTTCTACATTACCAACACGCACACATTTTATGCTTAGTCCACCCACCTGAAAATATTGAAACAATTTATAGTTCATCAATCAATTGGTGTAATTAGCTTAATAAGTTGAAGAAAAAAGTATAAAGAATTAACCTTGGAAGAAGGGAAAGAAAGGGAGGAGGAGGAGAGAGAAAGAGAGGACATAGTGTTGCATATGAGAGAGAGTGATGGTGCCACTGGCGTCGCGAGAGTATGCGCCATTTTTTTGAGGAGAGAGAAAGAGGAAGAAGATGAACTATGGCTAACTTCTCTTATCTGTTTGACTGGTAAATTTTGAGAGAGAGAGACGGTTCCCTTATCGACTACTTTTGCTCTGCCCCAGCCCCCAGCCCAAGTTATATCTGGACAGTTAGACCCTTTACCCATTTCTTTAGGCTACATTCAAATTCAACATCAAAAATTAGAATCAGGCCCTGTTATTTTGGATTTATTTTCAGTTCAGTTCAGTTCCGTTCAGTTCAATTAAGTTACTCTTTGGTCTTTGCAGTTCAATTTGGTTTAGTTTAGTTTATCTCAATCCTTTGCAGTTCAATTTGGTTTAGTTTAGTTTATCTCAATCCAAAAGAACGGGGACTCAATCCTTCTTTTAGTAGTTACTAGTTACAGCTCCCTTCTTCAAATTTAAGCTTATGTTTTATTTCTTTTGATGGAATTCTTCAAATTAAAACTTACAAATTAAAAATTGATTATTATCTTAGAAGCAATACTTTTACATTAATCTTTTAAAAGAAGTGTAAAAATTATTAATGATTGAGAAGTTAACGAAATGGTTTGGAGTGGATTGGTCATTTTAGACAAAATGATTGAGTCCAATTCCAACCCAACATTTTCTAGTCAAATTTAATTAGACAGTTTGGAGTGGTCTTTAGACTTTTCCTAGGCCGCTTGTAATCCTACTAGCATTACTTTCACTATTTAGTTTTTTTTTTTTTTGAGGAGTTTCAGTATTTAGTTATTAATCTTTATTGCACTTTTATAGCACATTATAAGCTTTTCAAATATTTATTCCCACCCCAACCTAATGCTCCTATCGAGCTAACATGTGAAGTAGTGGAATGGAAAAGGATGGTAGCCCACCCAGGACAGCACATAGAGTAAGGTTGACTCTATGCAGAGAGGAAAATCGCATTGTAGCTTGTAACTTAGATAAATATACTTTTAATCATGATTTCATATTGAATCGAGATCTTTTGGCTCAATTGTATCCCATTTTTGCTGAAGGAGCAACCCCATTTTTTACTTTCAATTGGTCCTTTTTGTGGAGGATTAGATCCAGTATCTGGGGGTCTGAGTGATAAGTGTATATTCTTCAAAAAAAATAAGTACACAATCAATACAACTCAACCGGGTTAAAAACAACTTAACCGCTAATGAATAACCGATTCTTTAACGGTTAAGTTAAAGATTAGTGAATTCCTATAACTGTTATGACAGTTAACTGACTGAACACTCTAGATTATAATACCTTATGTCAAAAGCCAGTAATTTTGGAAACAATTTAAGCTTCAGCGTAAGACATGCTAAATGATTTTCAAGATTCTTCCTCACGAGCTTCTGCAGCAGCAATCTCAGAGTCTAGATTGTTTATAAAATTCTCCGTCACATGTTTTGCTACTGAGATCATATCGAGGACTATGCTCGGATCTACACCTGCACCCCCACGCTTGCTGAGACCACATATAAGGCCTTTCCTGTTGACAGAGATAGACATTGCAGAACTCATTTGAGATTCCTCCTCTGCAGTTGCATCAACTATGTAGTGTTTTCCCACCTGCATAACGCAGAGAATTGTCACTAAAGAACATCCAATTCTTATGAGATTAGGTTGAGACTTGAACATAATGCATTCCAACCACATGTGGTAAATAAACTAGCCAACATGAAACAAGTTATTACTAATGGTATGTATGCCTTGTAGTACATACAACAAAGTCGCGGTGAAAGGTGTCGACGAACCACTACCCCTAAAAAGAAGAAAAGAAAAACGAGGAGCCGAACCTTGGTTAACGTAACAATGACAGGGACAGCAGCAGTGTCAAACTGTAGAAATTCTTCATCACTAACATCAACTTCAGGCTGATCACCAGCAGATGTCGCGTCAGCAGCAATGACATTAACTTTTGGAATGCCAGTATTACTCAGAGCAGCCTGTAGGACAACATTCTTATTAGGCCACCAAATGAATTATGTAGCGGCAATAGAATGATAAATGAATTTCAGGACCAAGACAGTCCCAAAACCACAGCAGCAGCACTAATGTCCATGTAAATTTTAGGACACTTTAGGATATTTCCTCCTTCCCCATTTTAATACCACGAACCTTTAGTTTCCAGCTCATGCATCATCTATGGGTAGAAGTTAACATGCAAAGCTTCCATATGAAGATATACCCAAGCAAATGCAGCTCAAAATATCAAGGTTGGCTTGAGCCAAGCACCGTTTTTGCTTGACCATCTCTTCACCTTGACGCTGGGCGAAAAACTTCCTCAACTACTCTACTACACTGTTTTAACTAAATATGGCACAACAAAACAAGTTCCCTGAATTTCAAACTAACACGCATTACAGACAGCATAGGTGATATATAAGACTAAAGTTGGCAGTCAGGAGATAAGAAACAAGGAATACCTTGATTGCTGCACCCAAGACATCCAGCAAATTCCCATCTGAACTAACCACAAGGCCGTCAATATAAAGATCCCAACAGACCTTCCCTTCCACGATAGAGAGAGATGAAAGATCGATTCCCGCTCCTGAAACAAAATGTAACTTGTGGGTGGATACACAGATTTTTCACCTAAATAAAACATGAGAATACCAACTTTATGTTTCTTTTAACAAAAATTTTTACCTGCTCCACTTTTACCACCTAGGAGACAGCGCTGAAGATCAGCTGCGAGTTCTGTTGATAATGCTTCACCCCCTTTGCCCTGTGACACAAAAAACTTGAAATTGACCATTTGATTTGCCTGCTATTATAAGTCAATAACAGTAAACAACTATACATGAGTTCACTTGTTCCTAGTACAGAGAGTACAAGAATCATCCAATATGTTTAAACAGAGTAAAACTTAAGCAAGAAGGCGCAAAAAACAAATAGAACAGACAACAACTAGAAGTTTGAACTTCAAATGATGATTTGCAAGTGTGTCTTACATCTTACTCTTCCTATTTAACATTAAGTTTGAACTTCAAATGATGCCAACCAACAAAGCACAAAACCCAGGAAGAGAGAGAGCTAGTCAATTGAGCAATGCAATAGAACATGTAAGATCAATAGTAAATTCAGGTGAATAAATACACAATCCAAAAAAAATAGCCTGTCCAACCACATCACGGTTAAGAGAAAGAACTAGAAAGACAAAAGCTACCTGAAAGATAGGTGCAGCTGTTGCACTGCAATCAATATGTATAGAGACCTTTCCTTTATCAGGTTGAGATGAATTGGGTCTACCTAGTTCAGCCTGCATGTGATCACACACACAAAACAACTAGAAGTTGAGAACTTTATTCTTTAAGAAAACGGACATCCCCCGGCGCCACCCACATCCACCCCCCCAAAAAAAAAAATTTAAAAAGGGAATGAATTTTAGAATACCTTGACACTCGCAATAACATCTGTTCCCCCAATCCGCACTCTTGCTGAGCCATTTGCCTATCATAAACCAAAATTATCATCTCAATTTCTCATTTTGAAGGCTCACCAATTGGCCAAATTATAGAGACAAAATACTTAATTACAAGGCCTTGATTTCTTAAATGTTCCACATTAATAAATATAAAATCCAAACCTGTGGAATAACCCCAGTATCAACATGAATTGGTCGGTAGCATAACCGTTTTCGACCATCACAGCGAAGATCTTGAGCAATACCACCTCGTATAAAATTCTGTTCTCCTATTGACAGTCCCACCATGCTGTAAACAACTGAAATTTGAATACAACGAAAGCTTAGCATCTCAGGACTGAAAAATAATGATAGCATATGAATAGTAGGAGAGAGAGAGAGAGAGAGTGACAGAACAATGGAGGTAAAACCGAACCTTGGGTGAGAGTGCTACAATGGCAACTGTGAAGAAATCAGAAGATGGTATATAGCTCTGGTGTAATATTTCAAAGTTGAAATTGAGTAGGAAAGCAGAAAGAATCAATTGACAAGAGTTGTTCAATGTACGAGGTTGCAAAGAGAGTGATAGTGGTAATTAGGGTTTGTTTCATCCTCGTGAAAATTAACCGAATTCTAATTATCAACCTAAAGTATGCTTTTTTGAGTCTCGGATCTATGATCATTTTTGTTAATATGTTTAAAATCTTAGCAGTTAAAAGGTAAAAATGTGATATTGAAGCCAAATGAAATGTAGCTTGAGTATTCTAGTCCAGAAAAGAAAAATTACTTAAAGATATCAAAAAATACTTGAATAATAATAGGATAGAAGTCTTATTCCCTTACAAACTATTAGAAGTATTAGAGATGTCAAAACTCAAAAGATTGGTTTAAAATAATAATAATAATAATAACTTATGCAACATTCATCCCCCCTTCAAAGTTAGAACATCCTCCAAGAAAGAGAAAACAAGTGGCTTCAAGGGGAAGCTAAAGGATTCATCTTGAGAAAACAACTCAAAAAATCTATAGAAATTTTTAAGTGATTCCTCATTAGTAGAGTGATAAGGCTAATGGATTAAACAGGAAAATATTTATCTAATATATTGGTGAGATATATAGACAAGACTTTGTATGAGAAATCTGAATCTAATCTTTGAACATAGAGAAAGGAACAATTAAAATTAAATCTTATTTACTTAGTAATCTTTAGGACACCTTTTGATGCAAAAAACATGAGGAAATCGCCAATTCCATGAAAAAATAAGCTTATGAAATGAAATATTTGATCCATAAGCAAGTCAACATTCACCAATATCTCTCACTTATGTGTTAGCATAATTTTGCACCTTATGATCAATGGTGTTGCAATGTTTGTATCGTCCACTAATTGTATTTTCAAGTTCCAATACATTTTTTGTCCTTTTGAAACTTCTATATAGGTTTCGAAATACAACCCCTCCAAATGAATCTTTTGTATTACTAATTTACTAGATGGACTCTTGGCATTTGGAGTAATATGTAAGAACATAACAGAGTAACAAATCGCTTTTTATGCGAACATATATCTAGCCAACCTTAATTCATGGAGAAAGAGATTGCAACAACATATTATAACCACAATGAAAACAAAGAGATAGTACATATCATATGATCACTCCAACGTGACATCTTATTTATACTATACACAAAGCATCACATTTTTCATACTACTTGAGCACATACATCCTATGAAGTCGTGAACTAGTAAGTAAACTAGCGACTAGCCCCAGCACTACCACCCCCTCTACCACGTCCACCATTATCACCCATGCCATGTGGTCCGAACATTGGGCCCATAGGAAAAGCAGGAAATGGCATATCATAATAAAACCCAGCCCCATAGGGTGGCATATGCATATGAGGTTGGCCAAACCCATGCTGATTCTGCAGGAGATCTCGAGCTCGAGCTCGACCTGAACCTGATCCTGAACCAGCACCCGCTCCTCCGAAACCCGAACCTGAACCAGCACCCACTCCTCCAGAACCCGAACTAAACCCAAACCCACTACCACTACCACCCCCCACTACCATACGATCTTGCCGAAGCTGAGCCATAACCAAAGCTGGAGCCTCCAGGGACTGAACTAGTTCCCCAGCTGTATTCCCAGCTGCCATCTGGGGCTGCTTCATGGCCCCACCTCATGTTTGGACCTCCCGAACCAGAGTTAGCGTTGCCTTGGTGATTAGCCATGCCAGAGGGTGTTGTTGGTTTAGAACTGGGTTTGGATGAAGAGGAAGCGAAAGTGAATGCGAAAAACACGCTCAATATCAAACCAAAGACAACCGCCCTAGTAAATGGGTTGATGCTTATCCTAAAACTTATCATTTTTGTCAAATGGTAAGCCTTTGCGTGTTATCTTAAATAGTACTAGTAGCCCATAGGTTAAATTTATAAATCAAAGTCAAAGTGTATGGTTTCAACTTTCAATTGAATCAAGTGGGCAGAAGCATGTAGTTGTTGAATTTGGATTATGATATGAATATTAACCACTTAGTCAAGTACAACGAGAATCCACATGTTAGTAAAATCCATTCACGCATTTTAACAAACACATAGTGGGCACTTAACAATACTGGGAAACACAAAGGAAAAAAAAGGGATTTTTAAAACATACCTTATTAGCTGCTGTTCAGTAAGATTGGTGGGGAAGATATTAGATAATGTGTCTATTCTTCAGAAGATGAATATTGGCAAGGGAAGATCCAGGAATTTGGACTGGAAAAAAGCTTCTCACTGACTCATGCCATCTCCTCCTTGAAGTGCTTATTTCTATGTTCTTCTTCTTCTTCTCTTAGTCTATGATTTATTGATCAGTAAAAAAGGACAAAACCCAAATGTCATATTAAACCAAAATACAATCAAATTGATGAACAATTAACCATTAAAATTTCAAGCTTTAAAAACAAAATTTAATCAGCTTATAAACAATAAACCATTAAAGTTTAAGCTTTAAAAATCCAGTTTCATAATGGGGTTGAGGGAGAAGAGAGAAAGCTAACTTGTGAGAGTGAAGATAGAGCAAGAGAAGATGAATATGAGAATGAAGATGAATATGAATATGGGTTTACCAGTGAAAGAAGTCGGCTTGGCTAAGCAGGGAAGCAGGGTAGACGACTGGAACAGAAGCAGCGGCACCAGAATGAATGCTTGAGTAAAATTTCGCTCTGTTTCCTCTTTCCAGGTTTTGTTATAAATTTGTGAGAAACTAACCTTTTTTTTAAGGGAAATTCTCTCTAGTAATCCTGTACTTTAGCTTATTGTTTATGGTAGAAAAAAAAAAAACTAATATTGCAAATAACCCTGTAATTAATGAAACTGTTAAAACGTGACATTAATGATGATTTTGCGGTTAATAATTAGGTTTAAACGTTAAACCTAGAGTACAGCTGTTAACCATGGTAACTTATACTTACCTAAGTTTGAATTAATTACTGATGGCCCAACTGCACCCACCCACCCACCTTTGATCCCTCCAAAAAAACGTCCCTCTCTTCTTCTCCTTCTCTTCTTTCTTACTCTGTGATCATTCATCTTCTTCCAAAACACGCCCCTCTTCTGCCATTTTTTTAGGTTTTTAAAAAGAAGGACTAACATCGCTGAACTTGGAAGAAATTTGCGCTGGAACACAATTGTGAAGAAACGAAGTTGAAAGTGGGTTTTTTGCTTCTACTAAATGTAAGTTATCATCTCACTTTTATAACCTAAATCCTTCCATGAACTTGTTGTGCTTTGTTGTGTTGTGAATTTTGTTGTTCAAAAAATTGATTTTTTCCCTTCTTTTTGTTGCTTTGCACGTTTTATTTACAGTATGGCTGATGGTTTGGTTCTAAGATTTCAATATAAGGGCACAGATGTTGACATTGTTGTTGATGACAACGATAAGGTGATGCTCATAGACCTTATAATTGAGTCTTGGAAAAAGGTGAGGAAGCCAACATTAGCACCCCGTGAACCCTAAATTTGAGTACCTTTATAAAATGAAACATGTTCAATTGAATGATGACAAAGACCTGATGACCATGATCAATAACTTATCTGAAAAGAATTTGATAAACATATGGGTAGGGGAGGTTTCAAAACCAAGTAATATTGTCATGACTGCCCAGTCACTTAAGGCTATTCAGAAAAATGTTGATGGTGGTTTGAATGGTGCATCATCTGGGGTAAGGAAGGGTAAGGAACCTATGGTGGAACCTGTTGAGGTGTCTTGTCTCCTAGAAGAAGTTTAAGGGTGAGTCGGTTAGGGGATGACAATATTGATCACGGTATCAATCAATGTATAGAAGATAAGTGGTATGACATTGAGGTGTCTCTGTGAAATCAAACTTGGGAAGAGGGAGAGGAAGGAGTACAGTGCGAGAGGCGGGGGGGGAGAGGTAGGGGAAGGGTAACAATGGTTCACTCCAATGAAGTGGAGTTAGGAATGAGGAGGAGCACTAGAAACCTGGGATGTTGTGTTAATTCCCAACCCAAATCAAGACACTCTCACCTTGTCTAATACAGAACCAAATTTAAACACATCAGATCATGGAAGTGGGACAATTCAAAACCAAAATCAGGGCTCTAGGTCATCCAAATCAAGTGGTGTTCCATGTAAGAGGGTTCCTAGAACAACAGCTAAGAGAAAAGGTATTGCATTCAATAATGGGACTGATGTGTTGTTGAAAAAGAAGAAATCTGGGAAGGGTGAAAGGAATAGAGGTGTTTTTGTTAATTACAACACAAGACCAAGGGATGGTGATGAGTCTTGTCAGTCTGATGATGATGATTCAAATGATGAGGGATACTCTCCCTCTAACAGTGATTGTTCAGATATTGATGAAAGTTTGGTGGATGAAGATGAAGAATCTGATGATATGGACAAATGATTCATGATTCATTTGATCCATATGAGGGAGCACAGTGGGATGAGGTGGATGATGATAATGACAACTATTTCAGCAAGCTGTATAGGATCGGTGAAGTATATGAAGATGAGGAGTTTGGGAAGATTGTAATCAAACCATGGCAACTGTTTACAGATAAGGACCATTTGAGAGATGTTGTGAGAGACTATTGTATCCAATGTGGCTTCTCAATTGTTGTTGATAAGGCAAACAACAATAGATACACAGTGAGGTGCTCCATAGAGACTTGTGCATGGAGATTACATGCCTCAAAGCTACCTGATGGTGTCACATGGGCAATAAAGTCCATCCAGATCCCAGAACACACATGCACAGGTTTAGAGGTTCATAATCCTATGGTTAATGTGAAATGGGCCTCAAGAGTGTTGTTAGAAGACATTAGGGCAAACAATGACTACCCTGCCAAAGCTCTAAACAAACTATTGTGGGATAGATACAAGGTTGAGATGTGTCAAAGCACACTTGTACGGGGTTAGAAAAAGAGCTACGAAAATGATTCATGGAGGCCGGGATGTATCTTATTCCTTTCTTCCTCGATCTTGTGAGATTATAAGAGAATACAATCCCAACTCTGCTGCATTTTGTGCTTGGTCACCTCCAAATGACCCTGAAAGACCATTAAGTTTCTCAAGCATTTTCATTGCTTTCAAGGGCCCATTAGATGGACTTTATGCTGGCTGTAGACCCTTAATTGGTGTTGATGGGGCCCATCTAAAGGGTGATTATGGTGGAGTGTTACTCTCAGCAGTAACACTTGATGGTAATAATGAAATTTACCCCTTTGCTTGGGCCATTGTTGCAATAGAGGACATTGAGAGTTGGAAGTTCTTTGTGTGGCACTTGAGGAATGTTTTGAAAGACAGTGGCGGGGAGAGAGGATGAATGGTGCATCATTTCGGATAGGATGAAGGTAAATACCACTCACATCTCTTTCATTTCGGTTTTTTGTGTGGCACCTAACTTCTTGTACTTTGACAGGGCATTGATGTTGCATGTGCGAGTTTATGCCAACGACGAGGGAGAAGATATTGTGCTAAACATCTTTGCAAAAACTGGAAAAGAAAATTTCCAGGTCCTTTGATGTTCAGCCTCTTCTGGAAAGCTTGTGGGGCTACATCACAGTTCACTTTCAGGAAAGCCATGGAGCAACTGAAGAAAGCCAACCCTAAGACATGGCTTTGGTTAGCAAAAGTTGGAAAACCAGAGACTTGGTCCAAGCATGCATTCAAGGCTGCAGTGAAGTGTGATGTCAACAAAAGCAACTTCGTTGAAAGTTTCAATGCAACTCTTGGCATTGACATATGTAGACCCGATCTTGACACTCTTGGAAAGTAAGATATACTACTCTTGGATTGTTATCATATCATTATGATCTTATCTTTGCTTTGTGTGTCTAACTTGTTGTCTTCTTCACCAACAGGTATTAGGAGGGTAACAATGGTGAGACTTGCAACAAGAAGAGCGGGTATGTGAAGAGTGGGACAGAGATGACTTTTGTCCTAATATCATCAAAAGGGTTCAAGTACTAGGCAATAACGGCGAGGACTTGCCATGCTTTACTCTCTGGTGAGGGGGAGTATGAAGTACAAGATGGTAAGTCATCACTGCCAGTCAGTCTCAAGAACCACACATGTGTTTGTGGGTTATGGCAAATCAGTGGCCTACCTTGCAAGCATGCCATGAGGGCTATTTTTCATGCAAGAGAGGACCCTTACAAGTATGTATCTCATTGGTATTCAGTTGCTATGTACAAGCAGACTTACTCAACCAACATCAAGTCCCTTCCTGATAATGAGCAGTGACCAGAAAATGATCTACCTAAAATACAACCACCAAGCTGTTAAGAGGGGTATTGGTAGGCCACCAAGAAACGGGAGGAGAGAAGAAGATGAATAAGCCAAAGGGAAGAGATCAAAGGCGGTTAAGTGTAGTAAATGTCGGAATTTTGGGCATAATGCAAAAACATGCAAAGGAGGGCGACAAACAAAGAGAAATCGGTTGGAGTTGAAAACCGGACAAAGGTGTCTACAACCTGACCAACCACAAGCACTACTCATGGAGAATCAAGCTCCCAACCTCAATCAATTTCTCAACAGCTGCCATCAAACTTTATGTCACTATCACAACCTTAGAGTCGTGTGATAATTGGAATTACATGATTTAGAGCATCCTTTTTTGCAAACATATTGTTAATGGTTCATGGTTTTCATGATTGCCACTTGTTTTTGGAACCTGGTCATTTTTTGGACTATGTTTTAGTGGCAAGTGTTAGTAAACTTAGTCTATCTTGTTATGGAGATGTATGAGCACACTTTTTTTTTTTTTTGGAATGATTAGTATGAGCAGATTATGTTGGTATATGCATGAGAATTTAGCTTTGATATGCAAAACCATAATGTAACCAACATCAACAACTTAGATCAATATCATTTCATTAGAGGATAATTGATGAGTACAATACCATAATATGACCATCAAACACATCTTACATAACTCTTACTTACTTTGATATAACAAAAACAACCAGAACAAAGTACAATATAACTGCCATTTTGAGTACAATTTTCATGTACTTTACAAAGTCAACCAAAGTATCCCTTATGACACTACATCTCCATTTGTAATTCGTGCTTCATCTCCATTTCCAGTCCTACCAATTTCTTCTTCACCTTCAATTACATCTTCTTCATTAATCCAAGAAAAAAAAGAGCATGATTTGCACTTATAATAAAGTCTACCGGGGTTGTTCATTGAATCTGACACCCTGATTTCACATTTCCTTGAAGAGCGGCAGCGGCAACATTTCATTCTCACCCAGGTGACACTCCCAGAATTTGGTGCGAAACAAGAAGAAGAGGAAGCACGAGTGGTAGCCATGAAAGTTCTGTGGAGGATGAAGCAAGTGTTGGGGATAAATAGGAAAAAGGAGGGGGCGAATTTTTAGAGGGAGAAATGGGTTTTGTTTTGGAGGGAAATATTTTAGTAAGGGTAGGATAGTAATTACGTGGCTAGGCTTAATCATCCCCATGTCAGGTTAACCTGGGTTTAACGTTTTAATCCTTGAAATTAACGGAAATTCATCATTAATGTCACGTTTTAACAGTTTCATTAATTACAGGGTTATTTGCAACATTAGCTTTTTTTTTGGTCTACCATAAACAATAAGCCAAAGTACAGGGTTACTAGAGAGAATTTTCCTTTTTTTAATGTGTCAAGAGAAACCTTAAACATAAAAAACTAGCAATTTATGCACTCGATGCGTACATCAATTTAAGGTTTTGTGCTTTAGTTTTTAAATCTAAAAGTTACTTAATAATTTTTCATATCACCTCTTTCCTTTTTATTAAAGAGTTATGTACGTGATATATTAAACACATACTTTTTCATGATCTTTAGGTCTGTAATTAAAAAAAACAGCGATTTCGTACATGACAATGTTCATAGGGATTAAAAGCAATATGTACGGAGTAATAAATTGTCAATTTTTCGATTGATGGCGAATTATGAATGTATGTTATGTAAGAATTTAATATTATTGTAATTCAGATTTTAAGTAAAATAATGGTGTTTGTGTTGCATGGAATAATATTTTTGAATTGTAGTTTCAAGGTTTTTTTCCTTCATGTAACAACTTTCCTCATTATTCAAAGATTTGGAATCAATGTTAAATGGAATATTTTTTGAACTTGTATAGATTGACAATTATGTCAAATAGATTATATTGACTTATTGAATATGGATTTTAAAATTATTCTTTATTAATAATTACATGATTTATTGTGTGAGTAAGGGGTAGGGGGTCATTTGTGGACACCAATTGTTCCTCCCTTCCCTTATATAATAGAGATTTGTCGGAAGAAACACGATGACGACGTCATTCGGGGTTGAATAGAGTACCACGGGAATTTAGCAGCAGTGCATATTTACAATTGTCAGGAGATAGTCGAAATGGAGAGAGAGGGGGGGAGAGGAGGCAGGGAGGAGATAGAAAAGGAAAGAAGTTCAGTTAAGGCAAACCCTCACTCGCACGCGCGTCCCCTCTCTTTGTTTTTATTTTTTTTTCAAAAAAATCAAGGGTAGCACGTGCTACTGTTCTTATATGTGGCTCCGCCCTTATATTGGCTTTGACGACGGAAGAGTAATGAATTCTCAAACTAAATTCAAAAATTGATTATATAAGAATAGGGAGTTTCTATTGGTAGTCTAAATTCAAATGTAAAAACTCAATTTACGAGGCGAAAAAAATGGGAGAAATCAACGCAAAGTATGGAGTGTTGAGATTTGAGAGTGGTTTTATCGACGAGATACGGAAGGCGGCGGAGCCGAAGTTAGAAAGGCGAAGGAGAAGAGAGAGTGTTTGCTTAGTGTGGTTTTGACTTTTGTGGAGTTTTTTTTTGGTGAACTGGGAAAGCGTAAGTGAAGAATCACCGTGTCTTTTCCTTTTATCTTTTTACCAAAAAAAAAAACAAATATATGACCATTTGGAGTTTTATGCACGACAATGCACAAATTAAACTATTGTTAAGCGCCCATTGTTAATTTGTTATGTCTCGGGGTAGTGATGTTCCAATTGCAAGGAATTCGGTAGCCCATCTATTTATCTAGTGGCAAGATGGGATACTCGGGATAGTTCAAAATTAATTTGTATGAACTCGTTTCCCCATAGTATAACTATTTCGATGGAACTTGATTTGCAATATTGCCTGCCTAAGCCTAACTTTTTTTAAAAAAAAGTTGCACAAATTAAACCATTCATATCTTTATTAGTTCTCTTGCGAAAATAATATAAGATATATGTTTTGAAATTTTATTTGAAATTAATCTATTCAGATTTCATATGCCTATATTTTATTCTATACATATTAACTCAAATAAATGGTTAAACGGAATGTGTGAGTAGTGTTGAAGAGTGCAATTATAAAAAGAATAAAGAAAGTATAAGAGTTTATATAAGTATTTGATTAATTAACCAATAGTCCTAGTCGTTCTTTCTCTTTTCTCTCTAGAAACTCAACTTTTTTTTTTATCTAGAGGGTACCATCACCCTTTTGGGCGGTGATAAATCCCATTTATTCTATTTGTTTCTAAGGTTTTGTTATAGTAAACCTCCAGTCTCTCTCTAATGGAAAATTCTTCTACCCATGTATTGGGTTATACCTACCCATATATTGATTTTATCTCTCTTCTTCTAATAGTTTGGGGACTTTTATTTTTAGTGTGTTATATTACAAAATGATTTGTTGATGAAAGTTTGTGCAATTTCAAAGAAAATGTCACTTTTTCATCTACAATCAGTTTAATCGAATCAAGCTCTATGACACAAATAAAACATATCAATAAACCCCTTGTAGAAGACTATATCTAACATCGATGTCAAATAGCATTTGCAGAATTGATATATTTTATCAATGATCGTGATTTTGGCATAATAGAATTTTGTTTGATCCAATTTGATATGTATTTGTTAGTTTGATTTATGTTGTAGATGTTATATGACCTTAAATCAATGAATTATTTTTTTATCGTATTTGATTTACAATACTTCTTCTCAATCATATTTGTTTCTTGTCCAATCCTGTTTATATTCACGGCCCATTGGGCGAATAATTTGATCCAAGTAAATGACCTCTCTAGGAGGGAATGGTGGACTGGTACGTTTATTAACTAACGCCCTGTTTATCAATACTCTACACAACCTTGGTTAGCCCATTGGCCCATTGTGTTTTGTGTTGAAATCAAATATGTTGGCCCATCTGATAGTATTGTAAGATAAGTTGATTCTTTCAGGTCCATTAGTGGTGCTATAGGCCTACAATACAAGTACAAAGCCCTGTTTGTGTGTATCCAAATTGTGTGGAATATGAGGCCCAAGATCACTGATTGAGATAAGATACATTGGGCCATACGGGTCATGGGAGTAATGGAAAAAAAAAATACTTCGGGAAATCCGTATTACATGGATTTTTTTTAAGGTAAGATGAAGGGGACTCGGTTGAGGGGATAAGGGAAAATCGCCAAATGAGTCATTAAGTTTGATCCCTAGGCGCCGAGAGATATGAGGTAGGAAGCAATGCCACTACTTCACCACCTCTAACGATTTGTAGACATAAAACTAGTTGTTGATCCGGGTCACCGGGTGATACCCTAGATCATTTACCAATGTGAATTTGAAGTCTTAAATCAAACACTTGAGAGTAGTGGGAAAAAGAATTATTAATTGGATGTGCTAAGGAAATGATCTTCCAACTTCTTTTAAATTTTCTATATAGTAAATTATAATATCAATTATTCATCGACTTCAAAAGAGTATATACGCATAAATTGATCGCAAAGTAAAACTCTAATATTTATGTAAATTGATCGCTAAATAACTTTTTATTTTAACAAGAAAAAAATTCATCTTATCTACGTATAACATAATAACATATACCACACCTATTCTTTCTAATTTGAAATTTTTATGTTGCAAGTCTTGCAACTATATATTGATGTAGTCTTTTTGGACTATTTTTTTCAAAAATTAGTGAGAATGGTCATATTAAAGGGTTTTAATTTATTATAGAATATAGACAATAAATTATTAATTTTTGAAGGATTTATAGTAGAATTATGCCCATTTAGATTTTCAAACATAAATTCTTATAGATGCATGCTACTAAAGCCAAATTTTAATATCAATTATCCCAAAATACGAGGAGCAAAACTCCAATACAAAAGGTCAAGAGGTATAAAGAATTAAATAAAGCATCGCCAATCTATTTGTATTTTGGGTGATCAAGAAATTAGGAATTTTTTTTTGGAAAAAATAGAGGGAAAGGTAAATAAATTAAGGAACATAAGACGATCTATTCGTAATCTAAAAGTTAGATACACAACATTATAAAAAGAAAAAAAAATCCATTAAGAAAGTTAACTTTGTTTATGTGGAGCTATTTTAATGGAAACTTCTTTAAATTAAGCGTGTTTTTGGATGATCAATTTTTTTTTGTAAGGAGCAAATACAAAAAAGATGTATAATAAACGCACAAAAATGTATACTATTGTGCATAATTTTTTTTTTGATTCGGTAATTCTTGGCTAAATGTGCCGGCCTCATGGTAGGGGTAAGAAGGGGATCCGGCCCATAAGAAAAGCTTCGGAGGCTGGAAATTGGGGATTTATACCGGAAATAAATATCCACACAAACACCTCAAATATGAGGTTGATGAGAGTCGAATTCTCCATTATAAGGTTGGGAGGTGCGGGTGGGAGCTCCAACCATTGGGCTCCCACATGATTCTCGGTATACTATTGTGCATATACCTTGTAGATGTACTACTATGAGTACTATCATTCGGTTAGTTAGTTTAACATCCTTCTTCCTCTCCCCCTGCCCTTATCTCCATTGTATCGGGCTGGGGAGTGACATTGTCAATCTGAATGAAGTTGGCTCTTCATATCTACCAAAATTTGTTTCTATTTAACTACGTCATGTGTCTTTTAATTCCATATAGTATGAGTATATTTATACCTTTTGTTGTCACTTGTCAGTAAGTAAGGTAAAGTGTACGTTGTTTCTACATACTTCTAGAGCATCACATAGGCACAGTCCAAATTTCTAAGTGTAAGCGTTGATTGCAATACATATAATCTTTCCTCCGACTCTTCGAGTCTTCAAGGTTGGTCTATACTCCACTGTCTTTTTATTCCACATCTATATTGACTTTATTTAGCTATGGAACTTACACGTGGCGTCTGTACTCTGTACCAATTAAGGAACAATGAAAACCAGCATGGGCAAACACAAGATATCAGAACGGGACTTATCAGAATTGCTAATTTGGCCTTTGGAGTACAGTTCGACCATTATTTATTACTCCATACTCGTGGTTTGCTAGACACATTAGCAAAGACATGCATATAATTGTTTTTTTTTAATCGAGAAAACGTACATTAATTAAACAGCGAAGTACATCCTAATACTAATACAATCAAACATAAATAAAGGGAAACCTAAAGGAGCTTTATGAGCTCTTACATGCCCTAAAAAACAAAAAACAATTAAAAAACGATAGAGAGTCGCCTATTAAGAAGGGCGCCGCTGGTCGGTAATTGGGCTGGTGGAGTCAAAATTCTGATGACTGATGGAAGTGGTAGGAGAGCGGAGTGTCGTTCACGGCCGGATAACGAACAACCAAAAGCAAGAATCGCATCTCGCCGCATGAGCAATCCCAACGACCTTCGACGCTTGGGATTCTTGGCTCATGATCGATGAAGAGTCACGTTAGAGGTGACTCCGACTCTCTCTCTCGAGAATATTTCATGTTTCTCCGTAAGGTAGGAGAAACGGGGTGTGCTAAATTCCACCAGATGAAACTGGGGTGCCGCCTGCAGATTTGAATTTTTCAAGGCAAAGACTAATTGTGTATTTTCAACTAATGTATAATTAAGATATTTTCGGGTATATATATGCTAATTGTGTATTACGTGAATGTGCCTTTTTGAAGTATTTAGGTTTGTCAATTTGATCTCCCAGGTTCATTTGACCCCGTTTAGATTATAATTTATGATATTTTTTATAAAGTCCATGAATTTGTGATTTTTTCTATATAATTTCGGCCATTTGTACCCACTAAAATGAATAAAATTATATTTTACACTTAGTAATATCTTCCTAGTTTCACGATAAGTGAAACACTTTTCTTATTTGGAATAGTCACGATAAGTGAAACCAAGTTCTAAATGGTAAAAAAGTTCATTATTATTACAAATATCTTGCACCAAAAGTAAGAGGGACCACCACTTTTATCTTCTACTCCTACTTTATTGTGTAAACTTTCTCTCTCTACATTCCTTGGTAACTCCCCACTTTTTCTATGTTTCGCTTATTGTGAAACGGAGGAAGTATTACTCTGGATTCACCACTGACGATGGCTAAATAATTATTTATTTTTTTTATTTTAAACTGAAAAAACCCTCGATATATAGGTTCATATAATGTTAAGTTCTACTCAAAATTTAGAAGATTCAAAAATCTTGAGTATATATATATATATATATATATCAAATAAAAAAAACCATGTCATAACAGCATACATCATTCCAATCACTAATACTCCCTCGGTCCGGAATAGTCCGAACAATACATTTTTTTGTTTTTCCAAATTAGTTTGAGCATTCTTATTTTTGGCGTGGTCCTTCCAATATTTATTACTTTTTCAAGCCCTTTTCAACCCACTAGCTCATATCACATCTATTTTTCAATAAAAATGTTGGGATCCGATACTAATTATTGACTTTTAGTCCCTAAAATTAATTAAAAAGTAAATATCATAAGAGTATTGTCGTTGTCTAATAAAAAAATCATATTCACTAAATACTCTGCCCCATTAGTCTTTTTAACTTGATCCGACGCATACCCATTAACCAGATATATTAATGAGAACCCATCCACTAAAGAGAGGAATAGATGGGGCAGTGAAATCCGTGATAAAAATGACAAATCACACACGCTAACCTAAACAGAAATAGCATGCTACATTACATATAAATTACCAACAATGGTTAAAATTCCCCCTTAAATAAGGTAGTCAAGCACATGGCAGTTGTAGCAAAACTGTACTTAAAACCATTCCCTACTGCATGCATGTGCATGGGGGTGAATGCATGTAACACAAATATGGCAACTAGTGAAGTGAAACTAAACATTCAGTGACCATTCAAACCTACTAAGGTCACATATATTATCAACATAATAGAATAAATTAAACAACTTATTGTACTCCAATTTATAAATACTAGTATGTACAGTCAATAAGTGTTACACCAACAGGCAACAGCCAACCCTTTCATGACTGCCAAAAGGCGAGGCCCCTTTTTTTTAGGGAAAAAGGATCGAGAAAATTAAAAAGAGTTGGCCCAATTGTGATGTTTAGGGTCAGGCCCACCGCAGTGGATATATGTGGGCCAATAAATAGAAGTCTGTAGTAATTAAACATGTTTGTTCTCGTTTTAGCTTTATATCCACAGGCTATCCCCCGCCTGTACAACTCCTTAATTTCATTGGCTTCTAAATTGTCAAACCAATGCTCACTGCAGCGAACGGAGCCACAAACATAAAAACTGGTAAGTAGTATGGACAAAGACAAGTGAATCCAAATTATAATAGATACATATCACATCAATTGCTTTATAATGAACTTGTGGTAGCCATGCATGTAGCTTAGGGTGACTTCCTTTTGGTAGATAATAGATATACATAAATTTATATATATAGTACCGAATTATTGATTGTCCATGTGAAAAGAAGGAACAACGACAACTATGTATGTCAAATAAGCGGGGAATCCTTTAGTAAGAAATATATAGTGCAATGGTTGCATTACCAACGTTAGTGCATATAATAAGTGCCTCTCATCAACTCAAGTGAAACCCTAAGAAAAATTATTATTGAAGTTTAGTGGAAAAATAAGGAAGGAGGCTGCATGTCAAAAATGCTTTAGAAGTGCGTTTTTGGTGGCCTTGCCGGTGATAATGAAGAGGCTGCGGTTTTGGCCAGTAGCGTCTTTACCAAGGGCATATGGAAGGGAGTTGCGTTTTTAAACGCAGCCCTTGACCCTTAACTTTGTCTAAAGGGCTGCGGTTTTGGCATAATAATTGCAACCCTTTTGACCAAAAAAAAAAAATTTAATTTTTTTTTTTTGCATTTTTTTACTTCTAAATATATCAAGAAATTTACACCATAAACTGTAATATTAAAAAGCTACGCAAATGCTAAACACCTAACACCTAATGAGCAAGTATCTAAGCATAATCATAATTTAAATCTTATTATCACCATTAAAAACCTACAATACAACATAATTTCAAGAAAAACAAAAGATTGAGAGCAACTGCTACCTAACATCTAATCGAAGACAACGTTGAACTTGAACTAAAAAAAAAACTTCAGCGACGAGAGAAACTAAATGTCGACCATGAAGCAGCGACCACGAAGGCGACGAGACGGCGAGTGGTGTGATGGTGTTCGTTGTTGGTGCGTGCGAGGAGTGGCTGCGTGGTGTTGCTGTTGTTGCGTCGCTGAGAGAGAGAGAAATTAAATGCCACGTGAAGAGAATTAAACTCCAAAAATTACTAGAGAATGACAATTGATTCAAAATTAAGAAGATCAAATATGTCCTTCAAACAGATAAATTTTGATGAACAAACAATTAGCATCATAAATATTAGATTTTGACATTTCGTAGCAAAAGATGACAACAGGAAACGAATTGTTCGATTCAAGCTAATTTTTTATTATTTCAATTTCGAAGTGACGAAAACCCTAATTAAGAGAGAGAGAGAAACCTGGGAGAATTCCGGCGAAAATTCGGCAATGGAGTCGTCGAAGAAGGGATGATAGCGAAATTGTTGTGTTGTGGTTTGTTGGTGTGAGAGAAGGGAGGAGGGTGAGAGAGATTTACGGAGAAAGTGCGGCGAGACGGCGACGAAGATTTCGTAGGCGGAGGAACGGAGGTCGACGAAGATTTTTGTTGTGTTGCGTCGCTGCTTGTTGGCGGCGAACTCTAGCCGAGGTCGAAGAGAGAAGGCGGGGAAGGATTGTTGTGTTGCGTCGCTGCTTGTTGGCGTGCTTTGGCGGCGAACTCTAGCCGAGGTCGAAGAGAGAGGCGGGGGAAGGAGATTGTGAGAGAGGGAGAGGCGGGGGGAGGAGAGAGAATGAGGGAGAGTAAAGGAGCGCTAGGGTTTAATTTAGGAATATTTTAAATGCCCGCCCAGAAATCCTTCCAAAATATTTAAAAGCCCACTAAAATAATCTTTTCGCGGGTGGGTTAAGAGTGCGGTTAGCCCAAACGCAGCCCTTCGTAAAACGAAGGGCTGCGTTTTTGGGCTAACCGCAGCCCTTCACTAAAAGGGCTGCGGTGTTTGGGCTAACCGCAGCCCTTCACTATTAAGGGCCGCGTTTTTAAAAAAACGCAGCCCTTGCATTTTTTTCCACTAGTGGAGTATGATGTATACTTCAGTATTTAATTATGATGATAAGGGCATATTTGTAATATGATATACCTTATATTAGTTATATAGTATTGTAAATAGAGTCTCTAATGTGAGCGGTAATTATAATTACACATGGGAGTAGTACCATAAATATATGTATGCTTGAGCCGGTAATTGGTTTCAAAATGAATTTGCTTACCTTTTCTTTAAGTCCTTTATATGAACAATGTTTCGACATATACTTTATATAATACGATTACTTAGTTGCCATCCGATTCTATATGTTAATGCTATATCAATGTCTCACTTTGTACTATAATCCGTGAGTTCTCTACTCTTGATCTGAGGAAGTATATTGGAATTTGGTGGCCTAATATATATAGCAATGGACCGACACCAACCCTGTAATTTAATAGTATCACAAAGGAGGAACCCTCGCAATAAAGAGAAGGAGGGAGGACTTTTTTGTGCTATTTGACTACTCAATTATCTACGATAGATATAGGATATAAGTCTGATTACCTAAATTTTGTAACTGAAAATTTATTCCAATCCAATCACAATATGGTCTTTTTTTGGTTTAGATCGGTAAGATGAAGAGCCTTATTGAGTCGGACCCTCTCGTAGATCAACCTGATCGGGGTTAGTGGGTTCTTGGGCTAGACACTTTGGTGGGAGGGAGAGAAAGGGTAAGACCTAAGGAGATAGATCTCCTCTCCTAAAGTGCCCCTAACTAGTGGGGATTGAACCCGACCCCAACATTAAAGTTGAGTTATCGCCTTTCCACTGGGCCAAGTGTAGCTTGGTATTACAATATCTTAGTTGCCCATTAATTTTATTAGATGATCATCCACTCTCTAGATTTTTCTCTTGTATATTATAACAATAATATAGGAGTATATATAAAGGTAAGGAGAATTCTCTTGCAAGAAGGGGGAGAAACTGAAAATCTTTCTTACAATGAGTGGAAAGAGGGCTTTACAACCACTAGGTCATCCTTATTCCTTATTTTTAACAATCTATATAGGAGAGCGAACAAATTAAATTAGAGATATTTTGTACGGAGAAGAAAAGCCTATATAGATATTTTCAAATTAATATCAAATTAGATATTTTCATAATGGATTAATTTGTTCGCTTTGCTCTTCCAGATATTTTCAAATTTAAGTAAATATATATATATGGTTTAATTATTAGGGAAAAAATATATACATCTTCCTATTCCCTTTTCTTTTCAAATCCTATATCATACATGCTCGGGTATATAGTACACCCAACACTTGCTTTTATTCATTCTTCATGTTTTGCTCATTTGAAGCTACGTAAATGAAAAATGAGTAGATAAATACTCTCGGTTTTACCGTTTACGATACGATTGGGAGTTCAATAGTTTGCACGATATAGTTGGGAGTTCAATATAGTATAGAAGTATTTCATCATCCAATTCCAAACATATGAGTATAAGCAGATTCAAATACATAAAATCAACAGTATATATTTTAATCTCTGACGGAATTAAACAGTAACGCACCAATGGATCCAATATATAGAAGGAAGTTTTTTAAGTAGCAACGAAATGTCGTTGCCATTAATCCATTATGATTACTAGTCTTATATGCACGCGATGCGTGCGAAAGCATATAAAATTCTTCATATATAACAAAGATAGAGATACGTTGATCTTAATTTTTTTTGTTTAATTTAAGCAGGTAGTTAGTCTTCTTTTTTTCTTTTTCTATTTTTTTGTGTCCCCCATGTGTTGCCATATATAATAGAGATACAATCCCAACCTTTTAAATTTATGGAGTGCTCTTGTCCGTTTATCCACTTGACCTGTAAAAATCTAAGTAAATTAATTTTGATATTATATTGTGTAATTGGAGTGCATTTTATTTTTAAATACTACCTCCGTTTATAACTACATGCAACATTGGATTAGTGTTCAAATGTATTTTCAAGATATCGTCTTTTTATAAGTTTTACTAATCAATAGTTAAATATATTAACATTGAATGTAATAATGCATTGCTATTTGTGAAAGTCAACATGTTACACACACGTATTTAGAGAGAAAGTATATAAATTAAATTCAATAATTAGTTTACATTTAAGACTATAATAAAGTGTCATGATTACACAAAGTTATCGTAATTGCTAAAAAAATATTAGAGCAACTCCAGCGGACAAAATTAGGTCCCAGCTTGCAATTTTGAGAAAGTTAGAGCTAGTAGCTTGCTTGTTGCCTTGTTGGAGTAGAAAGCATGTTGTTGCTTGGGGAAGCCAAGTAGTGTTCTACTTTTTGTGGGCCCCACTTTCCACTTCCACTTTCCACTTTCACTTTCCATCTCATTTTCTACAAGTGGGATCTACAAAAACTACAAGTGGTTGTAGCTTTCCATTAGGAGATGTTGTATCTTGGGAATGTTGTAGTTTGGAAATCTGATGTGGCACACAAAGCTACAAGTGGTTGTAAACTGCCATTGTAGTTCTTTCTTATAGACATGGTAAAGTGTCCCCAAGAAAGATGGCAGAGTCGATGTCAATAAAAAAAAAAAAAGAAAGAAAGATGGCAGAGTCACAAGCATCATCACAGAGTTCGGGTTCTTAAAATTGCTAATTCCATCACACCACTATGTGTATAATTAGGATTAGTTCTTTGATTAGCATCTACTGATCTACTTCCTCTATTTTTTTTAGTTGCAACATTTGTTTTTTCGCGTTGAGAGGACAACTTATTTGAACGTTAATATCTCATATTAGGGGTAAGTAAAAATTATAAAAATTTGATATTTGGAATCATCGCATTGAGACGAATCTAACAAGACCCCACTTGATTATGTTTTCTCTTTATATAATGGTGCGAGATTCTTAACAAAGTTGGTTGATGAATAGTCTTAGCAAAAAGAATGTTCAGTAATTAAAAAACGAGAGGTGGTATATAATTAATGTCCGTACCTACCAATGTGGGCACTTTTGTTTCTTTAATTGGTAATTTGGTACTACTACTTGTTCAAAACACCTGGCAGGCATATTAAGTTAAGCACTTCCGATTAGTTCTTTAAAGGCTATATTCTTTTAATTACATTGACCTGAGCAACAAATTAAAGAAGGTGAAAGTGTATATTACTTCAAGTGGTTTGTAATGATTAACGACTAATGAAGCTTATTAATACTTAATTAGTGAGGTTTGCTTAATAGATAATATATGAAAATTTAAACCGTACATTGTTCTCAACATATAAAACAATGGAAGATAAAGATATTCATCTAGGTGATGTTGATTGTTGACAATATCTTGTTGATACACAACGAAGATATTGAATTAAATTAACCGGCCATGTTTTGTTCAAATTTACCCTCGGTGCAACTCGCAAGAGAGAGGTCCAATCATGCTCAATTGCCTATATATCTTTTTTGTAGAAGAAATATACACAAGTTAGGACCGTCTTCTCTCAAAACTAAATCCTGATTTATCAAAGGAAAGAAAATAAGAAAATTTACCACCTTAAAAATGGTCAATATCCTAATGAATCGGTACAAAATGTCCCAAAGATGCAACATAATCAACGGCACGATTCTTCCAGTTCAAATTGGCTTATATTTGTCATTATTGCACAAGTTTTATAACAATATTACTTTAATATCACGTATATCCACATTCCACCACAATTTTTTTTAAAAATATAACAAAAAAAATCACCTTATCCCTTTAATTTCAATGCAAGGGTTCTCCTTTTCCTCCCATTCCCACAACAGCTAATGTTTTCTATCCTATGGAGTACTTAAATCACCAAAATGAAAAAAAGTAGCATTGTACGTTGGATATACATTGAGATACAAACTGGGTTGAGGTGGCAGGATAAGGCTTTACCTTCCTCCCTCACCAGTCACCACCCAAGTTCGAATCTCTTATACCCCTCTCCCCTATGGGTTGTCGATGATACTCCTTTAGAGCCTTAGATAGGTATCTAAGGTGAAGAATCGGATTGGCCTAGTGGTTGGAGATTTTCCTTCCAATTCTTGTGATAAGGGTTTGATTCTTACTCCTTACAAAGTGGGATCTCTAATTCCTCTCTTTCCTTCACTTGTGCAAGAGTTAATATATATTATTTTCTTAGGTTTAAAAATAAGTGAAACAGCATGCCAAAAGTTATCACATAAATGAGGAAGTGTTTATTTTGAGAAGGATAATTTACCAATAAGAATAAACTGACACATTTGTCTAAATTATGACGTGGAAAAATATTGAGAAGGATAGTTCTATCTACATACAAACCCAAAGTAGGTTTCATACTAAAACCAATTGGTAATAGTAAAAGTAACTCCTTTAACTTATAATGTGGTACTTTTTCTATTTTTTCACCAGGTAGGACAACTCATATGTGCACAACAAACATAAGGTTCAACAGTTAGCAACTCTCATAAGAGAAATATAAAGAAAGAATAATAAAAATATCTAGTTTTAATGCGGCATGCTGTATGCGAGTGAACGCCCTCTCTCGCTTCTTTTTCGTGTACTTTTTCACCAGAAAGATGTGGTAAATTAATCAATTAATGAAGCTAATATCTAATCTTAATTAAATAAACAGACTCTCCTCCTAAAGGATTCAAAATCAACAAAAAAAAAACCACTTGCAAGTTGTTGCCTTTTAAAGCAACACTGACTAATCTATGTCTCTGTATATTTAAAGTAGTATAATTCATCTAGCTAGTGGATATTTGATTAGACAACCAAAGCACAGGTAGCTATTAGGAGGGTGACGATATTTGCTCAAATTAATCACCGATTCTTCTCCCAAGACTTTGGAATTTAATATTCACTTAGATTTCAAGAGATGCACCAAATAACTTTTTCTTATTATATATTGTGGAGTACTAATGTACTAGTATATACGTATTCTTTAAAAAAAAATTGTACTATATACGTATAATTTTGGTAAAAGGAATGGAGTATTATATTTTACGGTTTTTCTTAGAGTGCACTTGTAGTTTTTCAAAATTCATGGGATCTCTACTTTTAAAAAAATGCACTAAAGCACCTTCTTATTTCAATAAATTCACGAAATGCCCTTAATGACTAACGGCGTCAAGTTTTTCGTTAGTCATTTTCGTTAATTAACCCATCTAACCCCTCTAACCCAAATTAAACCCACTAACCCTATCCCTAACACTAACCCCTAACTCTCTAACACCTCACCCCTACCCTAAACCCTAACCCTAACTACCCACCACCACATCCCCCTCTGCCCTCCCCCCACCCACCACCCCCACCATCCCGTAGCTCCCCCCCACAATCCACAGCTCCCCTCCCTCCCCCGTCTTCCGCATGGCTCCCCCTCCCCCCCCTTGACTCCCCTCACCTCGTCGAATTCCCCCCCCTCCCCCACGCCGTGTCGAATCCCCCTCCCCCACCCCCGTTCGCGTCGTTTTACGGCCCAAATTCGAAATTCACGAGGCCGGTTCGTGTCGTTTTTTGCGGCCCGGCGTGAATTCCGCAATCAACGAGGGTGGGGGGGATGGGTCCTGTCGACGGGGGTGGGGGAATAGGAGCGAAAATCGAGGGGGGGGGGCTCTGCGGGGGAGGGTGTTGATATCGATGGGGGTGGGGGTGGGGAAATCGACGGGGGAGGGGGCTGCGAGGGGATGGAGGTGGGGGTGGGGGAAATCGACGAGGGGAGGGGGTGGGAAAATTGACGGGGGAATGGGGCGATGTAGGTGGTGGTGGTGGAGGGTGGGGGGTAGGGTGGGAAAATTGACGGGGGAATGGGGCGATGTAGGTGGTGGTGGTGGAGGGGGTGGGGGTAGGGTGGAAAAATTGACGAGGGGAAGAGGGCAAGCTGCGGGGGTGGTGGTGGTGGTTGGTGGTGGTGGGGGTGGTGGTGAGGGGTTAGGGTTAGAAGTTATGGTTTAGTTAGTTAATTAGGGCTAATTAGGGTTTAATTAGGATTAGAGGGGTTAAAGGGGTTAATTAACCCTAATGACTAACGGAAACTTGACACCGTTAGTCATTAAGGGCATTTCGTACATTTTACCCCCAAAGTAAGGGTACACTGGTGCATTTTTTAAAAGTAGGGGTACCCCATGAATTTTTGAAAACTACGGAAGTGCACGGTGAAAAAACAAGTAGTTTGACGGTGTTTGTTGATAGCAAAATTAATCTTATTTACTTGATCATATATGAAATATTACGGAGTTTAAAACTTCTATCCTACTTTTTTTTATCCTATTATATGTGTCACTTAATATTATTGGTGTAGTGTACATCATTCGATTTAAACAAACTTTTCATTTAAAAAAAAAATAAGGCAAAAAAAATTGAAATCAACCAATAAAATTAAGTGGCATAAATAATAGCTCCGTTCTTTTTTTATTGAAACAATTGAGTTTTAATAACTTTGCCATGTACAACTTTAACTTATTAATATATTTAATTATTTTGTAGTAGAAGTTATAAAAATTTGATGTTTTAAAAGTATATATCAAGGCGAACCTAACAAGACCTCACATGACTATATTTTTCCTTACGTAAAAATCACAATAAATAGTGAAAAGATAGCGGGCAAATAATGTAAAAATTTCATTGTTGCAATAGAAAATGAACGGAGAAAGTACTTGTCAAACATTTTTTTTTGAAAGATACTATTTGTCAAGCATATGCGCAATGGTTAGATACTCAGATTGGAATGAGGTACAAGTAAGTGACTTGACTTTGCAAATAAAAGACAAAAAAGGGGGAAACCATTGACATTAGAATATAAAATACCCTGCCCTCACCCCAATCTAAATGGTAACAAATATGTTATCTTCATATTATTTCACTTTTTTTGGATTAAGTTCAGTCAAGTTTAACTTAAGGCCAATAAAATTAGACGAGGAATTATAAGTGATAAGAAATTTAAATAAGGGGCAAATTAAAAAAAAAAGATTTTAAAAAGGTCCAATAAATTTCTATAAGATTAGATAAGTGAAATTCAGGTGAAGGATATATACCTTAAGTTGCATGATCGATCTATTAGCATGCATAGACATCTTGTAAATTAATATTCATTTAAATAACCACACGACTTTATAACTAAATAACGTAATAAAAATGGATAAATACAGTTTGTTGTATAAAACTAAGTCAAATAGGCACAAAAAGCTAATAATTTAATATGTTAATTAGCATAAATTTCTCTTTAAGAGTTGATTTTTTAACTTTATTTGTCTATTAACATAAACAACTTCTTGTTAAAAGATGCACTTCTTTAAGATGAAAATCAAATAGGGCAAGTATAAGAATAATGAAACAAGAAGTAAAACATGAAGTCAAATTTTTTATACTCTTCTTCGATGCACCCATAATTGTTCAGGTTGCCTTCTTGAATCGCCTATGCTAATTTTTTTAGAAATCTCGGTAATTCAAAACCTGCTAATTTAGTATGAAGTTGAAAATGATCCAATAGAGAATAAAATTCTCCCAAACACGTATTGTTGCATACCCTATGCTGAAACCAAGCTCTCTGATAATGCTATAATAATCCTCTAACCACTTAATCAAAATATACTTGTTGATAGTAAATTAGTAATATATACTTTTGAAATTGATCTCTATACATTTATAAAAAAAATTTCTTCACACAAGACAAGATTTATTATCAACGGGCAATCTAAGAGAGCCACAATATCATGTTAAGATAAGGGAAAAAAAATCAATTGGCAAAAATGATAAATATCATTGAGTGAGCTAGACGACAAATTAGATGTGGTCATCCCATAGTATTATGGTTATAAAATAGTAGTACAAGGATAATTAGAAGATCTTGCGACGCCTCTAATGAAGGTGACGTTTCTCAATGATATGAAGTATAACCAAAAAAATAATATTGAAATTTGAAAGTGCTGTAGTGCATAGTCTAGTTCATGAGGCATATCTTTCCTTTTCAATCTGCATATTTGTAAGGTTTCATTTGGAGCCAAATAACGACCATGACCAACTGGAAGAGGGGCCACGGATAGAGAAGCCTACAACTTAGCCTTATTGGCTTGCCCCTTCCGTTCACCAAACAATGAAAATCGAAAACATAGGGCAAAATTCAATCAGCATCCCTCTTTTTCATTGTTGCAACTATGAGGACAGATTGCATACAACAATGTTAGCCGTTCCAATTTACAATAAATGGACCTATTTACGTAGTTGGCCTCGATGTGATGTAGGGTGATTAATCTTATTGCGTATTATAGACAAGACCTATATTTTATGAGTTTAAAGTACGTTTTTTCTCCTGAATTATACTGAAGTAAACTTATCTGAAGTAATTTACAATTTGCTAGAATGTATTGGAACTTGTGGAGATTTGTCTAAATCTAATTTTCCCGATACTTATTCCATTTAAGGTGACGAAAATGCACCATTACTTTCTGAGGTCATTTCAATTGGTACCATTCAATCATTGATCCCTTTGTAAATAGTAAATTCGATCTTCTTATAATAAAACATTTAGTTTTTGATCCCTTTGTAAATAGTAAATTATGATCTTCTTATAAAAAATGTTTTTGTCAATAATTGAGTAGGGTTTCGTCTTAAATTAAGAGAAGGTTAGCCTAATTAGTTGATAAATTAAAAGACCGTCTTATATCTTACTAAGTAAGATAAATGGGTCACTTGAAAAATAACGTAAACAAAAAAGTGACTTGTATTTTCAATAAGTAGCGAGACGATCTCCTGAGAAAACCGTCTTATTTGAGAAACAGAAATTCCTTAGCGTGTCATCTATTTTGTCTGCTTTAAGTAAATACACATTATTCAAAACAAGATCTTATTATATACTACTAGTAAGAACTAATATACTAATTGCTTATTTGCAGAAATCCGGAATTGGTTTGCTTACCATTTGAAAAAGTCATCTAGATTTTTCGAGCATCATCCTCTTTTCTTCCTATATATATATACTTGTGAGTTACAAATGAAATGATCAAAGAATAAGCACGCTATTATAATTAACAGCATTGACAGAATGACACCATAATAACCTTATTTAGGACGTTGGCAATATCATTGACTTTAAAAACTTGCAAATTCTAATGGAAATCAACAAAACTATCACCTATTAGCCAATACAATTGAGAAAAAGTTTGTGATATATCATGAAAGAGAGAAAAAATGTATTCTAAGGGATAAAAGGGCAGGGGAGACCGCAAAAACTTTTCAAAAGAGGTCATACATGATACAACAATTGATATGAAAAATTCATAAAAGGGAAACATACAGAAATAATATAAGAACGGAGAAAGTAATTTATACTCTCTTCATTCGTTTAAGTTGGTTACATGTACTTTTTTAAGGTTACCAATGCACATATTTAACTATCAATATTTTGAATTCAACATTAGTAAAAAACAAAAAAAAATTGATACTTTATCTGTTTTTTAATAGTTGCATCATATTAATTGGGCACACTTGCCGATGCACATATCTGACCATCATTATCTTCAATTATATATTATAAATACTAATGCTGAATATTTTAAAATATACAATGAGATTATCCATCAACAATTAAAACTATGACAATTATCTTTATAAATTAGTAATTAAAGATGGTCAAAGTTGATATCCAAATAATGTAAAAAGTCAATATGATGCATCTATTAAGAAATGAAGAAAATATTATAAATGTACACAATGAGAAAATTCTAACAAGATCCCACATGATAATATTCTCTCCTATATATTAGTGTAAACATATGGCCAAAACTTTCAACATTTGGCCACATTAATAGTAACAATAACCAGGCCAACACAAAAAAAGCAGATAAGGTATAATATGCTAATTCTTTATAAAATTTATGCTAATGCATTTGCTTCTGCTAAATATTTATACGTTTATAGATTATAATATACATAGCCCTTATATAGTACGGGGAGTTTTATAAATTTATGATTATTATAATAGGTAACTAGTTATTAGGCCCGGGCTATGCCCCGGGTAAGGAAAAATTTCATTTATTAATATTATACTTTAAGATGATATCAAAAATTTCATTTATTAATATTATACTTTAAAAGATGATATTACTAAATATCACTTTGGCCTAGTGGTTAAGACTTTTATATATTAGTATAGATAGATTTTACATTGGGTATACTAAAATGGTCGCCATGATCAACTTGCCTAATCTAAACCATTAATTTATAATCTAAATCTACACCATTCATTTAATTACTTTTTGTAATTAAACTAAAACTAAACTAACAGCTATACATTAATAAATTCACAATTAACGGTTCAGGTAGTTTTCGATAATTTTTTTGGAACGTTTTGAAGGTCAACGAAATCAATGGCCAAGACGAGTCACTAAAAATGGAGGGATAAAATTAATTAATTGTAGCTTCCTTATTATAATACTATTACGAATTTTAATGTCTTTTGCTAACATTGGTATAATAGTTAGCATGATCATTATTTAAGGTTTGATCCATAATGTTTTCATTTGCCTTACTCTATACATATATGGTGTTCGATCGATTACGTGTTAATCAATATTCGATCGATAGATTAGTCTGAGGTTATCGACAAAAAAGATTTGACTAAAAGTCACTTCGTTTCTTTTTGTCTAAGTTAATTGCTTCGTTTCTTTTTGTCCAAGTTGCGTATAAGGACGTTGTCAAATAAGTTCATTCGCCAAGTAGTAATATTCTCATACAATGGGTTTCACTATATTAAAAATTGTCCATTGTTTTGATAAAATCTATTGACAGGGTTTCATCTAAAAATTAAAATATAATAATAGTAATATAAATTTTTATGAGAAAATAAAATCAAATGATTCACACATCATTGCTACCTCATCAAACTATAAATAATTTTTCATATAACAAATAAGGTAACACTGACCTTAAAATAAACTAGTTGATCAGTATATGCTATAGATTAGAAACATCCAAAAAAAATTTGGTGGGGGTCGGGTGGGAGGGGAGATGACAATCAACATATTTCTTCCATTATCGTACGTCGTTACGTTGTTCAATTTGAGGTCACCTATGATGTAAAAATCTCTATCATAGATTTTGTTACAAGACATACAAGTAAGCTCAAAGCCATATTATACAGTATACACAAACAAATATCTATGAATCTATCTCATGTCATTGGCCTTAATTACCAATATTAAATTAAGCTAAGGTCAATCCAATATGTACTAGTGTACTAGTATTAGTATATATATGTAGTCAGTTGGACTTTGGGATCTCTCCATGGCCAACTTCTATATCTTCAATTTCATCTTAACTGTACGGTATGGATTTCCCTATCAAAACTACTATTGATCTAATCACTTCATATTTATGACTTTGGCGTATATATAAATATTTACTTCTTTAAATTTGTCTTTTGCTCTTAAATTTCTTTGTTGATACCAATATATCTCGTCCCTTTTTGTCATTTTCTTGCCAAATTCCATGTGGCCGTTCTCGACACTCATATTTCATGAGGCAAGCCGCAAGCCTATGCTTGAATGACACGCAGAATATAAAAATAGATTAAGCTTATAGTATGATTTGAGCTTGATCTAGGAGAGCTACTATACGATGTTCTTCAATATTTACCGCCTCTTATTCTTTAAGGTTATGGAAATGAAACTATTCGAAACTACTCAAATTCGACTCCGTTAATTAAGTATTTGATTTAAAAGAGTTCGACTTGACATATTAATGTACAAGTCAAATTGACTAACTATTGGTTTGACATAAAAAAAACTCGTGGAAAACTCGCATGAAATTCACAACATAAATAATTAACAAGACTGATAAAGCTCATTGAGTTAACATTACAAAGAGCCAATAATCATTTGGTATCAGCATAATATAAGTACTTATTTAAGATTTTATTTTTGCCTTAGATCAAGAAAATAATTAATATAATAAAATTACAAAGGGGTTAATTAACTTGAATCATCTTTTTTGGATGGAAAATATCCTTACTAAGAGCCTCAATTAGCCTGAAAATGAGTGACACACATGAGTGATTTCTACAGGATACAAGATAAGTTGCATAATTCGTCTTTCTTGCGCGCTGAAGCATCCCAAACTCTCAAAACGGGGAAAATCCAAGTTTAATTTGCATTACAGATGACACTAAACATTTCTCATGACATATAACCATGTAGAGATTAACTTGTTAATACAACCAAATTTTTCCCCTAATGAAACGAGTTGTTTGGCTCCTCATGGTGCTAAAGCTTTTGTTATGAGAAATTGAGAATAGAAGTATGGAACCATTATCAGTCAGTACAGTGACTGTCCAAAATAAGCTTTTCTTTTGAATATGAGATTTAAACTATCAAAATTTATTTTAACCGTTATTTCAATAGATGTGTCATGTATTAAAATTAATATGTTTGCTGACGCAATTTTATGAAAGCAAAGATAGTAAGTACAAAAATCGGATTATGGAACAATAATCACGAAGCACTTATACAAGAATGAAATGCCAATTTATTTAAGGCAAACAACAACAACAACAACTAAGCCTTTATTCCCAAAGTGATTTGGGGTAATTACACGTGAATCGTCAATCGAAACCGTCACCAGCCGAAAGGAGATGGCATCGCCAAGAAGTGATAAAAAAGGTTTTTTTTTTTTTTTTTTTTTTAAAGCAAGGTTTACACCAACAAGTTTTAAAAGAGGTTTTCAACAAAAGGTTTTAATACCAACACAATTGAGAAAAACAAATAAATGCAGAAATCACACCCCTTCCTCCACATGGATCATCGCCCTCCACTCACTTCTATCCAACGTCATGCTCTCCTCAATCCCAAGTAACCTCATATCACTTTCAATTACCTTCATCCAAGTCATCTTGGGTCTTCCCCTACCCCTTACAACTTGGTTACTCCTCCACTCTTCAATTCTTCTCACCGGTTGCATCACCCGATCTCCTTTTCACATGACCAAACCATCTTAACCGATTCTCCCTCATCTTTTCTTCAATGGATGCAACTCCAACTTTTTCCCGGATCACTTCATTTCTTAATCGGTCTTTCCTTGTGTGGCCACACATCCACCGCAACATACGCATCTCCGCCACGTTCATCTTATGGACGTGGCATTGTTTCACCGCCCAACATTCGGTGCCATATAACAAAGCGAGCCTAATTGCCGTACGGTAGAACTTTTCCCTTCAAGCTTTGGGGAATGCCTGAATCACAAAAGGAATCCAAGTGGCGCTTTTCCACTTTAACCAACCCGCGTTAATTCTATGAGCCACGTCTCCATCCAGGTTCTCCATCCTTTTGGAGAATGGATCCTAGGTAACGGAAGACGTTCGATCCTTGAACCACTTTGCTATCCAAAGTGACCGCCCCCGCCTCGCCATTTGTAACCCCACCGAACTTGCACTCCATATACTCCGTCTTACTTCTCGCTCAATCTAAAACCCAGGGCTTCTAATGTATGTCTCCACAATTCCAACTTTCTCTCAATACCTTCCTTTGTTTCATCAATCAACACAATATCATCCGCAAACATCATACACCATGGTATATCATCTTGAATTGACTCGTTAGTTCGTCCATGACTAGGGCAAAGAGAAAGGGACTAAGTCGCGTAACCCCGATGCACTCCGATCGTAATAGGAAACTCTTCTGTCCTCCCCACCGTAGTCCGCACACTCGTAGTTGCCCCCTCATACATATCCTTGATGATATCTATATATTTTTGTGGAACACCTTTCCTTGCCAACGCCCACCAAAGTATTTCTCTTGGTACTCTATCATATGCCTTCTCCAAATCAATGAAAACCATATGTAGATCCTTCTTCCTATCACGGTAATGTTCCATTGTTTGTCTTAAGAGGTGGATGGCCTCTATAGTCGATCTTCCAGGCATAAATCCAAATTGGTTCTCCGATATCTTCACATGTTTCCTAAGTCTTTGCTCAATCACCCTTTCCCAGAGTTTCATCGTATGACTCATTAGTTTGATTCCTCGGTAGTTGGTACAATCTTGTACATCGCCTTTGTTCTTATACAAAGGAATCAAAGTACTCTTCCTCCATTCTAAGGCAAAGACAAAGAAAAATTTGGAGATTACAGATTAGTAATCTCCCCCTTACACAAAGAAACCTAAAAAAGGACAAATAAACCTAGCTACTTGGAATTTTGCCTTATCTTAGCTACTACTTCCTCCTTCACAAACCAATATTGAAAAGAAACAACTTATGAACAAGCAATTTAGTGGAGCACTTATATTTACAACACATGAAAGAAAAAACTCCACGTAAATTAAATATTACATAAATAGAATATAATGTTCATATACTCCATGTAATAGGAAATTCTACTATACATTCGTTCGAAGGTAGACCTGTTATCACAAGTGCATTTCACCTACTTGTTGAACGCATGCCATATTCACTCCAACGCGATTACATAGAGTGCATGTAATATATGCATTGCCTAGATGTATAGGCACTCGAATGTACTTGCAAACGCTATGTTGGTTTGATTAATCTAAAAAATCAACAATTGATCCTTGATATCATATCCCATCTTATCCAAATTAGGCTGAACTGCAAATTGAATCATAGGAGGAGGTCCACAGGTGAGTGCTAGCACATCATCCCCAACTTCTGGTATGTGCTCTCTTAGTATCTTCTCACTTATAAATCCGGTGTCGTATCGCCACCCTTCAGGCCCCTTCTCCACCACATACCACACCTTCACTCGTTCTCTAAACTCATCAGCCCAATTATCAAGCTCTTCTCTTAGCAAAATATCGTCCTCCGTTCGATTAGCATACACCACATGCATTTCAGTCTCATCCTCAGGATCTTTTAGTATAGCCTGCATCACTTGATATATTGGTGTTATTCCAGTCCCACCTGCTATCATTGCCAACTTCTTAGCATATTTGGGCTTTCCATGGACTGTGAAGTTCCCTTTCCCAAGGTACTCAATGTGGCCCAATGGGCCTTTCACTTCCACATTTGAGCCCAATTCAAGGGAGTCTAGATGTTGTGACATAATCCCACCATTAGGGAACTTAGGGTGTACTCCCTTGTAGTAAATCTTGACCACAAGATCAAAGTAACCCACCTCATCAACGGTGCTAGATGGTGTGTATGCTCTCATACAAAGCTTATTATCAACATTTCCACACACGAAGATGTGCTTTCCCACAGGTAATCCCAACACATGATCCTTAGAAGGTAAGCCAAATCTAAACCTTCTCACGTCATGGGAAAGGGAAACTTTCTCAATAAGTTTGCATGAGATTCTTTCCTTTGGGTTCAATGCCACGTTCCTAAGTGGGGCCGCCTCTTTGATTGGTGCTAAGAATGAATAGTTGGACCCACCATGGACTGAGTTACCAGGTGAAGATGAGTCAGAGGTGTAACCTGTTGAGATTA
Organism: Beta corolliflora; assembly: GCA_947648045.1. NCBI lineage: Eukaryota > Viridiplantae > Streptophyta > Magnoliopsida > Caryophyllales > Amaranthaceae > Beta > Beta corolliflora. Next base: position 48,936 of record CANSZD010000820.1, read on the forward strand.
TCTCACCAACCCTAAAGTCCTCTAGGAGCCTCTTAGCTTTGTCTGAGTGAATGGCGTCGAACTCTTCCGTGCAGTCGGTTCCGGCGTTGATCAGGATACTATCCGACCCACCCGGGTGATCCTTGAGGAACCGGGTGGCATCGTACACATGTCCATGAACAACAATCCATGCTGACTCGACCGAGTTGTGCTTCTTCACCTCGGACATTGAGTACATTTTTGATGTGGTGTTCATGAATGGGGTGGATGCGGTCCTCTTCAAAGTGGGTGCATCGGAGATCTCTAGATGACGCTCCCGTGCCATCCACCCGCCCGACTTGTTGCCGGGTTGGGTCGGGTGCTCGAATACAAGACCAATCTCTCCTTTGTGGGGTTTGCACACATTGGTCTTAACTCGGAACCAGCAGTTGTTCATCATACCCTACATTTACATATCAAAAAATTAATTTGAGACATAAACATCTAGCTATAGTTAATGTACTAAAGTTCTAATTAATAGGCTATGCAACATTAGATGATATTTTTTAACATGAAAATGTTAATAACACGGGCATCGCCAGGGGCTAAAAACTAGTGACTAATTACAACTTGATATACTCCACTTCTTAGGTTTATCTAGGAAAGTAACTCATACATTTCTCTTTAACTACTACCATTAATTTGTAAGATATACTACTTCATATGTTAATAAATCTAAGTGAATACTTTATTCCAAAAGTAGAGGGAAAAGGGAAGAAAAGGTCAAAGATGCATCGTTTACAAATCAAGAGACATGTAAGCCATTCAAGATTCTACAGCTAGAAATTACAAATGCTAGGCAAAACGACGAATTTCGCTAATTAATATTATTCAGTTAGTGATTAAAATCACTTTCAAGTTAATAGAATCAAAATCTCTCTTAGCTAATGAATCTCTGGCTAATTGAATTTTATATATTAATTAAGCCATAAGAGCATTTAATAAAGAATATTTGACCTTAGCCAGTTAGCCCCCTTGCAGAGGAAAAGGATGGAGGAGAAAGCAACCATTAAAAAGAAGGGGAAAGATACATCTCCTTGAATTAATTATAAGAATCAAAGGGTGGGTGGGGGCTCACTGCTTTCATTTTATAATTTAAAGCAGTATCAAATCATGTTAGGCGGCTAAAAGTCCCTATTTTCCACCAAAAGTGCGCAGAGGTTGGAATCCAGTGTGGGAAGCTTCACCGGTTACTATACGAAAGGTAGAAATATGACTTCTTAAATCCTTCTAATACTCTTACCAGCTGGGTTTGGTAGGTGGTAATAAAAACGTTACTAATAATGAAAATTAGTGTAAATTTATAAGAAAGGTTTCATGTTATCGTTCATGTTATTTCTCTACAATATTTTTTATTAGGAAAGATAATTACCAAGACACCAGGCGCTGCTAGGCTACTAAACTACTAGGTACACCAGTTCAGAGGATGAAGATTAAGACTAAATGTCCCAAAAGAAACAATGGCCCTGGGCGCCCACTGCCACCACAAGATTAATCCCCAATATATTGAGATGAAGATTCAAATCCTGGGCAATACCTTGGAATTCGGGTTGGTACTCGACTAACCTACCACCTCTCCCTCGTTATTTCTCTATAATATATTAATACTTTTTTACATATTGTACTGAGTGGTCATTGAAAATCACAAATAAAAACATAGATTTGAAGACAAGGTTTCTATCACCAAGTGTATATTTTTATAACTACTATCGTTTATTAAAACCTATTAAACGGACTGCTGAAAGGAGAAACACTATCACCCAAGGCAAATTTATTTGCAAAATTCAGTTGGCAGTTGAAAATGTGTTATTACACATTGGAGGACTGCAAATAGCATCGTCCTTTAAATTTTTGTCACCTTCTCATGCACCTAGTGGAGCAGAAAGGTCAGAAATATAGGGCAGGGAATCAAAACACTGGTATACTAATTATTTGCTAAACAACGGAAAGTGCAGGCCCCCAAATTACATAAAGAAACACACGAACCCTCTTCAACCACAGAAAGGGCAAAAGGACCACGCACTATTGCCTTGACAAACACAAGAAAAGCTACTAAAGACCCCTTCAATTTGTTTAAGGACTTCCATACATAAACTAAGGCCAGCTACTACAAACAACGTGTGCCATCCATGTGAAATTTTGTAGGACCACTCAGAAGCGTAACATGATTTAACACAGAAAAAAGTTTTTTTTTTTTTTATTGTGAGAAACAGTTATAATTATTCCCTTTTTAACAAACGGTTAATATATATATGAAACTTTCAAATAAAAAAAATGTTGCAATTAAAAAAAGTTAACGCATTGAAATATTATCTGATCACTTGACTCAAGAGTAAAAAAATAACAAATGATGAATATAGACTGAAATAGAGTTTTTACCATGACATTCCAGATGAGCTTTTCGGGTTGGGTATTGAGACCCTCATCCCAAGCACGAACAGCAATCTCTTTAGCTCCAAGTAAGTCAAGTACCTCCACCTCTAAAGACCAAAAACACCAACACCAGTATTTTCCATATCTACTAGGCTTTTCCTGGATGTCCAATTCACATATATCCCATGTTTCACCTCCATCCAATGTTAACTCTACTCGTGTCACTTTTCTTCCTCCTCCTGTACAATTTTAACATCAAAGGTAAATTTATTAAAACATCCCAAAGTAATACGACTATATTCAAAGTTGACCCTTCGCTAGGACGAAATTGCATTTTTATATTTACTATTCATACCCCTAGGAGAAGTTGGAGGCTAGTGGAGTTTTGAGGGTCAAAAAGATCCAAAAAGCATGTGATGTTACCATTTTCATTTTCACTATTGGAGCTTGCTGGAAACCAAAAGCCCCTGATTCGCAGTATGGAATTTCTCAAATCTACTAATAATAAGAGAATATTCTACTTTAACTACGGTTTTGAATTCAAACCTAAAGACCATAAACATATTCCACTTTAACCACATGTTTCGAATTCAAAACCTTCAGGACGCATAAACGTTTTTTGGTATCCTTAAACTTGAATTAGTCGAAGTCTAGTAAGTTCACAATTATCGGGTAATTAAAAAAATATACCAATTAATCATTGTTCTATTGGAGTGTTATACTAGGTTATATGAGGGGGTGACGAAATCATTTTTCAGTACTCAATTTTCCTCCAAAGTCGTGGCAATTGACTTTTTTAGAGGAGGCTTTAAAGATTCTCCTCCTGGTTCTTTTTCCGGGAGCAAGTCCCTAATCCAACAACGTGTGGTTATTCCTAGCTCAAAATTAATTGATCTGTCCTCTGGAACACAAAACTATTACATTTCCAATTTAACCTTTTGGTTTAAGAATAAATAAATTTTAATTCACCATAAACTGTAATTATTTATGTTGCCGACATCCTGCTGAGATTCAACTTTATAGTACTAATTTGACTATTAAATTAAAATGTAACATGCCAACATTAGTAAATTGGTAGTAAAATTCCATTTTCTATCTTTAGATTATAACATGTGTATCAACATTTCTATCTAAAAAGAGCAAGTGAAGCTAAGATTAGATTACTCCGATAATATGATGTTGTAGGCTTAAGATGACATTATCGACCATATTTCTATAAAAACTTATTTCCTTGAAAGAAGACGAGCTAATTAACTGAATAATATGAGCAAGATGTAGTAAAACATACCAGAATAAGCATAGCCCCTAATTGTGTAAGGGCGTTGAGTAGTCCACGCGTTGATAGGTAAAATCTCCTCGTGGCAAGGCGTTGTTATCACCGAATTTATATTTAGCTCATTTATGATGAACTCCGGCTTGTACCACCAAGCTGCAAATTTATTAAATTGCATGCTCCAAAATTATTATACAAACATACATATTTGATATATCACATTTATTATTATAGAAGTATGTATTCAGATAAAACGTATGCATATGCGTAAAATTCGATATAAGATACTTCTCGTTCCAAAAATAAGTGAAACACATTTCAAAAGCTCTCACATAAATGGAAGTGTTTCACTTATTTTGAACGAAGGAATAATATATATATACCTTCAGTATTTGCAAGTTCAGCATCCACGTGAGAAGGAAGGACTCTATTATCCTTGTAATGGTAGTAATTATCTGATTCAGAAGTAGTGACAATAATCCGCTTCAACCACTTAACCATACGCCCACCAATAAAGCCAGGAATAATCATCCGAACAGGAAATCCGTGATCGGGGCTAAGTTTTTCACCATTTTGCATGTAGGCTAACATGATATCACGAGCCGGATCGAGAGCGAGCTCTCTTCTTACACTAGTACCATATTTGGACCCTCCGCCTCCAGGAAGGTCCTCGGCGCCCTCAAAACATACGTTGAGGGCGCCTTTCTTAGACGTCATGATCCCACACCGCTTCAACACGTCGCGGAGTGGGACCCCACGCCATACAGAATTTGATACTGCTGCTGATCCCCAGTTAAAACCTATTGATTGTTTAACCATATTTTGTTCCTTCCTTCGGTTCCCTGCACACACAAGTGTGACAGGGAACTCCCGGCTTTGGAACTCATTGACCAACTGGTCAATGGTAAACCGGGCTGGTCTTTTGACCAGCCCGGTTACCTCAACGGTCCAGTTCTCCCACTTAGCGTTAGGGACTGGACCGTGGTTCCGCACGTAATGGAGCGGAACCGGAGTAATAAACCCGTGATGCATTAAACGGGTCAATGGGGGCTCCGAATTAAAGGGGGTGCTTCCCTGTAAGACGGATCATTGAAGAATTCCTTTCTATCCAATGATCAGCCGTCCCTTCATCACGAGCATCCACGCTAGACGGCTCTAATTCACTGTTACCTTTCTTGATCAACTCATTCCAGCCGTTGATCTCATCTTCGTTGTCGTCATCATCACTATCGCTATAATAATAACGATTACTAACACTATTATTTTCAGATAACTTCATCTCGGGGGGCTTAAGACGCTCATTCGAGGGCGAGTTAAAATTACACCCCCGAATCGGTGAGTCGGAACGGTGGTGAGTTGTGAATGGCGTACGAACGACGCCGTTTATGGTTGCCGGGTTATACTGGCGATCGACAGATGCTGCCATCGGTCAAAACAACAGAAAAATTGTAGGGGTTTAGGAAGGTAAATTTAAGAAGAAAAGGAGATAAAAAGAAAAAGAAAGAAGACTACGCTTCTTCCTGAAATTTTCCTGACCTGGTTTTTAGTATTCTCTAAGTTTGGTTTTGTGTTTCACTGGAAAAAAGTGGGCGGGGTAGACGATGTGTATATATAGGGGTGAGGAGGGACATCTTCATGATATTTGATGATATATTTAATATCAAACACACACTTTTAATATTATAATGCGAAACTGAATCCACTAGATTACAAACATATGAACCTATGGCCTTGGTTCAACTATACTATTTATATGGTTTCAAATCTTATTACAAAAGATATATCAATACTAGACCTATCCATTGGATTGGCTAGGGATTCAAGTTACGATTATGGAAAAATATCGTTGCACTTTCTCTGTTTCAGAATACGATATACTTATTATGAGGTGAATCGGGTTGCGTACACTATTCAATATCCTTATTTATGTTATACGATGGAATATATTTAGAGTACTAGTTACATGATCATATCAAATGTCGGGTGGCGCAAGCCTGACTTGTGCCCCTACGCACATCACACTTGATGTGGTGCGTGCGTAATATACTACGTGTGTGTGCATCTAACATCTTACATTGTCATCCTCTAGTTGGTCAGGGTAGACTGGTGGGTATAATGGAGAGAGGGAGAGGTAATAGAAGATTGAGTATCCGGACATTTAAAAAAAAGTATATCTTAAATTGACAAATGAACTCACCTAGGAGGCTAGGATTCATATGGAAATGAGTCAAATGACACACAATTAAACTTGGAAATAGGACAAGGCGTCCAAGTTGTTAGATTTTTGTTGTTAACTTCTATTTTCATAAAGATAAAACTTTTTTTTAGTTGAAGAGGCTAGGATTCATATGGAAATGAGTCAAATGACACACAATTAAACTTGGAAATAGGACAAGGCGTCCAAGTTGTTAGATTTTTGTTGTTAACTTCTATTTTCATAAAGATAAAACTTTTTTTTAGTTGAAAAGACACTTTTTTTTTATGATCTCCAACACACTACTTTAATCACTTATATCTTTAACATATTGGTAACAATTATAAAAATATAATAGTTTGATAAGAATTTCCCACATAACACTGTTTGTGTCTTAGATATTGGCGATAACTTATGGTCAAACTTGTAAAATTGACCTATAAATAAATGTGTAACTTTTTGAAAAGGAGGAAGTATATTGTTAATAGTCTTTATGTTTATAATAGAATTCTGTACAAAGAATGATTTGACATATTATGGTTTTCCATGATATGCTCGTCATACTTTAACTCATTTTGGGAACAATAGTTTCTAGATAGGTTAAAAAAAGAAAAACTCTGAGGCTAGATCTATTGTTAAATAAAAATGATTATTTAGGAATATAATACACCCATTGCTCCTTAAAAATTAAAGATTTATATAAATCATTATTCAAATATCCCTTTAATTCATTTTATTTTGATGTTCTCATTTGAAATTTATATTGGTTTTTGAACCAAAACCTTGTCTAGAGGTGTTTATGATGTTGTTTAATCTGTTTCAATGTGTATTTTAAATTATCAATTATGTTCGAAAAATTTACTGACGTGTAACTATAAATATAAGTTATGTTCAAATATGTGCATTTAGAAAGCAAATGAAAACCTTCAAAATAGAATAAAGTGAGATATATTTAAGAGATTTCTCTTGCTATCTCTACAATAACAACAAAGCCTTAGTCCTAAATTAAATAATTTGGGGTCGCCTAACATAAATTGTCAAAAAAAGTTTCTGTAACAAATTATCATTTAAGTCTTGCTCCCTCTATTTCTCAAAAAATCTTCACATTTCTTTTGACACAAGAAATATAATAAAACAGAGGGAGAAATAGAAATATTACTTACTATAGTGATAGGAAAGGGAAAAATATTAAACAAACCTTATACATGGATTGTCAAGCATTATAGAAGTATAATATAGTCATTAGAAAAAACTAAAGTTATCTAAAATCAAAGGGGGTGAGTAATTCACATCATACAAATGAAAGTGCTTGTATTTAGGGATGTCAGTGGGGCAGGTCAAGTAGGAGACTCGACCCATCTCCGCCTAAGTAGAGCAGGGATGGAGATGAAGATTGTACCCGTATGGGTGGTGGAGTGGGTGTGAATTTTATGTTATACCCGCCGCATCCCCGCCCCCTCCCCCCTTCTCCTCCATCTCATATCCTTTTATCTATTAAAAAACATATCATATATTATTAGAAAATTTATTATAAAAATCCATGTTATACTTATATTTTTAAGGAAAAATTGACCTCAACACCCTGAACTATAGAGCGGGTGCACCAAACAGCCCCAACTAAGACTTATAGCCAGAACACCCCAAAGTACGGGTCTGGGTGCAGTCCGTACCATAAAATGAGGTCGATAACCGAAATTCTCACCGGCAACGGGGAGAATCTTAATTTTTTATTATTATTCTCCATTCCCCCCTTTTTATTTTCTTCTTGTTAAACCCTAACAAAACCGTACCATTACCTAAACTGGTATTTTAATTCTTCTTGAAACTTAAAGATGAAGTTGAGCTCATTGTTGTTATGCGGATTTCGCTCTTTCAATCTGAATTTGGGTAATTAATCTTCAAAATTTAGGGTTCATTTGGGGAAGAAAGAGGGAATTTGAGGAAGAAAGTATTTGTCTTCCGTTGAGGAAGGAGAAAATGAAAGGCACGTGCCTATTTTTTTGTTAAAAAAAATTAGGGATAAAAAGAAGAAAATGAGAAAGGGGGAAAATGGAAAATAATAATAATAAATTAAGTTTCTCCTATCGTCGGAGAGAATTCTTGTAACACCCCGACCCATACGGAGTCGGGTATATTGTCACCAATGAGCATCCAGGGCCAACAACTGTCCTCAATAATCAACACAAGTTCTTCCGGCGCATTTTGTCCTCACTCATGCGCACCCCGAGAAACTTCCGGGGAGGTCACCCATCTCGGACTACTCCCCCCAAGCACGCTTAATCAGCGTGGAGTAACTAAGGAAATGAGCTCCCTAAAAGAAAGATGCATCTTGTTGGAATGAGTAAGCTCGCTAAATCCCTTTAAAGCAATCATGAGGGGTATTACATACACCCCCACTTGAGAACAAAGCAACGCCCTCGTTGCGCCCGAGGACTCCACATATTCGGCCACAACGACCGTGGGTCGCCCCCACTGAAACCGATCGCCGGAGACTCCGGATATTCGGTCTAACGACCTCCGGGTCGCTCCTTATGACAATGCGGCCCAGAATCCTCCCCCACTAGGCGCCCGAGGACTCCTAATATTCGGCCCTAATGACCTTAGGGTCGCCCCAACACGCGGTCGCAGGGGTTGCTCGATACCATTTGTAACACCCCGACCCATACGGAGTCGGGTATATTGTCACCAATGAGCATCCAGGGGCCAACAATCGTCCTCAATAATCAACACAAGTTCTTCTTAGGTGCATTTTGTCCTCACTCATGCGCACCTCGAGAAACTTCCCAGGAGGTCACCCATCTCGGACTACTCCCGCCAAGCACGCTTAATCGTGGAGTAACTAAGGAAATGAGCTCCCTAAAAGAAAGATGCATCTTGTTGGAATGAATAGCCTGCTAAATCCCTTTAAAGCAATCATGAGGGGTATTACAATTCTGGTTACCGACCTCATTTATGGTACGGACTGCACCCAGGCCTGTACTTTGGGGTGTACTGGCTATGAGTCTTAGTTGAGGCTGTTTGGTGCACCCGCTCTATAGTTCAGGGTGTTGAGGCCAATTTTACCTGTTTTTAATAGTCTTATTTTACAAAATGTAAATTTGTAATATGGGCTTTGACCCATCATTCCATCACCCATAACATGATGAGTTGAAGACTCAAGATTAAAATCTATCTAATAGTGGTGACTTTTCAATTTTTAATTTTTTTTAATGCTATGAAATAGTACTGGTAGATTGTTTAACATTTTTTTTTGATAAGTAGCAGTAGTTTTATTTCACAGATTGTTTAACAATTGGGAGGATAGTTGCGGGTATGAAGTGGGTACGACGCCGGTATGAAGCGGGTATGGGACCTATACAGGTAATGGAGCGAGGAAGGGTTTAAATACGTACTCGATGGGGCCGGGATGGGTCTGGAAATTTTCCCCATAATAGGTGGTGGGGCGAGAATGAGGGCGAAAATTTTATGCAGGTGCGAGCTAGTGTGGAGGTACCATCCTCCATAACTGCCCTGCCTAATTGTCATCCCTAATTGTATTGTTGGTTTTTAGGGGAGAAATGGCGTCGTTTAGTATCGGCACAAATAGTATATGTGGCGCAGGTTTTAACCAGAGAAAAGTCACTGACAAGAAAGCAAAGTTAACAGAAGCGACATGAAGTCCCCGTACTACGTTTATAGTCACATTGATACAGTAACAAATACAGATCGAAGCCATTAACCTACCGCTTTACTCCGAGATTACAGTGCATGCATGCATCATGCATGTACAAGGTTAGTATATACTACGTCTGTCCGAATACCGCATGCAACGGCACAAATGTTAAACCGTCTTACAGAAATCACTTATTTTCGGTATATAAATATCATGTTAATTATTTATTATTTATTATTTATTATTTATTTATATCATTGTTGTTTATGACTCCCTATCCAAAAAAAATCATGTACATTCAAGACTTATTATCATTTGCATTTTAAGAAATGACATACAATATAAAAAATCTAAGGACCTCATTTCGACTATAAAGTTCAAAATATTGGTTTAAAATTTGACTACAAAATCAAACTATAATTTGTAAATTGATATAAATAAATAATGTCCTTTAATCAGTACTCTGTCTGGAAACAATTGTCATATATATGTCATCTTGGAATGTTGGGATGGAGAAATTGTCACCAAAGAAGAAAATCTTACTTAAATTTACTTATTATAGTTAGATTTCCGAATATCTTACTTAAATTTAGAGTAACAAAGAAGAAAATAAATTACTCCAATAATCAGAAAAGAGTATTGGAGGGACGATGTGACAATCTAATTTCGACAAAGCAAATATATATCAATTATTCACATTAAAGGGGGTGATTTATTTGTGACAATAATTTGTGAAAAATCACAATGAATAAAGGTGTGTCGTCGTGGACTCGTGGTGTATAAAACGTAAAAAAAGAAATTTGTTTGATTAGTAATTACTCGATGAAGCGGATGAAGGGGATGCAAGAAGGGAGGGAAGCACTTATATTTCCTTGGAAAAAGATGTGAAAAAATGTGTATACTCGTAGGTCCATCTAAGAATGCCAATAGGGCGCATCTGGACCAGATCCTTATGAACCAAGATTCAGATTCATTTTCAGAGGCTAGATCTAGATCACCCCGTCCCCGACGGGTCTAGGAAATTAGGAATCGTCCATAATTTCTACTATTTTGCCTATTTTTTCACAAAAATATAATTTTTTAAGTAACAAAATATTGTTTTTCACCTCTCCAATTGAGGAAAGATTCATATCATATCAACAATATTCCCAATTCAAATAAAAACTTTAGCAACTTTACCACAAATTCAACAACGGTACCACCACAAATTCAGCAACAAAATCACAAAAAAAACTTACAATATTCAAAGCAAATTCACAACTTTAAAAATGAAGCAGATCCGCCGGAGTGACAAGAGAGATGCATTGGTCATGGGATCGTGGCTGGTGGTGTGGCACAGTGGCTGGTGGTGGCTAGGTCGTGGGCTCATGGCTGGTGGTCGCGGGCCTCGCGGCATTGTTTTTGGTAGAAGGAGGAAGAGAGTGTGAAAAGGGGAGTGATGGGCTGACGAGAGAAACAAGGAGAGTGACGGGATGACGAGAGAGAGGAGGGAATCGGAGAGAAGAGAGGTGGTGCGGTGGCGGGCTGGTAGAGCTAAGGTCGTGGGCGGGTGATTAGTGGTTGGGGGGTGCTAGTTTTTGGTAGATGGAGGAGAGCAGAGAAGGGGAGTGAGTGTGAGCAGTGACTGTGAGGGGGTGAAGTGAGGGAATATTAGGGATTGAAATTTAAAGTAATCTGATTTTAAATATTAAAAGTGGCCTTTTAAAATTAAAAACGAATCTACAGATCCAGGTCCTGGGTTGAGATCCGGATCCGCATTTTCACCACATGATCCAAATCCGGCACAAATTCGCCGGGTCTAAATTTTGAGATGCAGATCCTAAAAAATATGAGTCCAAGATCCATTGCCATCCCTAAGTCCATTAGATTTGTTCATTGTATTTGATTTAAGCTGAACCGAACTGAAATGAGCTGAGCTGAACTGAACTGAAATAAAGTAAAACTATGAGAGGAAGCTAATTTGAACTAAACTAAATAGAATTTGTGCCCAAAAGAACATGGTCTAATAAAGATTAATCAAGTCTAATAAGTTTAAATTAGGTCTAATATGTTCAAATAAGTTCAAATAAGTTCAAATTAGTTTACATAAGTTCATATAAGTAAAAAAAGTTAAAAAAGAACTGAGGCTTAAGAAGATTGTATTGCCATGACATACTTAGGCCCTGTTCTTTCGGGCACAATTTTAAATTCAATTCAGCTAGTTTCCTTTCAGAGTTTTTGTTCAGTTTAGTTGAGCCTAAAAGAACATGACCTTATTGGTAAGACACCATGGAGAATGCCCCATAACTTCTCATCAATTGTGCTTGCAATAAAACTGAGTTGAGTAATTCCCTTTTTTACTCAAAGCAAGACACGATCCTTGAAGTAATTGAAATTAATTATTCAAGGCAAGTTGTGTGGCACAAGATGGTGTAAATCTACAATTAACTTAATGTAGACTAAAACTTCCGTCCCATCTTAAAAGTAATTAATGATACTTATACATGTTGATTTTAGACTTTTAAAGAATTTAGAAAATATGATACTTATACTAAAATAACCAAGCATGTTGATTTTAAAAGTTGCCAACAAAGAATTCATAACTGCATTTTGTTTGTCATATCTATATTCTTGATTTTAATTAATTTCATATAGAAATACTGATTAAAAAACAAGAAACGATAGCAAACAACCTCTTAACAAGCACTATATAAATGTTTAATGTTTTTTACTTTGCATGGGGCTCCTCCTCTCGTCTTTCCATAACACGTAATTACGTAAACCAGCTTTGGTATCAAAATATGTCACGTCTTTTGAATTCATCAACGTTTCCAAATAAAATTACTCCATAGATGTCAGATGAGTAGGACATCACCCAAAGAAAGAAGATGAGAAAAATGTGGATTTCAACGTAACATAAAGTGATTCATAAATTTGAAACCTTTCCCAACCCAAACCAAGAGAAAAACTCTCCCTCGTTATACCTTTCCCAGTTGTTATCTGCCTTAGATTTACTTCCCTCTTTAATGTAAACAACGAACGTAAAAAGGTGAACGCACCTGCCAAAACAACAGGAATTTAGGCATCAACAAAAGAAAAGCAAACGCCTGTTGTATGTGGTTAGCTCACGAAACTTCGAGTCGTTAAAGCAAGAGGCGTTTTCTCAAACTAAGATTTTTCAATTGTATCGCAGCCTTGCAGGTCAATTCCGGTTTTCGTGCCTCATGCTTTGGAGAAAATATATTTACTAATGACTCTATAATATACTTCTATATACTTTCTGCTAGACTAATAGGAAAAGATAAAGGGAAAAGGAAAGTGGAGTTGATATGGTAAACAAAATGCAAGTGGATTAATGGGATGCCCACATCAATAAATATCAGAAAGGTAGTGAAGTGTTGATGAGATTCAGTAAACCAAAATTTGATAGCACGACGCACGTCCATCAAATAATACATGTCAACCAACTTGAGCTGATATGGAAATGCTATATGCCTATATCCAGTGCAAATTTCAAAATATAACTTTGAGGGGTTATTAAGAAGGTACGTAGTTTAAATTGGTAACTAAAATTGAAAAGTAGGTAAACTAAATTGATGAAGTTGAAAAGATAGTAAACAAACATTAATTGGCAAATTTGTTCTCCACATAACGTCCACCTAAAATTATATAAATAGCCTTACTAACTCATATTGTAAGGATAGTTATGTAATTTCACAAATAAGGGTCATAAATCATAATGTATTTTTTGCGTGATATTATATGAAGAACGTAATTACTACTCCCTCCGTTTCTTTTTAATATACACACTTTCTTTTTTGGTCTATTTCTTTTTAATCTACGCACTTCCTTTATAATATCACTAGAGGAAAAAAAGCCATTTCTTTGTTGTAAAAGAAAGGCGGTTGTGTAGAAAACCGCAAGCCCTTCCATTAAGGGTCTGCGGTCGGGACCAAAACCGCAGCCCGGTGCACTAAAGGGCTGCGGTTTTGGTCCCGACCGCACCCTTAATGGAAAGGGCTGCGGTTTTCTACACAACCGCAGCCCTTTGTTTTATTTTTTCCCACCCAAACTAATCGCGCTCTCGCTCATTAATTCTTCCCTCCACCCAATTTTCATTCAATTCACGAACTCTCTCCACGCAGCAGCGAAACACCTGAGCGCCTTAGCCTGCGAAATTGAACCACCCCCTGAGCTCCACCCTCCCGTGCACGCCACCCTCCTACGCGCCATCCCCAGCCGCACCACGCACCCCCGAGCTCCACCCTCCCGTGCGGGTATCGTAGCTTGCAAAGGCCGAAAACCACCCGAGCGCCGCCACCCTCCGTTGCGCACCAACCACCTGTGCGCCTAAACCCTCCAACACCGAGAAAAAGAAGCCGCAGCCGGCGGCTTCCACTAAAGATCGGCGGCTCAGCAACTGTTCTTTGGGAGGAGAGAAGCCGCTAAAGTCCTTCGAACCGTTCTTCAAGGCGACGCTCGACGCCGAAGCCGTTGGCTCTATAAAATCCCTCATTTTTAGCCCTTCCATTCGTAAGAAGAAAGGCACTTTCGCTCTCGTTTGCCAAACTCTCAAATGTACTTTCTCTCTCCTCTCTTTCTCTTTCTCAATTAGCAATGTCTTTGATTTTGTTAATTTTGGATTTTTATTGTGTAATTTCTTTGATTAGTTTATGTTTGATTTGAGCATAATTCGGTATTTTTTTCGCTTAGAGTTTTGATTTTCGATTTAGAATTGGAGTTGTTGATATTGGTGTTCACTTCGATTGTTGCAATAAGACATAATTGGTGGAAGTTTATGGAATTTTTATGATTTTTTTGGGAATATTTGTCGTACACTCGTGAAATTTGATATAATTAATAATATATATGTTATTTGAATTAGTTGATTAGCTACATTAGCTATTAACTTAGTTTAATGCAAACAAATTTCATTTATAATTTGTTAATAGTTTAAATGAGAAAAGTTAGTTGTAATGTGCGTGTTTCAATGTGGGTAAGATATGATAATTTATATATATGAATGTATTTCTTATAATTTTTGCATTTACTATATGCTAACAATTTTTTTGGTTTTATGTGTCTTAGATATTAGCATATTGGAAGCGGCAAATCAACTAGGAGATAGTGCGAGTATATATAGAGATCGATCTCCATATTAGTTGTTATTGGTATGTATTTATGATAAAGACAATTCATTATATATCTTCATTTATTATGTATATGTAGATTCAATCTATATATGTGTATGTATATTTCTTGATATGAGATTGGATGAAAACAATTTAATTAAGCTATGAAATGTATAAGTTATATGAATCATCATATCATCAATCATATGCCTAGATACTCGTTCAAGACTTACTCATTAGGAGTAAGTCTTGAATAGTCCCCTGTTTGGGATCTGTCCTTGGACGTTTGATCTCACTTAGGTGGTGAATGTATGTCTTCTTTTCAATTCTAAGGAAAGTCTTGGCTTGTCATTTCTCTACATTGTTCTCTGTGTACATATGTAGATAATCAATTATCTACATTGTGTACTTGGAGAACTGTAGGGAAATCTTTGCCGGATTTTCCTTAGAATTGAAGAGTTGGCATATATTCACTAGTGAGATTAAATGTCCAAGGATGGGTTAGGTTGGAGTGATAAGGACCTTCGGATGCATGCATACATTTGCACATGTGACTCACTTAGCCTCCATTTGTATGTGCGTGTTTTCAATATGTGATTGTCTTGCATGTGAATGTGCTTAAATGATTGATACTTATAATTGGTTGTGTTTAATTAGAGGTTTTCATGAATGAGATGGATCGTACTTGGATGTATGGTAGCCGTGAATCGATTGAGTTTGTGAATGGGGTCTCGAATTTTGTAAATCTGCATTAGAATACCAAGCATCTTCTCGGGAGCGATCGACTTTTATTGTCCTTGTTTAGATTGTGGAAATGTGAGCAAGGTTAGTAGTATTCATTTGCTTAGGGAGCATGTCTTTCGTCGTGGGTTTAGGCCTCAATACCACGTATGGGTTTGGCATGGTGAGGAGGGGAGATATGCAAGAAGTTGTAGGATAATGAACGATGTATGTGAAGAGGAGAAGGATAAATTAGGTGATGATTTCGAGGATGGTGAGTATGGGGATGATGAATTTGGGGATGATGATAGAGATCGGGTAGACGAGATGATACAAGAGGTTGAAGATCGGGTCTTGCAAACGACCTCGTATGTTTGAGTCTATATTCGAGGCCGCCGAAAGACCATTGTATCCAGGTTGTACGAAGTACACCAAACTTTCCGTTGTGATAACACTCTTCAATATTAAGTCGAAAGCGAGGTTGGACGGATTGCGGTTTCACGTCGTTGTTGGAAGTTTTAGCCGATATGCTCCCCGATGGAAATGATCTCGCCAAAGTCGAACTATTATGCTAAGAAACTCATGTGTCCTTTCGGTTTAGAGTACCGGAGGATACATGCTTGTCCAAACGATTGTGTGCTTTATCGTAATGAGTATGAGCATTTAGATGAGTGTCCACGTTGTGGATTATCAAGGTACAGGCGTGAAGGGGCTGGGGGTAGTGAAGGACCACCAGCTAAGGTGTTGTGGTATCTTCCCATAATACCTAGATTTAAGCGCATGTTCTCACTAAAAAAAGATGCGAAGAATATGCGGTGGCATGCAGATCGTAGGAAGAAAGACGGTTTGCTGAAGCATCCGACTGATTCCCCTGAGTGGAAAAGTATCAATAGGGTGCATAAGCCGTTTGGTAACGAGGATAGGAATTTGAGGCTTGGATTATGTACGGATGGCATGAATCCCTTTGGCAATCTTAGTTCTCGGCATAGTACATGGCCGGTAGTTTTAGTGATTTATAACTTGCCTCCTTGGTTGTGCATGAAACGCAAGTACATCATGTTGTCGCTTCTCATATCGGGGCCGAAACAACTCTGGAAATGACATAGATGTATACCTTCAACCACTTATTGAAGATTTACAGAAGATGTGGAACGAAGGAGTGTCGGTATTTGATGCGTATGCTAATGAGATGTTCACTCTGCGTGCCATGCTTTTTCGGCCGTTTCATGTCATTTTCGTGTATTTCGAGTCATGGTAATCCAATTTGTTGTGAAATATGATCTTATAACCTAAAATGTTGCTATTAAGTAGATTTATACGAGCTACTTTGTTGATGGTTGGATTTCGGGAAAATAAATATCATTTTAGGTACCCCCTTGCACAAGGCCCCGGTTCCCCCCCTTGCACGGCCCGATCCCCCCGTCCGGCCCCTAGCTACTTCCCCCCCCGCACAGGGCCCCGGTCCCCCCCTTGCACGACCCCCACTCCCCCCCGTCCAACCCCTAGCTACTCCCCCCTTGCACACCCCCGCCCCCCCCGTCCAACCCCTAGCTACTTCCCGCCCCGTCCAACCCCTAGCTACTTCCCGCCCCCTCGTCCAACACCTAGCTACTTACCCCCTTGCACACCCCCCGCGGCAAAGAAGCCAGCCGCTGGCGGCTGCCAATGAGAAGCGCAGTTAAAGGCAAAAGAAGCCGCCGCCACAGAGGCGACTTTGCCGCCGCCGGGCGGCGCTTCTTTAGCGGCCGCTTTGCGCGGGGATGTGCAAGGGGGGAGTAGCTAGTGGCCCACGATTTCCGATGTTCCATTATTGTTGGTCCTTAATCAATTTGTTATTTTTTTTTAACTTGTACATATATATTAATTTCTATGTGTTTATAATTGCGGGGATAATTACTACATATGGATGAGATGACGACTAGTGAACACACAACCGAGGATGAATCTTATGATGTGAGGAAGGACCCGGATAAAGGTGATCTCGAAGATCGAGATCTTCAAGAACTTCATCCAAAAAGTGGTACAATTGTGAAAGCACAACAAGTTTGTAGGAAAGAAGGTCAACAACGGGAGTTACAAACAAATCAACAACAAAGAAAATCGATAGTGATGAAAAAGAGAAAGGGAAGAGGACCTACAAAGTCAATAAGTGCTACTCACTTGCATATGACTTTAGAGTACGATAACTTGGATCAACCTTGTGGTGTGTGGCGTTCTAAGTATGCCAAACATATTGGCCTTTGTGTTCGGAGGCTCTCCATTTTGCATTCATGGCAAGAGGTGCCCGAGGGGATGAAGAAATTGCTATGGAATGACACTATGGTAAGTTTCATACTACCATTTAGTTTCTTATTTTAATAAATGTATGTGTATGTAGTACTAATGATAAAATTTAATCTATTACAACAAATGTGGAAACTAATATTTTTGTTCGTTTTTTTTGTAGAATCTCTTCAATATCGAAGATGATGAAGCCAAGAAGAATCTATTTTTATCCGCGCTTGCTCAGAGATTTCGAGATTTCAAGGCTAAGTTAGTGTCCGGTTGGATTACTAAGCGGAGGAAAAGAACGGGTACAAAGAAGAAGAAAATTTATGGGGGAGAAAAGCAAATCGAAGCTGAGGCTGCATTGGAAAATTCAGAGGAACCCACCACATTACCATATCAAATATGGAGAAATATCAAACCTGAAGAGTGGGAAGCATTTGTTGCCAAAAATACTACCCGGAAGCTGTTGTAAGCAAAGGATTTTAATTATATTTACCACACTTAGCTCGAGTATGATTGTATATAACACCTAATCTTTTGTTTGTAATTATGTGTTTTTTCGGGCAAGACGTGAGAAAAAAGCGCGAGTGCAAAAGCAAGGAAATATTATCATCATTTGGGTGCCCATTCCTACGATCAGGCGAGAAAAAAGTGGATGTTTGCCCATTACCCCACACAGGATTCGACAACGACACCTACCTCTACAACCACATTAGCTACACCGGCTCGTCAACCAGACAGGGTCCTTGATTGGTGGTGTTCGATGCATGGGGTTGATGCAAAGGGAAACAGAGTGTTACCCGATCCCGTTCTGTAAAAGATAGCCAATGCTATTGTAAGTACATATCATTTTAGGCCTATTTCGGCCATTTCATGTCATTTTCGAATAGTTTGAGTCACTTGGGCTCCAATTTCTTGTGAAACATGATAATATAACCTAAAATATTGTTATTAAGTAGATTTATAGGTTCAACTTTATTATTGGTCGGATTTCGGGAACGTAAATATCATTTTAGGCCTATTTCGGCCATTTCATGTCATTTTCGAATAGTTTGAGTCACTGGGCTCCAATTTCTTGTGAAACATGATAATATAACCTAAAATATTGCTATTAAGTAGATTTATAGGTTCTATTTTATTATTGGTCGGATTTCGGGAACGTAAATATCATTTTAGGCCTATTTCGGCCATTTCAGTCACTGGGCTCCAATTTCTTGTGAAACATGATAATATAACCTAAAATATTGTTATTAAGTAGATTTATAGGTTCAACTTTATTATTGGTCGGATTTCGGGAACGTAAATATCATTTTAGGCCTATTTCGGCCATTTCATGTCATTTTCGAATAGTTTGAGTCACCTTGGGCTCCAATTTCTTGTGAAACATGATAATATAACCTAAAATATTGCTATTAAGTAGATTTATAGGTTCTACTTTATTATTGGTCGGATTTCGGGAACGTAAATATCATTTTAGGCCTATTTCGGCCATTTCATGTCATTTTCGAATAGTTTGAGTCACTCGGGCTCCAATTTCTTGTGAAACATGATAATATAACCTAAAATATTGTTATTAAGTAGATTTATAGGTTCAACTTTATTATTGGTCGGATTTCGGGAACGTAAATATCATTTTAGGCCTATTTCGGCCATTTCATGTCATTTTCGAATAGTTTGAGTCACTTTGGGCTCCAATTTCTTGTGAAACATGATAATATAACCTAAAATATTGTTATTAAGTAGATTTATAGGTGCTACTTTGTTGTTGGTCGGATTTCGGGAACGTAAATATCATTTTAGGCTTATTTTGCTAATTTGATATGTTTTCGTTTATATCCATTATTCAAGTAACCCCACCCCCCCACACCCCACACCCGCACTTCCCCCCCACACGCCCCCCACCGCCCCCGCACGGCCCCCCATGCCAGCCAGCTAGCGGCAAAGCTAGCCAGCAAGAGGCCAGCAAGCCCGGCAAAGCGGCCGAGCCGAGCAGTGTGCAGCAGTGCTACCGCTTCTTGCTTCGCTGCACAGCGGCTCTTGCCTCCGCTTGGCTGGCGCTGCTCCTTGCCGCCCGCCTCCCCCATCCCACGCCTGCCCCCCCCACACAGTCCCCCACTGCCCCCCCATTGACCCCCCAGACTTCCCCCTACACATCCCCCCTTGCCCCCCCTGCCCCCCTACACAGTCCCCCCTGCCCCCCCCACGCCCCCCTTGCACTTCCCCCCTACACAGTCCCCCACTGGCCCCCCCACTCGCCCCCCACACGGCCCCCCGCACTTCCCCCTACACAGTCCCCCACTGGCCCCCCCCTGCCCCCCCTACACGCCCCCCACTCGCCCCCCACACAGTCCCCCCCCTTGCACTTCCCCCCCTACACAGCCCCCCACTGCCCCCCTACACCGCCCCCTACACAGTCCCCCCATGCCCCCCCACACAGTCCCCCCCCTTGCACTTCCCCCCACAGCCCCCCCCACTGGCCCCCCACCGCGCCGTTGTTTTGTTTTTTGAAAAATTTTAACGTCTAATTTATGTTGTTTTATTTGTAGATCGGATTAAAGGAAAAGGAGGCAACAGGTGATTTCACTCCTACCGCACACATGGATGCTTTGCACGAAACTCTAGGAAAGGACCATAGTGGTCGTGTGAGGGGCGTGGGAGGTGTCCGCCTCGGCGTGCGAAAGGTATATGGTGAACAATACACGACAACGTCAAAATCAAGTGCAAGTAGTGTGAATTCGGCGTCGGTAGATGTGGAGGCTATCAAATCTGCAATTCGGGAGGAGCTTAGAGAGGAGATGACACATAACTTCAATGCTATGATGGAGCAAATGGGTTTACCGACCTTCCCATTGAAGAAAGGTAGTGATGTTCCATCTAACCACCGATCGGTGTTCCACAAACATCGGATAATCAAACGATACCGCACCCGATCCACCAATACCCGAGTTGAAGGTAATCACTGTATTTGGTTTAATTTATCACGCTTAATCACTGTGCTTTATTAATTAACTATGTATTGTCCCTAAGTGCATGCAATTCTAAATATGTTGTTTCATCGCAATTAACTATTAATGACTTGTTTTGATTCAAAGGAGGAGACCCCATGCCGACTATTAGTTCGAGAAAATGATTCTGATAGTCTGATTGTGGTAGCTAGTGGCCATGCACAGCCTCCTGGTGATCGAGTACGAGTGCATCACCAGATAGTGAACAATGATCACTATGTGGTGAGCATCGACTACATTGAGCCTGGTTTTGAAGACTTAGGTCTTCCGATGCCAAAACCGGAGGTTAGTCTACATACACTGAGTGACGCCCATGGTAGTTATGTTCTGTGGCCGCGTGCATGGGTGCGATTTTCAGATGAGGTACACCGATAAACATACATATATATATGTGTTAGTTTATGTAATAATCAACTCCGATTATATTACTTTACTATGTCATATATATAATAATTAGTAATATTCTTATTATTACTTTTTAATAGGTTTCAAGGAAGGCTGGTTCACATGACAAGAAGGCTAAAAAGGTCGGTTCACAAAACAAGATGGCTAAGGAGGCAATTGGACGTGCTGAAATTGAACCAAATGTGTTCGATGACCAAGTTATAGTATGTCAAACAATCCACTTCTCGAGCCGTTGGTGGTGCAAGGCCTTACTAAGGCATGTTATTGGTTGCATGAGTGTGTTAGTGATTTGCTCGATGATACTGCAATACATGTTCCTTTGGGGAAGGAACAATTCAACTACGCTGATGAGTCATCTACATGGATTTCCAAAGACGATGTTAAAGAATTCTTACGTGGAGAAATGTTGAGTGGAACAATGATACAAGCTTTCATGAGGTGATACATATACATATCTTACTTTACAAGTTTATAATAATTTTCAACTTCCATACATGTATGTTGACTTTTTATTATATGCTTTAATTTCTCAGGTTATTGTGTACTGAATTGAATGAAAAAATGAGTGAGACAAAGATTGGTTGGTTATGTCCAAGTATGATGCGAGATGACAATTGTTTAAAAAACAAAACCGATGTGAAAGAATATCTCGATACTAGTTTCAAACAATCACATCGGTTAGAAGAGAAGTTCATCCTTGTTCCATATATTGAAGCGTAAGCTTGTTACACCAAACTTGATGCTTTACTTTATTTTCTATAACTTTATTACCTTGTTTAGATAACTTGCCTTCTTGTTCCATATATATCGATAACAAAATTCACCGAATTGTTGAATAAGTAACTTTATATTATTTCCTTATATAGTCTCCATTGGACGCTCATTGTGATATGTTTGTCAAATAATCACGTTTACCACTTTGATTCTCTTCGTCGACAACCACCACGGAGCTTACTAGTCAAGTCACTATTGAATAGGTAACTTAACTAGAACAATATGTGTACCTAAAATTACACATTTATATATATATATAATAAACATCTTATAATGTATTGATGTAGTGTGATGAAGCACCATTATGGACTTGGACTTCGATTAGGAAAAGCTCCTCTTTGGATATCAGTTGAGGTAACTACTTTGGTGAATCTTATGTCTAACCATTTATTTTCATATACTTTAAATTTAACATGAATGTTTTTGGATGTTTAAATATGGTGAATTTCAGTGTCCGCAACAAAAGAATGGTGTTGATTGTGGCTATTACGTACTGCGGTACATGTTTGATATAGTCAACCGTTGTACTGACATCGATTATCTTCAAAAGGTATGTAACTAATTAGTTTATTTAATTTAGATTAAATTGATAGGTAAGAATTAGTTTATTTTGGAAATTGTAGCATGTAACATGTAGGTAGTTTTGGGAAGTAAAATAGCTCAAATTCACAAAAAACGACCCCGAAACGAACCTAAAAATTGAACTTCTAATCTTTTGCACCAAAATATGACATTAACACTTCAACTATGCATAAAGTAAGTGGTGTGTGTTAGTTTTGCTCCTATGTGTAACTTGTAGGTAGTTTTGGGAAGTAAAATAGCTCAAATTCACAAAAAACGACCCCGAAACGAACCTAAAAATTAAACTTCTAATCTTTTGCACCAAAATATGACATTAACACTTCAACTATGGATAAAGTAAGTGGTGTGTGTTAGTTTTGCTCCTATGTGTAACTTGTAGGTAGTTTTGGGAAGTAAAATAGCTCAAAATTCACAAAAAACGACCCCGAAACGAACCTAAAAATTGAACTTCTAATTTTTTGCACCAAAATATGACATTAACACTTCAACTATGCATAAAGTAAGTGGTGTGTGTTAGTTTTGCTCCTATGTGTAACTTGTAGGTAGTTTTGGGAAGTAATATAGCTCAAATTCACAAAAAACGACCCCGAAACGAACCTAAAAATTAAACTTCTAATCTTTTGTACCTAAGTGTGACTTACATACTTCAACTATGCATAAAGTAAGTGGTGTGTGTTAGTTTTGCTCCTATGTGTAACTTGTAGGTAGTTTTGGGAAGTAAAATAGCTCAAATTTACAAAAAACGACCCCGAAACGAACCTAAAAATTGAACTTCTAATCTTTTGCACCAAAATATGACATTAACACTTCAACTATGCATAAAGTAAGTGGTGTGTGTTAGTTTTGCTCCTATGTGTAACTTGTAGGTAGTTTTGGGAAGTAAAATAGCTCAAATTCACAAAAAACGACCCCGAAACGAACCTAAAAATTGAACTTCTAATCTTTTGCACCAAAATATGACATTAACACTTCAACTATGCATAAAGTAAGTGGTGTGTGTTAGTTTTGCTCCTATGTGTAACTTGTAGGTAGTTTTGGGAAGTAAAATAGCTCAAATTCACAAAAAACGACCCCGAAACGAACCTAAAAATTGAACTTCTAATCTTTTGCACCAAAATATGACATTAACACTTCAACTATGCATAAAGTAAGTGGTGTGTGTTAGTTTTGCTCCTATGTGTAACTTGTAGGTAGTTTTGGGAAGTAAAATAGCTCAAATTCACAAAAAACGACCCCGAAACGAACCTAAAAATTGAACTTCTAATCTTTTGCACCAAAATATGACATTAACACTTCAACTATGCATAAAGTAAGTGGTGTGTGTTAGTTTTGCTCCTATGTGTAACTTGTAGGTAGTTTTGGGAAGTAAAATAGCTCAAATTCACAAAAAAACGACCCCGAAACGAACCTAAAAATTGAACTTCTAATCTTTTGCACCAAAATATGACATTAACACTTCAACTATGCATAAAGTAAGTGGTGTGTGTTAGTTTTGCTCCTATGTGTAACTTGTAGGTAGTTTTGGGAAGTAAAATAGCTCAAATTCACAAAAAAACGACCCCGAAACGAACCTAAAAATTGAACTTCTAATCTTTTGCACCAAAATATGACATTAACACTTCAACTATGCATAAAGTAAGTGGTGTGTGTTAGTTTTGCTCCTATATATAACATGTAGGTAGTTTTGGGAAGTAAAATAGCTCAAATTCACAAAAAACAACCCCGAAACGAACCTACAAAATTGAACTTCTAATCTTTTGCAAGAGTTAGTTGTTATTATATATTGTAAATGTTTGACTTCATCTTATTAATTTATTATATTCATATTATTGCAAGGTTTACATGGATAATGACGCACCAAGGTTGGATGAATTCACAATTGAAGAGTTGGATGAAGTTCGAAACAAGTTGGCTACCTACATTTGTGAAGATTGTCTATGATACATTGGTTAGGATTTTGCAAGAACTAGCTAGAAGTTCGAAACAAGTTGGCAAGCTATTCGGTTGTTGCGTTAATGTAGCTTTTTGTATTAGAATTAATATTTGCCTTAATATGTACTCTTTAACATTATTTATTATATATATAGAATTATTACATATATAATTGGGAACTCTATATATATATGCATTATGAGGTTTGTAATATGGTACAAAGCAAAGCAGCAAGGAACCAGCGACACAGGGAACGAGCGCATATATAATATTATCTATAGAGCTGAATTTTTTAAAAAAAAAATTTATTACCAAAAGGGCTGCGGTTAATGAATAAAACCGCAGCCCTTGGCCATATAAGGGCTGCGGTTAACTGGAAAAACCGCAGCCCTTAAGTATTCAAGGGCTGCGGTTTTCCCAGTTAACCGCAGCCCTTATATGGCCAAGGGCTGCGGTTTTCTTTCGACCGCAGCCCTTAATGCTGCAAGGGCTGCGGTTCGTAACCGCAGCCCTTCCTATATATTAAGGGCTGCTACTCTAATTGCTGCGGTCAAAAAACGCAGCCCTTAGGCCACTTTTGACCGCAGCCCTTAGGCTTTTTTCCACTAGTGTATAGTGCTTGTATTTCTTTTTAGGTGTCCCCAAAATTGTTTATATTTTAAATGTTCCTCCTTTTGTTAAATCTTAAGGTTGTATAACTATTGATTGCTAAAAATATTTGATGTAATCCTATTTGTTAATTTTGGTTTGTTTGGATTCATGTAAACTTTTGTTCCTCTCTATGTTTAATGTTATAGTAGCTGCTTGTTCGTTTCAATGTAGTTTTGTTATTTTTTGCCATAATGTTTTATTATTATTATATTATCGATTTTTCTAACCTATGCACCTAGTGCAAAGGTTAAGACTTATCTATTAAATAAATTAATTAACTAAAATTGAATATCCTCTCTATAATTATGCTAAATAGTTAGTTCCTAATATATCTTTTATCTTTTATTTAATCAAACCAAAATCACGTAAGACAATTTAGGAGCAAATTTCCCTCAAAAATCTATTGTTTCCCAATCTACTGCTTCCTTCTCAAAGAAATATACACTCATGTTTTCATGGATACAGTAGCTTACATAGTTACATGTATTGAGGGAAATTTCCACATCAAAACGTTGACACTACTTTTGCCAACTATGACTAATACTACTACCCCCTTTGAGCTAAAATATTGACATTTTCCATTGAATATATACTTTGATATATGATTGTTAGATAACAATAGTGTATCATATAATCATACTAGCATTGCGATCTCACTTGCTGCTTTTTACTCCTATAATACTAGCTTTTTATTCGACATATTATCAATCTGGTACTCTTGTTAAGCAAATGAATATAAGGATTTTAACAAACCTACAATGCTTCAACCAAAACAAAAACAGAAAATAAAGGTAATTGAGATTGTATGATGCATACATGTTGCCATCTACGCTCGATGACGGTGCCAATTCTCGATTTAAATTTATCTCCATTTTATCCCAAATTTTGATATGCTAACAATAGTCTTCAAAACTGTAGACTTTTAGTCTAAGAACATTTTGACAGCAGTAATTTCATCCTCTCTTTCATTCATTCATTCTTGTTGCTTACAATACTACAAACTCGCCTTATATATGCATGAGTAAGAAAGTCTGTGCAGCTATAACAAAACCCTAGAGCATCAAATCGGAATATTTCGTATATCACATGACAATCATTAAACAGACACATGATCCTAGAATGATCCTAGGTAACAACTTACAGCTGGTAGTAGAACAAAATAAAATGCAGGACTAACAGTGCCTGATTTTGGTCATTTCTTTACCCTTCTTTTTACACTCCCCCTCAAGCTGAGAGTGGGAAGATGTCACTCCCAGCTTGTGCAGTAGGTAATGATGCTGAGAAACAGGAAGTTGCTTGGTAAATATGTCTGCAAGCTGATGAGATGAAGGTGCATAGGTAGGTAGAATAACACCCTCAGTTGATTTGTCTCTGATGAAGTGACAATCTATGTCCACATGTTTTGTTTTTTCATGATGGACTGGGTTGGCAGAGATTGCTAAGGTTGCTTGGTTGTCACAGAAAATAGGAGTGGCAGTCTGTTGCTTGAGGCCAAGATCTTTCAGAAGTTGCTTGAGCCACATCACCTCACACACTGTCATGGCCATAGACCTATATATATTCAGCCTCTGCAGTGGATCTAGCCACTACATATTGTCTTTTACTCTTCCAGGATATAGGTGAGTTACCCAGAAGAACACAGAAGCCAGATGTGGACCTTCTAGTGGTAGCACACCCTGCCCAATCACTGTCACAATAGGCTGCCAGATGAGCATGAGAGTTAGCAGCAAGCATGATACCTTGAGAGAGAGTACCAGCTAGGTACCTTAGGATTCTTTTGGCTGTTTGAAGGTGAACTGTGGTGGGTTTATGCATGAACTTGCTAAGGCATGAATAGGGAAAGTTATATCAGGTCTAGTGAGAGTAAGGTAGATGAGTTTGCCAAGGAGTTGTTGATATTCAGTAGGATTCGGGAGGGGATCACCAAGTTCTTCAGTCAATTTGATGTGAGTATCCATTGGCAGTTTGAGAGGCTTGCACTGGGTCATATTATAGCAGGTAAGAATGTCTTGAAGGTACTTCTTTTGTGAGAGAAAGTAACCTTGAGGAGTATGATCAATCTCAAGGCCTAAAAAATACCTTAAGGACCCCAAATCTTTCATGTAAAACTGAGATGCCAGGAATGGTTTTGTTTCTTCAATGCTCTGCAGGTCATTGCCACCAACTAGTAAGTCATCAACATATACTAGGCAAAGTTGGATGAGATGTGAGCTTCTGTGACTTGGTTGATCTTTGTAGGTGGGTAGGTGGTGTGATAGTCAGCTAACCAGGTAGGTGGTCTATGCTCTCTAGTGGACTGTCTTAGAGGAGCAGATGGTGAGGGTGCAGGGATGTTTGGTTGAATGGTGGTGAGATCAGGCTGGTTTATGTGAGTGTTGGGTGTATGAATAGTGTTTTCAGGGCTGCATAGATCATCCCAGTTACCAAGGTCAAGGTCATCAGCACTCACTTGGAGGGGTGTTTGTTTTTCTCCATGAGAATTGAACACTTGGTAGGGATAGATATGTTCATAAAATTTAACATGTCTACTCACAAATACAGTGTTGTTAAGCAAGTTCAATAACTTAAATCCTTTCTGTTTTTGTGGGTAGCCATGGAATACACAAGGTACACCTCTGGGTTTGAACTTATCTTGTTCTCTAGCAGGATTTTTAGCAATAACAAGACAACCAAATGTTTTTAACTCAGAATAGTTAGGTTTGACAGAATGTAATACCTCATATGGTGTGTCATAGTGAAGGACTTGAGTAGGAAGCCTGTTGTTGATATGAACTGCTGTCATGATGCAGTCTCCCCAGTATTGCACTGGAAGACCACTTTGGAATCTCAATGCTCTTGCCATTTCAAGGAGATTCCTATGCCTTCTTTCTGCCTTACCATTCTGTTGAGGTGTGTCAACACAACTTGTCTCATGTATGATCCCAAGTGAGTCACAGAGAGGTTTGCATAGCTTGTCATCATGCTCAGTGGCATTGTCAGTTCTGATTCTTCTCACTTTCTTATTGTATTGTGTGCTTGCTATATGAATAAAGTCAGTAATGGCTTTGAAAGTTTCATCTTTTGTTTTCATTAGATGTATCCACACTACTCTAGTGTGATCATCTACAATGGTGAGAAAATACCTTTGTCCTCGTCTTGTTGACACTTTGTAAGGGCCCCAAGTGTCCATGTGAACAAGATCAAAGGCACTAGCTGCTCTTGACTCACTTTTCTTGAATGGCAGTTTGGTGAACTTGGCAACAGGACACGTCAGACACTCTTCTTCTTTTCCTTTGTCAAATCCCTTTAAATCTGATATCTTACTGATTCTGTCTACAGAAGCATGGCCCAACCTCTGGTACCATAATGTAGTATAGTTCACCTTCTGTTGCTTCACAACAGTAGTGGGAATGGTGAGCTCACTATTTACAGCCAGGTTTTGAGCCTCACTTTCACTTTTCCATTTCCTTACATACTCACTCAAGTGTTTCAATGTTTCTTTTATGTCTTCATTCATCAAATAGTACACCCCTTTCACAGCTCTTCCAAGCCCTCTGACTTGCTCACTTGCACTGTCCTGAATGATGCAATATTCAGGCATGAAAGACACTTTACACCCCTGCTGTTGAGTGAGCTTCTGAACAGATATAAGATTGTGTTTAAATGCTGGAACTTACATTACATTGTTCATCATTACAGCATTAGCAAGCTTGACATCTCCACTATAGGTCACATCTGATGTTTGCCCAGTTGGCAAGTTGATCCTGGCTTAATGTGACACTCTTTTTTGATTCACCAAGGACTCTCTACAAGCAGTCATATGATGTGTAGCTCCTGAATCTATGATCCACTCTTCTTTCACAGATTGAGCTAAATTACATTCAGTCATCTCAATGAAGTTCACTTCCATCTCATCATTTGAATAATTCTCATCATGCTTTGATGGCAAGGGAAGGAGTTTCAGCAGCTGTTCAAGTTGGTGAGCTGTAATTCCACCACTTGAACTTCCTTCACCTTGACTGCAGGCATTAGCAGCCATGTTACCTCTCCCTTCTTGCTTATTTCTATTCCACTTTGACTGGAATTTGTTTTGTTCTTTCACAAAACCTCCTTTACTGAATGTATCTCTTCCTTTTCCCTTTCCATCCTTTAAATTTTTACCATTCCTAGCTGGATATCCTACTATACTCCAACACTTATCATAGGTGTGTCCACCTTTTCCACAAGCCTTGCAAGCCCAACACTTATCTGCCATGTGACCTGTTTTTCCACAGTTTGTGCAGGTTAATTCTATCTTCCTTCCAAACATTGCAAATCCTTTATTCTCCTCCTTCACTGGCTTCGGGACTTCTCTCTGTGACTCTTCTTGTTGCACCATGCTACAAGCAATATCTACTGAAGGCAGGGAGGTCATCATGAGAATGTGACTCCTTTGTAGCCCAAAGTGTTCATCCAGTCCATTTAGGAACTGAAATAGTTTTTTTTCCTCTTCTTCTCTGTTAACAGCATCTATGTATGCTCTTACCTCAGTATTCATCTGAGTCAGAGCTGGAAAATCACTTAAGGCTTCCAACTCTTCCCACAAACTCCTCATTTCAGTATAGTAATCTGCTGTGATTCTTCCATTTTGCCTTGTTTCATAAACAACTTTACTGGGTTTATATTTTCTTGCATCATTAGCCACTAACCTATTCTCCAATTGTTTCCAAATCTCAGTGGCACTGTTAAGAAACATGACTGACCTTTTTATTGGTTCGGTGACGTGCCAAAATCCAAGAGATGACCATACTGTTACATGTTTCCCACGCTTCTGCCTTAACTTCATCACTTGCAACTTTCTTTTCTCCCCCTGTAACAAAACCTAGCTTTTTTTTTTAAGCTAAACATATTTCCATATACCTTTTCCAAGATCTATAATTACTTGCTCCTTCCAGTTTTTCAACATGGATAGTGTTTGAGCCCTCTGAGGGGTGCAGATACAAGGCACTGGTCACTTCTATTTTTGACCCACTCATACTTTCAAAAATATTATTGTAAACAACTACTAAATCCAGAAAAGACTCAATTTTTACTAAGATGGACTACAAACAGAAGCTAGTTGCTGCTATATTGAAGAGAACAGCACAAAAATGTGATAATACACATAACGTAAATGCAGCTACTGATTTCTAGCATTTAACAGAAACATTAAAGAATGAGTTTTTTATAAAGAGAGGAAATTTCGAACCTTTAGCTCTGATACCATGTAGACTTTTAGTCTAAGAACATTTTGACAACAATAATTTCATCCTCTCTTTCATTCATTCATTCTTGTTGCTTACAATACTACAAACTCAGCTTATATATGCATGAGTAAGAAAGCTGTGCAGCTATTACAACACCCTAGAGCATCAAATCAGAATATTCTGTATGTCACATGACAATCATTAAACAGGCACATGATCCTAGAATGATCCTAGGTAACAACTTACAGCTGGTAGTAGAACAAAATAAAATGCAGGACTAACAGTGCCTGATTTTGGTCATTTCTTTACCCTTCTTTTTACAAAAACATGTAAGATACTGTATCCATGGAACGATGAGTGTAAATATACTTTGAGAAGGAAGCAGTAGATTGGGGCCAACTAGAGTTTTGAGGAAAATTTCTTTTCCCAAATTGTCATACGTGATACTGGGTTTGAAAAAAAAAAGAGTGTAAGTGATGGCGGCAAGTTTGAGAAGGAAGCATAAGATTTTTTAGGGGAATTTGTTTCCTAAATTGTCTCACGTGATTTTGGTTTGATTAAAAAAAAAAGATAAAATATATATTAATAAGGAAACTAACTATTTAGCATAATTGTAGGGAGGATATTCTATTTTAGTTAATTAATCTGTTTAATAGAAAAGTCTTAACCTTTTGCACTAGGTGCATAGGTTAGAAAAACCGTATTATTATTATAATAAAAAGACGTACAAGAGTGCATTCATCAAACACCATGTAGCATGTGCATGGTACACCCAAGGCTATTTTTTGCTCATTTACTCATTTGGAGCTCCACCTATTATGTGATTATGCTCATTTAGAGTTTCAAATGAGCAATGAGCAAAAAAATAGCCTTGGGTGTACCATGCTCATGGTACACCCGGATGTATGATAAAAATTCCCGACGTACAATTAACTTCCCAATATAATTAAGTACATTATTATTAAATAATACAAATAATAAAATTTTCACTTTTCTTAATGTCCGTGAAAAATGAGAATATATTATGGATCGAGGGAACAATAAGTTGATTAAAAAGGTAGTTGAAAGTTAAAAGGTTGGATAAAAGATAACTAATATTGATAAGCTATTTTACGAGTTGATTTCTAATACAGTAGTTGGAAAGGGTAAAATGACCAGAAATTCAAAACACGCTTAAACATGCTTATGAAAACATGGATGAAAAATAACCTAACTAAACTGATAACTATAGAGAAATATAAGTTTTTTGAAGTCATTGTGAAACGAATTGATTAAAGTTTTACGAAAATGGTACCAAGATTTGAGATCGATTCTCGTTTATATCAATGCGCTTAGTTGCTCTATAATAACAAAAGTAATGTCAATCCGAGTTGAAATTGATAATGAAACTCAAAAGGGCAGTTGAGCTCAAATGACAAGTTAAGGTAATTGGAATGCTAGCCAATGAACTTTAAATGTTTAGAAGTAGAGTCTCATTACATTCAATACACTTATGTTTTACAAGCTAAGTTAACTATATTCCTTGGTGTTAAGTTAAACATATTGATCATATACACTGCACTCAACCACGATGATTAGTTGTTTTTTTTGCTTTGACACTAGATTATAAACTATTACCGTATTGCTTATTTGTTTAACGGTTTTTTCACCATATACCCCTGATAAATTTTTTTTTGCACCATATACCCCTCACCTTTCAAAAAATACATCGACTTACCCTAAACCCGTTAGTCTATAACCCCGAATCCCCCCTCTAACCCTAATTAACTATCCTAAACCTATGCCAAACCCTAACCCTAATCCCTAATCTAATACCCTAACCCTAACCACCCCTCCACCCCTTACCCCACCCACTCCCCCACCTCTTACCCCAAGACCCCACCCACTCCCCCCCACCCCTTACCCCACCACCCCCGAAGTCCACCCCCTCCCCACCACCTCGAAGCCCCCCTTCCCCTACTCCCCGCAGCCCTCCCCCCCACCCCCTTGCATCCCACGACTCAATTTCCCCTCCCCGTAAACTTAGCGGTCCTCACCTAGGAGAAGAACAGCCCGAATTTAAAAACGCTCGAAAAGTTCAAAAATCTCGAACTTAAAATGCCCAAAAATCGGTCTTAAAGCACCCCAAAATCGGTCTTAAAGCACCCCAAAAATCGCACCAAACTTGAGTAAAATGACAAATAATCACTCTCCTACTCGGATCTAGAAAAAATCGCACCAAACGTTCGATTTTACTGGCCGTTGTTCGAAGTTCGAAGTTGGATTTTCGATTTTCCGGGTTGCCGTTGCTGGGGGGGGGGTTGCTGGGGGTAGGGGATGGGGCTCGCGACAGGGGAAGGGGAGGGGAGGGGGTTCGCACAGCCAGGGAAGGGGAGGGGAGGGGGTTCTCGCACAAGAGGGGAAGGGGGGGGGGTTCGCGATGAGGGAAGGGGAGGGGGGTTCGCGCAGCAGCGTGGAAGGGGGGAGGTGGTGGTGACGGGGAAGGGGAGGGGGTCGGCGGGGAAGGGGAGGGGTAGGGGAGGTGGTGGTGACGGGGGAAGGGGGGGGGGAGGGGGTCGGCGGGGGAAGGGGGGGGGAGGGGGGTGGTGGTGGTGACGGGGTGGTGGTTAAGGGGTGGTGGTGCGGTGGGGTAAGGGGTGGTGGTTAAGGGGTGGTGGTGCGGTGGGGTAAGGGGTGGTTAGGGTTAGGGCTCAAGTTAGTGAATTAGATTAGGGTTAGGATTAGGGTTTGATTTAGGTTAGTTAATTAAGGTTAGGGGAGGATAAGGGCCTAATGACTAACGGAAGTCTAACACCGTTAGTCAAAAGGGTAAGTCGGTGTATTTTTTGAAAGGTGGGGGTATATGGTGAATTTCAAAAGTTGAAAGGGTATATGATGCAAAAAAAAATTTATCAGGAGTATATGGTGAAAAAACCGTTTGTTTAATTACTTATTCGTCCAGGCACTGAGGCACATGAGTTTTAATTTCCTAGCGGACTGAACGATGAAGCTTCACCGTCCACTGGCAGGTCAAGTCCTCCAACAAGCCAGTGCTACAAAATTATATCAGAAATTTATGTAACCTTCTTATTACAATCAAATGAAACCTAATCGTATCATAATAAATTAAAGTTTCAGACTAGACTAAACAATGTGTTTCTTAAATAACTTATGACCTCCAAAAAAGACCAAACTAGATTAGATCATGCAATAAAGATTCAGATTAACCACACCAAATCACATAGTAGTATTTTTTTTTTTTTGAGGGGAAAACGATAATAGTAGTATTAATTAAGTAATTTACTCTAAAATAACTTATTAAATTAAAGTTTCAGATTAACCACACCAAATCACATAGTAGTATTTTTTTTTTTTTGAGGGGAAAACGGTAATAGTTGTATTACTTAAGTAAGTTACTCTAAAATAACTTATTTTCGGGTGAAGATAATATCTAATCTAAGCCACTTACTTCATAGAAGTACTAGCATTTTTTGCACGCTATGCGTGCGTGTCATATTAGCGTTTTTTTTCTCAATTAGTTATTCATCAGTGTTACAAAATTTTTTATTCAAACAAACATTAATTTGTATTTTTTTAAAAAAATTTTTTATGTTTTTCTTAAATTAATGTTTCTTTTTAGTTATTTATTCATCATTATTCAAATATAGTATTGAGAGAAGGAAATATAAAACAGAAGAAAGCTTGTGCTAAAATAAAGTGGAAGAATTTGTGTATCAGGTTCAATCGTTGAATATTAATAAAGTGGAAGAGTTTGATTTATATAATAGAGTTTATCGAATAATAATCAACATTTAGGTTTTAGAATATTATCTGTATAATTTCTATATGAAATTCAAGTTTTTATTTAAAAGTTCTTCTGATTGTGTCAATAAGGTTATTATGTAAATTTAATTTTTTATCAGAGTTTTTCACACATATGCAAAAAGAGGAAATCATTCTCCTTAATTTAATATTTAATTGAAAATTCAAATTCATTTTCATTGTTAACCTGTTGTTTAATATATATGGCAAGTAGGAAGAAGAAAAGATTATTTAATATATATGGCAATTTAAATTCATTAAGGGTATATCAGACTTTTTGTAAGGGGACACTATCTTCTTCCCCCTTCACTTATATAATAGAGATTATTATTTGCAAACAAAAAAGTTTATCATTGTGCTAATGGATCTTGAATAAAATTTTCACAAATTAATGTGTTAAATGAAGCAGGTGCACAATATTAATGTGTTAAATGAAGCACGTGCACAATAAATTATTGTGAGATGGAATAAATTTTTGGAGTTAACTATACAATAAGGACTTTGTAATCGGTTAATTATGATTGGCTATGCCCAATAAAATTTAAACTCAAAATTATCAAAAAAAAATCTATACAATAAGGACTTAAAATTTGGTCTTTTTAATCGTTAAGGATATAATACTTAAAACTTTATTGTTAAAGACCTATATTAGATGAAAGTTATAACACCATTAAAAAAAGAAAGAACAACAAAAGTCATTTTGTTCCCCCAAAGAAGCAAGGCTAAAAATTCATCTAGTTAAAATATAGGGGAAGAATATAATGGAGGGAACCTACAAAACTTTGCCTTACCCCATCAAATTTTAACTCCTCACTAAAATTCAACATCTCAAAGACTTCTGGTAGAAGAATTCCCATGAATCCAATCTCTTGGCTTCAAATAAAAAAGTATTCTTTTTGTCACTCTTTATTATTGACCGGGTTTAAAATTCTAAATTAAATAATGATCCATTTTGGCTTAAAAAGTGACTCATTTTAATTTATAAGGTGACCCGTTTGATTTAAAAAGTGAGCCATTTTGGTCAAAAATAACTTATTTTGGTTAAAAGTGAATTGGTGTAATAGAATATTTATCGATTACATTTGAATATACATACCGTCGAAGTTTGTCAAGTTTAACCAGAAAAAATATGTTGCAATTAAAAAAACGGAGAATAGAAGTTCACCATACATTTCAGGTGTGTAGAAATCAAATGATTTTGATTTATGTAAATTTTCACAACTTATCTTAACTTATTGTAACTTATTTGAACTTAAAATTCAACACATACAAACGCTACCTCATTGTTTACGTACAATACCTTGTACATTCTACTTGAAAGAAAATCGGAATGTATGTGAGAAATTGTAATCATGAGAGCAAATTTTCTTTGATAAGCCTCTATGTCCATCACCCTGGCCTCTTATTTTTAGCAAGCAAGCGTGATACACATTTTCCCTAGGCTACTTCTGATCGGTTCTTTATAGTATAACTCTCGCAAGACATTGCATTCATCAATATTATATGAAAGCGAGATATATCTGTTAGTATATTTCTCTGCTTTTTGACGTGCAAATTAATTAATGCGATTGCCAATTTAGACTTAATTCACTAATAACGATAGAGTGCCTATAAAGATTATCACATTAGTAATAATCGAAACACTCTACTAAAAGATCTATGATATAAATTTTATTATTGCCAATGTTTTTGTAAATTTTATTATTGTCAACCCTCTTTGATGATATAAATATAACGCTTAGCTAGATTTTTCAGAAACACTATTAAGAATCACTTTCCATGATAATAAATATCAAGGTTGTCACAGTTTATTCTACGTGATACTCTCTCTGTATTTATATATTTTACCTATTTTGATTTTGCGCTTTTGTCAGTACACTTCTATAACTTTAAATATATTTTATCATATATTAGTAAAAATACAAAGGGTGTACATGTTTAGCTGATGGTGTATTGTGAATTAATGTAAATATGAGATAACAAAATAATTTATATATGAAACTATTGATAAAAATAAGTAAAGTTGTAACAAAGTTATAATTAACATATATAGGGTTTCTTTTAAGATCACATATAGGGTAATTAACAAGTACAACAGACTACTCATAAGTTATGATGCGTGTATTAGTGTTATTCATAATGTTTCATGACTTCATCAATGTCACGAGTACTTATTAGTGTAGCTAAAATTCGGAATCAAAAAATTAATGAACATAATTTATTACTCCATTCGTTTCACAAAACTTTACTCTTTTTCTTTTTTGATAACTTATTACTTTATTATTCATATTTCATTACCTAATACTCCCTCCGTTTCTTTTTAATTTACTTACTCCACTTTGGGGGAAAATCAAGGAGGAAGACCAAAAGTATGAGAGAGAAACTGAAAAGTGAGAGAGACAATCATAGCGTTGACGGTTGTCCAATCAGTCATAGTATAAGGAGACTCCGGTGCATTGATACTACTATCCAAAAAACCGAACTTGCGGCGAGCTTCAAGGGCAATCTGAATATCGTATGCCCAGTCACGTGAACGATCACCTATGCCTAAGAAAAAAAAGGTGAATTTATGTTTATAGTGGGCGACATGAGTGGCGGATTGGGTTGTGGTTGTGGCTATGGTGGTGGCGACGGTGGTGGTGGCACCAAGTTATCATCATTGCCGACCATGATATAAAAAAAAATTGTTTTGATCTTATTTGCAACCTTGCTCCGATACCATGTAAAATTATGATTAGGGTT
Organism: Beta corolliflora; assembly: GCA_947648045.1. Classification (NCBI taxonomy): domain Eukaryota; kingdom Viridiplantae; phylum Streptophyta; class Magnoliopsida; order Caryophyllales; family Amaranthaceae; genus Beta; species Beta corolliflora. The sequence continues at coordinate 85,641 of CANSZD010000820.1, forward strand.
TAAAGCTTGCCTTCTCATTATGTCATCACAAATATATATAGTACAATGTTTTAGGAATCCAACAAGAATAAGGAAACTAAAAAGTGGGTTAAAATATTTAAAAGGAAATGACAGCATGGATAAAGAGAAGAACGTAGATGGGACATGTTAACAAGAATAGAAAAAGCAACCGTTTGTAGATTAAAAAGAAATGAACCAAAAAATAAAGTGTGTAGATTAAAAAGAAACGGATGGAGTAGTTGTTTTTTCTCTCCTTAGTTCTACCTTTTTTTTCTCGTAAAAACTTTTTTTTTTTGCGCTTGTGAAAAGAGAAGTGTACTAATTTTCAGAAAGGGAGAGTATGTAATTAACAATGGTGAGGTGAAAGGATATACTCCCTCTGTTTCAAATTATAAGGCATTTTAGCTAAAAGTTTTTGTTTCAAAATATAAGGCATTTTACATTACCAATGTAAAATTAAATGCAACTTTATACTATCAAGATAAGATTATAGGTTATTTTTTATTATCAATACAATGTTTAATGTCAATTCTTATTACCTATGCAAATCTAACTAAAACTAACTAAGTTCTTAATATACGTAAAAGTGGTTTACATGTCTTATAATTTGAAACGGAGGGAGTATAAGCAAGACGAGGGAGGAGGGAGTATAAGCAAGACGAGGGAGGGAGTCACCACTCACCCATTAAAAATAGGAGGGTCATATAATGGGAAGTGGCGCATGGGAAATTCAATAGCCAACTGGGAAAACGTGGGGCTTACCATTTACAGCTGCCTCGTGTTTATTTTTGGAAAACTTGCCAATTTGATGGTTTAAGACTAGAGAGAGTTGATTGAATGCCCGAGATGCACACGCATCTAATTTACCATCCCCCGCCCATTTATTCTAATAAGTTCCTTATGAGATCATTATACCTACTTACATATTCTAAGAAGTATTAATTATTTTGCTTGAATCAAAAACATATCTATACTAATATATTAAAAGGCGTTCCTAAACAAGGAACGGTGCCATGTGGCGCTCTCCCTAAGCGCTTTCTACTCCATGTAATCCACATACAGTAAAAAAAAATAGAAATTGCATAGCATGAGGTTTGATCCCGTGACTTCAAGGTTATATACTAACGTCTTAACCACTAGACCAAGTGTTACTTAGTGTTATCAATTTAATGTATAATATTAATAAATGAAAATTTTCCTTACCCGGGGCATAGCCCGGGCCTAATAACTAGTTGATAAATTATTTAGTAGTTAGTATTATTGTATTTAACTTACTAATAAAATATATAATTGACAAATAATTATATATCCCTGCCGAATACCCCTCTGCAATTTAATAGGGCAAGTAGGGCTTCCATTAATGAGAATTGATGCAGTTATATATATTTCGGATATTTGAGTATGAGCTAATACATATTGTGATTTTTTTTTTGATAATTACATATCGTGATTAATTTATAGACATAACCAATTGTTATAAGTTGCTATTATTATTTCCTTTTGCAGTCGGAAAGAAATCTAAAAATTTTTTTTTATCTAATTAAAATTTATGAATAAGCTAACAATTTTATGATTTGTTATCTTTTAATTTTACCATTACGGCGGCATTGCCTCATTCTAAAATTCTTGTTGTACTGAATAACCCAACTATTAAGCAAAATTCAGATGAGTATAGACTAATAACAATCCCATCTATCAATTAACTAAGCAAAATTGATAATAACAATCCCAACTATTGGAAATCTTCTTTAAACAGTCCCATCTATCAATTAACTAACAATGGACCTAACTTGAACTTATGTTTGATATTATTAGTCCCTTGGAAGGGTTTACCTGCTACAGCAGGTAAACCATTGGTCATGTGCATCTCTCGTGACATTTAATGACAAAGCCCCTACTACCATTTTCATCCACCCCCTCCTTAGCCACCGCCCACCCCTTCCTCTACCTGTTTTTTAATTAAAACAAAAAACAATGTTTAGAAAAAAGAATTATTTGGTTTTCTTGAATACTCGAGGAACACCGACGGAGAAGCGGCACTAGTAGCAGACCTCGGCACCGTCAACACCCTCAAAGCAGCACCACACCGAGGGAGAAACGGTGACAACAACTAAAGCACCACCAGCACCAAGCCCACAAAAACCCACCCCCACCCCACCCCCACCTGTCCCCAACCCGCGAAAACTCTTTTTCCTTTTTCTTTTCTTTTCAGGCTCCCCCTACTCCTCTCTCTCTTCCACTTCTCTTCATTATTCTTCTGCTTCTTATACTTCATCATAGCATTTAGCAGCATTAACATAAGCCATCAGTATCAGTAAAGATGGGGGTTTTCGGATGGGTGGTGGGGATGGATTTTCGGGTGGGAGTGAAGATGATGATGAAGAATTGAAGGTTGTGATGGAAGAGAGATAAAGAGGAGCAGTCGGGCGAGTGGGTTTCCAGGGGTGGGCGTGGGTTTTCGGGGGCTGGAAACGGGTGTTTGGCAATGGGTTTTTGGTGTTTGTGGTGGGGATAATATGTTTGATATCGGTGTTGTTGACGTCGCCGACGTAGGTTATTGTTCTTGGAGACCCCATCAAAGAGAGCACCTGTGGAGTGAGTGAGGGCACCGGTGGCGGTCATTGTGCGAAGGAGGAAGGATGAAGCGAAAGAGTGAAGGAGTAATCGACGGTGGGGGTGGTTGGTGTTTGTGGTGGGGATGGATCTCTGGGGTTGGGAACAACGGAACAGGTGGGGGGTGTAGTGTGGGTGGTGTGTTCTGGATTGGGGATAGCAGGGGTGGGAATTTGGGAAAGCAAAAAAAATCAAAAAAATAAAGGCAAAACAAAAATAAAAGTTGTAAAAGTCATATGCAAGTCACGTGTGTAAGGTTATCACCTGGTACTCTAGGTTACCAGGTCATCGGGACCGTTTTTGGCAAAGTCATGCAATAGTTGGGTCCAACTGAAAATAATCAAAAGTTGGGACTGATTAAAGAAGATGTCCAATAGTTGGGACTATTTTTATCAATTTTTCCATTAAATTAATATAAACATCACTTTGTGTGGTTCCAATATTACCAATCTTCTCATAACAAGTTTGTATTACATCTAGCACATCATTGTTAATTGAAACATTTGCACATCACATTGTAATGATAGATAATTAAGAGTAGAGGTAACTATTCAATCAAAACTGATCTAGGTATGACTTGATTCGAGTAAAATTAAAACTAAAGAAAGGAAAATCCGATCTAAAGATCCATAAATCCAATAGTATATGGAGCTTATGTAAGATTTGACGAAGGCTATTCACACCTCATTTATTAATTGACTAATTTATACTTATTAGAATAGGATAATTACGTTTGCATTATTAATAATTCAAGTAAATATAGTATAATTAGTTTCAAAAGCTCTGATTTGTGCTCTTTGATTGATAACATAAATTGAATCAAAATCAAGTTCGACTAGAATCGAAAAATGATGATTGGAATTTGATAAATAAGATTTTAATCTAATTAAAAAAAATGACTCTGGAGAGAGTTGGACAATATAAATTTTACAAAATTTGATGTAATCCAACATATTGTCATTACAAATTTTATACACCCAGGTGTACCATGAGTATGGTATACTCGATGCTTTTTTTCGCTCGTTGTTCATTTGAAATAATTTAATGAGCAAAATGTATTAAAAAGAAGAGTTCCAAATGAGTAAAAATTAGTCGTTGCACTACGCATGCATGCAGACACCCGAAAGATATGATGAACTAACTATATATTGTCATTGATGGTTAAGATGATATTACTTGAACTTAAACAAAAATAAAAGTCAAAAAAATCCTTCAAAAATAAAAAGAGTAATGATTTTGGATCATGTAAACAATTTCCTCGATTTCATGAATAATTATACTAGTACTCCTATATGATATGGTATTAGAGGAGAAAAAAAAGGAGGCCACTAAGTAAAATACTCCTAGAAGAGAAGGCGACTCAAAGCATCACCAAAGGCCAAGTGACTCCTTTTGAAAGGCTCACGCCTCGCCTCTTCCATTTGGCCGTCCCCAGTTGCTGCCTTTGATTCGTTAGTATAACAAGACTTCCCAATTCTCCCCTACTTCCCCTCCTTTGTTTTTCTTGTCAGACAAAAAACACTTCTGTCAAACTTTAATTGAATAACATCCATAGACTTGGGGACGCCTTTTCGTGTCGCTTTCATCCCATCATATGGTTGTGCTCTATTTAAATTCACTCCTAGAAATATTCTTGTAATCTAAAAGTTGATAGGTCATTAGTCCTTTTCTTTAATAATGAGTGTACTATTAAGTTTTTGAGCCGAAAAAATAGAAAATCTATATTACTTGGATTCGATGATTTAGTTTATCTTAATATTTCTCGCGATATATAGGTAGTAGAAGCTATTCTATAGATCGTCAAAAAAAATGTAGATAATATATTATCAACTACTAAATTTGAGTATAATATGTTGTTTATATACCATTATAAATATTTATGCTTTTTGGTAAAAATAAAGAGCCATTTTGCTTCATATGATATTAAAAATTTATATCCCACCTAAGATAAAGCAAGATTTCATGTTTCCTAGCTCATTGTAAAACACTAAAACTTACACCTTTTGTCCCATTCACATGCAACTCTATGGACTATGCTGCTTATTGGATAGAATCATAGAATAGATGCAACTATATAAGGAATCTATTTGTCCACTTCACTATAAAGCCCTTGAGCTTGCATACAAGTCATACTTATTTTAGTTAAAAGTACTCCATTTCATAAGATAGCTTTATAAATCATATTTATCAGCTTGTACATCATTTTTTAATCAAATATATTTTTTTGGACCAAAAAACATTTTTCTTTAATTATATAAATTAATATATAATAAGACCTACTTCCATTTATTTTCATATACGAAATTCTTAAAATGAATCACTTAACTTCATTTCAGAGGTATATATATAAATTAACTATATCATAAAACAGATTGGAAAGAAAGCCCACTTATTATGAATCGTATAAGCTGGTCCAACCTTCAACCTAATACTCTTTAATTTTAATATTATTTAATAATTGTATCCTATCCTAATAATAAACAAGAAGGCACAACTTTTCCAAAGATATTGGGCACTTTCATAGGAAAGAAGAAGAAAAATAGGAGTTATATATCACTTCCTTTTCTTGCACATTGTGACGCTACATCCCTAAAGTTAGAAAATAAGACTACAAAATCAAATTGGCTTTTAGATATTCGAATGGCTCTCAAGTTCGAGCCATTCCTACCCCATTTCCTTTTTTTTGGGTTTTTTCTAGGGTGTAGCCTTAGGACTCCTATGGCCGTAAAGAACAACTCCATTAACATGAAAGTCATGTCGTTCAAAAGATAAAATTGTAATAAGTGGCACCAATCATATTCATGTTTCTAGATTTTGTTGTTGGCACTTGGCCGAGTATGTAATGCTTCCTCATAAGTCATAGGGCCAAAGCTAGCTAACTAGAGAAATGGAAATTTACAATAAAATTTTAGGAAATTTCTCCAAGTGGGGGGAATTATAGCTGCTGCCAACTTTTTATGTAATGCGAAGCTCCCTACCTCTGATTATTATCCATTTTCTTAATACTTTTATTGAATCTTCAGCAAAGGATACCTTGGTTATGTAATATGTATGCCAAAATAATTAGAGCCTCAGAAGAAACACACGTAAATGGACAAGAATTATACATGGAGAGGATGGGACTATAGGAGTATTATCAAATATTCACATAAAAAGCTTTCTTTGTATGTCTATATCATGCCAGGCTGGCAATTTTGAAAAGAAAAAAAAAGCACAATCGGATAAATACTTTTTTATTGTCTTAAACTTTTTATAACTTATTCAATGCACCTAATTTTATTGAATTGAAATGTTTTCATTGATTAAAACTTATATTTATTGATCGAAATTGGTTAATACTGAATTTTCTCGAGTAATATTGGTCTATGTTGATTATGTAAAACCAACTTTTGCCAATAAAATATGATTTTTGCTGATTTAAACAAATTATTACTAATCCAAACTAATATCTATTAAATTCTACTCCCTCCGTCCCATAATATAAGTTCTGATTCTGTTTTTACACGGGAATAAGGTAGAGTGGAATCTTGTTTTATTTGAATAAAAAGATTTATTTTTATTGGGAAACACCTATATTGGTTTTTTCTTTTTAACAAAAAATAAAAACCGAACATTAATGTTGCATGGTTTAATGTGTAGATGAGTTCAATGAGGTAAAATATTCCATTTTATCATTAATAATGGTGCATTGGAAGCTGAAATTATAAGGACGTTTTGGAAATTAAATTATTTTCATGAAGGTATTTTGGACATAATTATTGATTGAAAATAAAAACATGACTTATATTTTGGGACACTTTAAAAGGAAAGGGGATTTATATTATGGGACGGAGGGAGTATTTTTTTGAAGTGGTAATAAACAGTAGGGGTGTTCATTAAAAACTGAAACCGAAAAACCATACCAAAAAAACCGAAAATCCGGTTCAAACGGGTGGTAACCTTACCGATAAGAATTATCTCATTTGTTCTGCTGACTCAAATGATGTGTTCAATAATGAATCGCTATAATGACCATGGATTTGCTTGTAAATTTATAAGAATTATCTCATTTTCAACATCCATTGATCATACGTATACTCTGTTTTTTTTTCTTATATTGACATTACCACTTATTATCATGCTTAAAGGTAATCTTGAGTGTTAAGAATTATGAAATCTTGCGAAAGAAACAGTTCTACGATTTGGCATGAATATCAATATCAACATTATTCATGAGGATAACTCTTGGCCACTTACATGTTTAGTTATCTAATCTTCTCTTTTTTGGTTTACGACCACGATAAATGAGAAACTTCATTGGGCCTGTACACAAGCCCATGTTGGAGGAGAGAGTGATCACATACAAGGTTGGCAGGGTTCCATCCTAAAACCAATTGGTGTTAAGTGGAGTAACCCACCAACCTATATGTTAGTCATTCTCTCTGTAATTCTTCAATGTGGGACAACTATTTCCTAACTCACATGTAGGTTATACTCTTAATAATAAAGACTCTCTTATAATTTAGGGCAGGTGGGTCCAAGTAAAAATACAGTAAAAATGATTTTTGTGATATAAGTGCATGTGCCCTACTGTAGGCTGTAGTAATGGAAGGCCTTTGTCAGTTGTCACCAAAGAAGAAGGGGAACACTATCTCTCAGACTCTCAAACCCTTCATCTATTTCAAAGACATTACCATTATTAGAGCACCATTATTGATGATTGAAAAATAAGATCATCCCACTCTCTTTCTAACTTTCTTTCTCTAAAAAATTACATGATTACATCCCACAATCTTTTCCCACTTTCTTCTTAACAATGAACCAAAAAAAAAATCATCCCAACTACTTTTACCTACCCAACTACTTTTTTACCCCATCCAATTATTTTTTCTCTCTCATCACCCCACCACCAGTATACAATATTTTCATTATTTAATTTTTTAATAATATTTAATAATTATTACTAATTGATAAAAATATTAATTAAATAAATACATAATTAGCGTTTTTAGCATTAACTAAATTAAATGCACAAAAGTATTGTTTATTTTTTTTAGAGTGTAAAAGTGGAAGATATTTCATATAAAATAAGCAAAATTATAGAAAATTAGTAAATAGCTAGAAAAAAAAAGTTGTCCAAAATATTACAAAATGGGTCTCTATTTGTAGATCTCTGAAAAATAGAGCCATTGGTAATTTTTTTATTTTTTTTGGCTTTGTATTTTTTAAGATATTGTATTTTTAATATTTGTAATTGTATTATTTCTCTAACCTGTCAGAATTTGACAAGTGTCAAATTCTGACGCGCGCGTCAGATGTCAGAAATCTGACGAAATTTAATTTTTTTTGGCTTTCTCCCAGCCAAAACGAAGCTCAGCCAAAACGAAGGCTGGGGGAAAGCCAAAAAAAATTAACTTTCGTCAGATCAGGCGGTGGGTCCCACTCCCACGCCTGATCAAGTTTTCACTCGTCCGATGCATTTTTTTTCCCCAATCACTCATCAATCTTTTTCCCAATCATTGTTAAGAACCCAATTTTAAGATCAAGCACTTGATCTTTATTTTTCACTCATTGTTAAGGATGCCCTTAGTTTGTTACCATTTTGGAATTTCTTATAATATTTCTTACTTTTTTTATATAAAAAAATTTGAGGGGAAAAGAGATAGATTGGATTTTGGAATTAATCACCGGACAAATTGTCCATGAGAATGTAACGAGCCACTTTCGAAGGAGAGTGGTTCTCCCAAATTTGTTCAACCCTAAAAGGGTATTAGCTCAGCTAGATGATGAGCAACAAAGTTGTTTTCTCTTTTCACATGAGACCAAACAAGAGAGGAGTAATGACTAATGAGTTGTGACCATATCTTAACTCACATTTGTTTTGTAGTACATTCTCACTATCTCTATCACACTTAATTTTTCCTTTCGTTCTTAATAAAATTAAAATTAGCCACTATATTCAACTATATATACTTTTTCTTAAAAAAACAAATATAGTTTTATCTATAATAATCATATTTATTTTAAAAATTGTCAATTGACAATTAGGTAGAAACATACAAAAGACAAATACTCCTATAGATGAATACTATAATTAGGCTCTCTGCTTACAAGTACATGTTTATAGATAGGAAAAATGAAACCGGTCAAAACAGCATATGCACCTTTTTCAAAGATTCCAACTTAATCATAAAGATGCAGATCAGATTTAAAATTTTAGCACAAATGAAAAGGCAAATGCTCCACAATTAAGTTAATTTGCACTATGCAAGTGAAAAATGGCGCATTAAATAAAGTTTGCATTATTTTTCATCAAACGCATAGCCAGACATAGGTTGTACAAATTAAAAAATCGAATGCTAATGCTTTGAAGATTCATAGGGCGTGTTGGGCGTAAGATTTAAGGTAACAATCAAAGAATACTAATTGAAAAAAATAGGACTATTTGATTATGTAGTGGTGTGGCCTATGAGTAGCGTTTAGCGGTTAAAGTAATAGCCCCCATTAGTAGTTTCGAAAGCTAAAATTTGTAACTTTTGTGAAAGTAGTTAGTGGTGTGTAAATTTTACACTAAAATCTTGTTTGAGTTATTGACTAATTATTTATAAACAGCTACTTTAACACCTTCTTTGACATAACATCAATATGGTTTACCGTTATGTTGAGAGCTAACAACAACACACCAACTCTAATAGCTATCAGCACAACTAGTTGTTCTATACTTCTATCTATAGACTATACATAATCATGTGGGGTAAACATTAAACAACATAGTCATGTGGGATCTTGTTTGATTCGTCTCAACACGTACATTATTAAGAATATCAAACGTTTCAATTTTTACTAATACACACTTAAAGATATTAATAATATAAAACGTAAAAAGCAAATAAGAAGGGAAAAACAGAGAGAATATGTTCTTCAAGCAATCTTTTATGACCCCTCAGGTCTTATGGAGGAGATTAAGAAAGAGGATCTTCCTCACTATATAGTTTGCTTTGATTTGCTTGAGTTTAATTTGTCCACTCAAGAACACAATGCCAATGATAGTAACCAATATACCTAGTTGGAATATTAAATTCAGGATGTTGGTTCTGGCATCAACTCATTATATAGTACTATCTCCCATGATTGAGCTGAAAAATAAAAGTTGGTTGTGGTCCTAAATCCATCCTTATATTTGATTATTCACTTAAAAAACTGTACTATTTCTTCATCTTCATTTTATTTATATGAAACGAACTGATCATCTTAATTAATTCTTTATATGAGGAGAATTCTAGCATGAAACGGTTTCACCTCATTTAGTTTCCTCTCACAATTTTAAATTCGGTTCGATGACAATTCGGTTCGGTTCGCATGATAATTCGGTTCGGTTTAGTTCGGTTCGACAAATTAAGTTTCGTTCGACCCAAAAGAAAGAGCGCTAATCTCCAAAATAACTACTCCCTCCGTCCCAAAAATATGTTCACATTTGCACTCTTGGCGCTATTTATAAGTAAAGAAAATATGTTTGGTTCGTTTCAATAAATACATTACGAAAATCAAAATTTTTAAATTTTTACTAATATGTAATTGAAATTGATGATGCAAAACTTGCATTGACAAACTTGAAAAATGAGATATGGGAACATTTTTTTTGGGAAGGAGGGAGTATACTAATCTTACTATGAAAATTATACTTCACCGTTCTATATCTAGGGTCATCTATTAGAGCGTACAAGAGACCTATAGCATAGAGCCCCTCACTAAATAGGGCCTCGATTTTAAATTTTATTATTTGTTTAGTTATGTTATACTCATACTCATGCTTTAGGTAATTTTTTCTGGTAATTAAAAGTTAGTATTATATATTTATAGATAACAAATATTTATATTTTATAATAATTTTATAGACTAATATCAATAATTAGCACAACTCCCCCAACCTTTTTAAGACAACCCTGTCTATATCAATTATAAATTTGGACATCTGCACTATTTATACACCTTCCTTTGACCATCTATCATGATTTATACATAAGGATAAATACAATCATATGGGATCTTGTTAGATTTGTCTTAATACATATATACATTTAAAATAACAACTTTTCTATAATTTTTACTTATAGATAATTGTAGATTAATGTATAAAGTTGTGCCTTGAGAAGCTGAAACACTACATGTTACAAATAATATAAAACAGAAGAAGTATATGCAACCCTAAGAGCTTGTCATAAAAGTCAAAATATGAAGCAATAATGATAAAAGCATTAATAACACTAATCAACTTGTGATGTTGTCATAACTCCCTAAACTAATAATACTTTCTTCGTTCTTTAAAGGATGCAACATTTGCATATATAGGAACCGGTCTACTATTCATCTACCAATCTTATCTCATATTCTCCCACAAATGTGTAAGAAAATTATAGTCAAGTGAGATCTTATTTGATTGTCTTAATATATATCATTGCAAATGTTGCATCATTTAAAAAATTGAACCCTAAAAGAAGTATGATTCTAGAAAATATATTTAATACTTGTGGTTAATTTTTCGGATTACCTATATTAGATCCGCGCATAAAAAGTTTGTTCACTATTTCCTTTATAAATATTTTCTTGATTTGGTAAGAGGAGTTGTTGTGGAGGTTCAGAAGTCCTAGCAAGAGTTTGACATAATTTGAATTATACCTTTTTGATTCTCTAATTGGTTTAAACTAGCATTAATTTGCCCCATATTTTTGTGTTTCTGAAAGCTACCTAATCGAGGTTTGGGTTGAAGTGAGACATCTTTGTTTGTTAAATATCATCAAAGTTGGTACCTTGTTATGAAGAATAAATTTTGGAGGGGCAATTATAGAGAAAGAAGTTTTTTTTCCTTGTAAACAGATTTGAATTTTGTAAGCATTTTTTAGGCAGTTATGACATAATCAGCGGTAATTAATGCTTATTTATTGCTTAACATTTTCAGCTTCTCTTATTTAACTCTAGCTAAGTACTAGGAGACCTCCTTTTTCATTAATTTAGGGCTGCCATGGATGATTTCATCCATGGTAAGCCCCTTTTCTCCTTTTATTTTCAGTTTTTAGTTCATTTTCTTGTTTTGTTTAATAAATTAGTCTCTCTTTATGAGATTTTTTCAAACCCTGTTATGGGGTTTTTAGTCTTTGTTTTGGAGATCTCCTTCTCTCCTTTGGGAGTTGTGAGTATGTTTTTTTTTGTTTTTAGGTATGAGAAATTGTTCTCATTGGTTGAAGTTCGAGACTCAACATGAAGGTATTGGAATCTCGGATGGATCGATCAAGAATGCTCTTCCCAAACTATATCAGAATGATAGACTTCCTCATCAATAGCTACTTGATTCAGTAAATACAAGGGGGTTGCACTGTATTGCTCGATCTGGTTCATTGTAGTTTCTTCGAAGACGAATTTGATTTAGCCTTGTTTAATTGTATCTTGTTTTTCTTTAATACCTATTGTAGACGTCGTTTGACATTCAATTAATGAAATTTCTCTTTCCCGTAAAAAAAAAAGCTAATTACTAGGAGTACTAGTTCTTAATTATGGTAGATACTTCGTCTGTTTTTTTTAAATTGCACATTTTATTTTTATTTTTACGTTTGAGAGTTCTTTTTTGAAAGTCAAAATCTCTAATTGCATATATGTAAAAATTATTTTAAAAAATGGTATTTGGAATCCTTACATTAACACGAATCTAACAAGCTAAGACCCCACTTGTGACTTGACTATGTTTTTTCTTATGTAATGATGCGAGATAGCTAACAAAGTTGGTTGATGAATAGTGCCAAAAACGAAATGGTCCAATTAATATAAATAAAAAAACAGATCAAAGAAGTATTAAATTACAATGTTAATATTTTTTTTGCCAACAATAACAATCTTTTAGTTTTATTCTTTACATTCTTCTTTTAACATGCCAAAATATTACTCTTACTAGTTGTATGACCAAGCAACGATGCTGAAATGTTTCTCAAATGTTCTAACATGATAATTTTTCTAGATAATTTTATTTTTTTTTAGAAAAAAAGTATGAATTTTTCGGGCTTTGTAGTGTTATAGTAATACTTTTGCTAATTTAAAGTAAAGTTCACTCTATTGAAAAATATTTTGAATATTTAGGTGCACATATTGGTAGATATTTAAACACCTATAAGCATTCCATAATTTTGCAGAGTAGTGCATAGTTTACCACATTAAAAAGAAAATCTTAATTTTGCAGAGTAGTGCATAGTATTTTTTCTTTATTCTTTACATTTTACATACATATAGTGTTCCATATCCACCTTTGGTGATTTGTAATTATAACTACTATTTCCTCCGTTTCTTTTTAATCTACACACTTTTCTTTTTGGTCTGTTTCTTTTTTATCTACACATTGTTACTGTTTCTATTCTTGGTAACATGTCCTATCTAATTTTTCCTCTTTTTCCTCCCATGTAATCCAATTTTTAATATTTTAATCCACTTTTTAGTTTCTTTACTCTCAATTTCTCAGTTTCTCTCTTGGTTCCCCCCAAAGTAAAGTGAGTAAACTAAAACGAAATGGAGGGAGTATACATTGTCAAAATCTATAAAGAAATTGATACTTAAAACTTATACATCAATGTAAATGTAACAAAATTTCATAATAATATTGATACCACCTCCTGTGCTAATCGAGCGGGTCGATCACGAGCAGAGGGTTGTTTGACTCGTGCTCGCTAAGTTCCGAGTCGAGTGAGCAGCTCATTTAAATTTTCGGTTCACCTTGAATTCTAGGCATTTGATTATTATATCTTCTTTTCTTTACAATTTTTTTTTCTTTTATACTTGATCAATTTATTTTTATTGAGTGTTAAAGTATTTCTTTATTTCAAAGATAAAGTAATTGAAAACAATTGAGTTGGGTGTAAGGTTATCGAGTTTCGAGCTTGAGCTAACTCGAGTCGAGCATTGACCGAGTCGAGTTCGAGCTGCTCAACTCGATTAGCACCCCTAATAACACAAATCGACATAGTTTTAAACTTTAATTCAAAAGGACTAATGTTACTGAGGAGCATATAAATTTAATGTTACTGAGGAGCATATAAATTTATATGGGTGTGTCGCAGGTGTGAACATCATCACCAGCAACAAGATTCAATTTGTATCTGAACTGAAGCCTTAAGAGATGGTAGACCCAAGAGTTATGTTTATAGAAGAAAAGACTACAAAAAAAAAGTTAAAAAAAGGAAATGGGACGAAGCATATTGCAGCACGAGCAACAATATTTTAATACAATTGTCCATTAAAATTTAAAACAACGTCATACTTTTGAATTCCTGAGATCTTTTCTAAAGGCAAAAAGTTCTAAAAAGCAACTCCTCTGGAAAATATCTTCTTTCAGTGAATCATGAATAAGAAATTTTTTGTTGATTAAACAAGTTAAAAAGAATTGTTTATTTTTCTTGTAAGGCCAGAATGTTTAAGTTTGGGTTTGGGCTCAGTTGGACAAAGATTGGGCTTCTGATAGCATCAACTCATCGTACCTGTTTTGAGTCACTATGAAAAGCGGGCCACTTTCGATGGATCACTGTCCACGGACCCACCCAGTTACAAAATTTGCATATGAAGTATAGTAAAAACATCCTATATACTTCTTTGTCAATTAAAATTCATTTTACTAATATAAAAGAGTACAAATTCAAAACGCCCAAATCGCCAAAACTACAAACCTTTAAACACCAACATCTAGATATGTTAAAGAGTATAATCCACATGTGAGTTGGGACTAGTTGTCCCGCATGGAATAAATAAGGGGGACAATGCTAATATATAAGATTGGAGGACTACTGAACCTATTACCGATTGGTTTTTACGATGAAACCCTACCAAACTTATATTGTTGAAAACACAACTAAAGAAACAAAGCATCTCATCCCCAAACGAAATAAGCACATCAACCTTACATCATTTTGCCATTTATTGGATACAAGGATGATAGGGTATACTTAATATATACTTCCTCCGTTCCAAAATAAATGTAACACTTCTCTCAAAATTCTCATTACCAATCAATTTCATATTTACTTAAACAATTCTGAGTGTAGTAGTGTTGATTAATTTAGCTACCCGGTCACCCACACTTTAAAGCATGATGTTATCCCTCATTTTTAAGCTACGACAGTTAGACTTACCTTGTTGATGCAATACTTTGACCATTAATAATATTAAGTATCTATAATTAGAATTATAGAAGATCACATCTTGAAAATCTATATCAAAATGAGAGTGTGACTAATATAAGAGTCAAATTGCTGCAACTAAAAAATATACATCATTTTACATGGTTTAATATAGTACCACTAAAGAAAAAGTAAGTTCAATTTATTGGGTACAAAAATTACCTACGTTCCAATTGACAGGTTATACATTGACTTCAATGGTTTAATACGATTGAGGTTAAGGTGATGGAGTAGTGACATCATTTCTCACCTCGTATCCCAAAGGTATAGGGATCAAACCTCATATGGACTCATTTGAGAAATTCCTCAAGTGAGCCCCCTTCATCTTACCTTAAAAAAAAGAGTTTAATATGTAACAAATAATTTCTATTTATCATATCATAATAAAAAACAATAGAGTAATCATAGTTAGTAAAACTTTTTTTTTGAGGGAAATGCAAAACTTAATTTTAGATCAATTTAAAACGAAAATTTACACACAACCGATAAATTTAGACAAACTAGCCAACAAAATTAAAATATGTGGGCATTATAATGTTGGAATGAAGGCAACATTTGACATGTTAACTTCATATACTTCGTTATTAGGATTTTCTTCCTGTCCTTTTTTGAGTCAGTGCAACATTCTTTCAGGTTAGTTGATTGAGTTTGAGGTGGCACCTTCGTGATGACCAACTCACTAAAACCAAAGGGAAAATAAAAAATCTCTCCAATGGAGCAGTTGTTTCCATATACTTTCTTTTCTTTTGTGGGTTTTCATAAACCCTCTCTACATTAACTTTGATCTATGCTTAAAAGGGAAACATAAAACATTTGATTTGTTAGCAAAACAATAGAAGATCCTATTTTCATGCAATCAAAAAGAAAAGACTTTGGAAACAGAGCTTTGAGTATTCATCTTCTTTTGGCTTGAAATTTAACAGATCAAAATCAGAAAAAACAGCCACAAATAATGGGGAAGTTAGAGAAAAAAGAGTGGAGTTTCAATGGTGTTATAGTTACAGTGTATGAAGAATCATCTACAGCTGGTCCACGCCCTCAGAAGATCAGGGCCACAAACTCAAAGTCAACAGCAAGATCATGTGGCTATAATCGCCGTGCTGAGCTGCTGGCCTATGTTCATCACCTTCGAAATGTGGGTCCCCAAATAATTCATCAAGATCATACCCCTGCAGATTCAGAACTACCCAAACCCAAGGTAATCACCAAAATCATTTGATATTTATTGTTTTGACATGAACAAAAGAACCATATATTATACACACTGGGCTGAAATCATATAAAAAAATGAAAATAAGGTATTTCCTCCGTTCTGAAATAAGTGAAACGCTAACGGAGGAAGTATGTCATAATGGTTTATTATGTGAATTTTTACGCAGAGAAGGAGGAGACTGTTGGCTCGACTAAAAGCACTTAGATTCTCCTTTGCAAAGACATTCAGAAGAGGAAAAAAGGAATGGGTATATGAAAGCGTCGAGTCGAGGGGACATGAAAGTAAACTCCGATCATCCCCTTCCCGTCGCCGTGGGAAGGTCAGTTGGAGTAAATTCTCTAAGGTTGGAATATCTATATCTATAGAAGTATCATTACTAAAGTTTGTCTTAGCAAATTTGAGTCATGTACAGACCTATTACTGAGTACTGACAAAGAATTCTTATTGATACTTTCCCTCCCATCTCTCCTTTTTTGCAGAGGTTACGCCGTGTGCTGAAACAGTTTTCAGGTGGTTGCAAATGCAGCAAGGGATTTGATCAAAATGATGAGCAACTTCAAGATTTACATACCACAATCTAGTCTGTAAATTTATGCAGTATACTTTTTGATGCTGTATGATAAATCTTTATGGTTTTTCAGATGATTATTTTTCTTCTTTGCTAAACCTACACACCTTTACATATCTACAGGAAAGTTACATTTTCTAATTAAAGTTTTGTATTTTAAATGTCGCGGCTTCGAGTTATGCTAACCATTTTTCTCTGAGCAACCACCACCACCACCACCAAGTACATATAATTCTCAAGCTTATTAAACAAACCAGAAACACTACACATACCGCGAAGGTGAAAATCAAGCATCAACCAAGCTATATGGTGAAACTTTCTAACTCATATGTCCTACAATACCCACGAGGGACGCACCATTCCACACGATGGACTAGGAGAGCCATCCTGAAAACTTCCGTCTGCCTTCAAATGATTTGCCAACAATTATACAAAATGAAAGGAAGCTAGTACATATAGAGCATTAACAACTTACTACCTCCGTTTCACAATACATCATCTTTGTTTTTTTCTTTTTCGACAGTAATATCTTTAATCGTGTATAGGTAAAAATTATAAAAAGTTGATATTTGAAATCGCATTTAACAAGCACTTTTTATTTTTTTTTTTACATAATTTTGAGAAAGATTGTCAAAATTGGTTGATAATTGCTAGTATTTTGTTGATGATAAATTGTGGTCCTGGTAATACATTTATGTACTTAATTTTGCTAAGAAAATTCCATACCCATCCTCATCGTAATAGAACTTCATCTTCAACAATTTGTTTTTGTGAACAAAATTCCATCACCACTTAATACAACGTCTAGAGTAGTAATGCATGGTCATAAAAATTTACGAAGCAAAAAAAAGATACTTGAAAAAAAACAAGCAACATGAAGAACATTGAGATGAGATCCTCTTCACGAATTTACCTAAAATTTCATTTTATCTTTACCACCATTTAGTAGTATCTGCCAACAAGCAATAAATACTATACAAAGGTAGATATGAGCAAGCCTCAATTTCAACAAAGGCAGGGCTGCTGGACATGAAAACCTGCCAAAGATTTTCACTACTAACAAGAGATTAAGAGAACTTAAAAGTTAGGGTCACGTCTAATTTTTCTTTGATTAATGTTAAAACAGAGAATCAAATGAACCTGAACGATTTATCCTACAGGTCAATATTCGATCACTATGCACAAACAAGCATTTAAATGCGACCTGCCAAGTACGGTAGGTACCAGAGTGAAGTTTTGAGGTCTATCCCTAAAGACCACCAAATCACAGGAGAGAAATTTGTAAACCTGTATCTAAAATCACAATATGTCCAAATTTACCATCATAAATAAACAAAGAAAATTCACTTCTACTTGCATTTGCACTGCCTTCGATGTGTCCCCCCAAACGATTCTAAAGGTTGAATTAAGCACCAAAAACCACTTCCACTGGTTTTTTTTAAAGGGGGCTATAAAAGCTGCTTATTTTGTACAAAGGTCAATCGCGCCGCCTCCTCCTACGGGACCTACCCACAAACAACATTCGTCTGTGATGACGGCTTAACGGAACCATGTTGTCTCCTCGGCCAAAAGCTGAATGGCGATGAATTCCATCATCATCGTCATCATCCTCGTCGTCGTCATCATCATCGTCATCATATGAATCATAACTTCTCCCAGATGTTCTATGCAACTGGAATCCACCACTCCTGATTCTATTTGCAGTGAACGTCTCAAGATCATCTTCCAACAGGTCGTCCATGTCCATATTATAATCTCTAATGAAAGGGTTAAAGTTCGGATCTATAACATAGTCCCCCAAAACAATCGTACCTGGAGAAAAGGTGCTCATGACATCACTTATTTCTCTCTCCCTCTCCAGGCTTTTCCATTTCTCTTCAAGGGACGGGTCCACTTCTCTGGGTCGCGCCCATGGATGCTCGGTTTTGACGTGCTTCTTCAGTTGCTTGTAGTTACCAACAAAGGAGCAATTCTCCTGCATGCATGTTCGTTTCTTCTTGTTAAGATATTTTCGAGCTGGCTCAACCAGGGTCCAACCCTTCACCTCCCCTCGGCAGAGGGGACAGAGAAGCTCAGTCACTTCCACCCTTTCTTCAGGCCAGCCAGAATTGAGGTCTGGAGTAGTTGCACCTGGAGTTGTCTTAGCATACGCTTTCTTATACTGGTCAAGACAATTAGAAAAGCGATAGCTAGTGGCACACATGTAGGGACGACAGCCTTTGTTGTAAGAAGAACAAAGCAGAAGAACAGCATTGTGAGGGGACTCCATGCAAACCGAGCAATTAGCATCCTCCCAATCTTTCTTTTCTGACAACTTAGAAGGCTTCTTGATGTCTTTGAAGATTTTGTGCGAGCAGGACAGCCGTTCTGCTTTGCCATTACGACATCTGTACTTAAGACGCCTTACCCTGCTAACTTTCGCCATAAATAAACCTGAAAACGTAAGAAAGAATTCTACATAAAGAATGATGATTATAATAATTGTTATAGACTCATAACTTGGATCAGCAAAAATTACAACATAATAAAACAAAACTGAAAAAGCAGCATATCAGTTAATAGAAGGAAAATGTGTAGATTAGAGAAAGAGAAGTTTGTCAATATAAAACAGAGATATTGAATGCCATGATCAAAATCACAAAATACTATTCACATTTCCATCCTCCGAAACGAATTCTCAACCCAGCATCATCATAGCACTAATCACATTTCTAGCCAAATTTCACAGTCGAGTACAAGAAGTGACTACCAAGCACAACCCGCATAAGAGTGACCATGATTCCATTTGAACTTCAAAAGTCAAATAGTGTCCAAACTTGGTTTGAAGTATATAACACTAGATCATGGATATTAGGCTGAGGGTTAGTAGAACATTAGCAAGTCCACAGTCCCAAACTCCTCAAAAGTTTCCCATTTTAGGCTTTCAACAAGCAAAGGATCTCTCATAGGTATAGCTACCTCTATTAATAAAAAGCATTGTCTAGTTCTAATGATCTAAGGCAAGCTTTCAGGCACACTGCAGATGTAGTACGCAGGCTATGTCTTTAACTTCCAGCTACGTAACTCGGGCAAAGCTTTTCGTGTCAGCCACGGAAATGTGTCAAGTGTCAGACATGGGAACGAAGTGTCAAGGCTCCACACTCATGTGTAAGAGTTGAGGACATGACACAGGTACTTGAGGTGAAACTAAAAGAACAAGTAACATCACTTATGTCAGCCCATGAATATTAAATATCTTGTGTGCCGGGGCTCTGGATACTGTTCTAAACCAAAAGAAAAACATAAACTTTGTATATGAAAGGACAAGTTCAGCCACACAATCATTATCATAGTTATCAAATACATAAACAGGGCTCCTAAAAAGGGAAAAAGGGAAAAAGGAAATATTCAAGCTCATACCATAAATTTTCCAATAATCTTAGGAGACTAGCATGAGCGCACTCCAGATAAAGTATTCCAAAGAAATGACCATGACAGTATCCAACTATCCATAATTATGATTCATCGAATAGTATCCACTTATGATATGTTATAGCCATATGGGAGACCATAAAGAAAGAACAGTTGCAGGGAAGGAAGGATACGGAACTGAGAAAGGCTCAAGAAGAATGATCTTAAACAGAGGGAAGAAAGGAGCGGGAGAGAGAGAGATAACCAAAAAGAATATACCATAATTTTCCCTTAAAGTCAAGTAGAGTAATACCCGCGACACTTACTTATCAATTCATACCAAATAAACGCAGAAAGCCAACGAACAACATACCTGGTCTCCGTGAACAATTACAACATTTATCTGAAACCTACCCAGATATTAATAACATATATTGACTAAAGTCAGATTCCCTTTCTTGAAATCACAAACAAGTATCCTATTATCTTCAGAACAGCCCAGTCAAGACAGCTTGTACGTGGTAAGCAACATCAAATCCCACTCTATTCCCTCTCCCAGGTTACATACCCATGGAAAACAAAGGTAAAGAGTCATGGATTATAGCTCCCTAGATCTTTCTTAGCCTATTCTATTGGGGTGTTGGTCCTTCTGAGCCTTTGAAGCAGTAAGATATACTACCTCCAGCAGGATCACCAAACACAATAAACAAGTGTCTAAAATCTGCTTTCTGTAAGCTGTTGCTGCAAAGAGCTTATCTAAATTCATCTTTCTAATCATGTCCATTATCAAAGTGTCATACATCACAATCTGGACAGCTCAATCTCTCGGACCTTATTACATCATTAAACTATCACATCACATTTTATAGCCATATATATTAATTCCCTCTTACATATAAAATTACTGTCAAATATCCTCCTCCTCAATTGCTCATTTCATCGAGGCATCAATCACCAACATATTGAACATATAAACCTTTTATCTTACCTTTTCCACAGGTCCACAATTCTCCTTAGTACTAATATTGTACTCTAACAGCCAAATATGATCAACAAACATTATGTAACATGCAAAACCCTCAATTCGTCCTTGCTCCAAAAAAGGATGAAATCCAGGCTAAACCTAGAGATACCACACATTAGTCACATAGTTAATCTATCCCATATAAGATTTGCCAATTAACTACTTCCCACAATTATCAAAGCAGCAAACAGAAGTCAAAAGAGTTCCATCTAGGCTAAGATGGGATTAGGAGAACAAAAGGCCTATTTCAGGATTATTCGACTTTTACATATAAAATAAAAGGCATCTCATCATTGGCCACTGCCCATTACAGTTCAGTCATCAAACTCCAAGAGAAGTTCATTTAACACATAAAGGCAGGATTCCTGAATATCATCAGCCTATCTTTGCAAGCCCTTCATGAATTCTAAGTAATGGAGCTACAAGAGGAAAAACCTACAAGGCCAACAAATGCAATACCACTTCATTCGATGCCTTGGGTTTTTACGATATGCTTTACAAGAGGAAGGAAGACAACTATTTAGGATTAACTAAAATATAATACACACAGGCACACACATAGCGAGAGCCACCCCTTCCCTTAGTAATAGTAATTAATACCAATATCTGCATAATCACCAATTTTAAAGAGCAAAACAAACAAACAAACGGAGTAGCATAATTTACCATATAAGTTCTACACAAGAAAATAAATCATATCTAGAGCGAGAAAAAACACCGAATGAGTTGTGGAGGGTCATACCAATTCATTGATATGTTCATCAACCTAAGGGACATGATGATGCTCTAACATACAACATCGTAATACTTCTCCAGAATTTCATGTCCATTCAGTTCGATCGATTTTCCTCAATGAACTTTAACTCAAACCCAAAATCACAACCAATTTCTAACAGCAGAAACAACCTCCCCTTTCAACAAGAAACTAAGCAAACTTGGATTCATCCCATCAGCAGCTACTACCATTTCAATTAAGACAGCACTAGAGAGAAGTGATGCATTCTAGTTTCTATATTAGAACTCAGAAGACATCCAATGCGTAGTAGAATGACAACATTAAAGGATAGGTTGAAGACAAATTAGCATACAAAAACTCATTACAGAGGGCAGATTTCTAGATCTCAAATAAAATAGTGAATAAAGTGCAGAAATATATCCCTTGCACACATGCCTAGAGATCATCCATTCAGAAAACAAAGAGAAATCTACTTTTTTTTAAAAGGGCTACTTGCCACCATTTTGTCATCAAATGTGCAATAATACACACTATAAAAAAATACCAATAAATAAATCATTTGTATCAGATGGTCCAAGATAAGTTAAATATAACAGACAACCATCCAAATCAATGTATTTCAGCCTCAAAAATTGGATCTTTATAGTATATATCGGAATTCACTAAAGAAGATCAAACCTAATCAGATGTCAAATCTTAAAAAAAATCACCTCACAATCTTGCGTTACCTTATGATATCATAAAAATGAAATTAAGTAACTTACACTACTATCCAATATCAATTTCAATACCACAAAATGAGAATTCACCCTAAACCCTCAATTACGGCACACTCAAACTTCGCATCAACAATCCAACACAAGAAAATACTCACAAATCTTACATCGAAATGAATGAATCAAACATCATCCACACTTTCCCGAAAAAATTAAATCTAAACTTTAAACGCAAAAGACAGAAACCGTTCATTAGTCGCATCATCATTGCAAAATAGCCACAACCACAAAAGTGTAAATCGCAAGGGGAAAAAACGGAAGAAAACCCTAAATCGCAAAAAAAAAAAAAAAATGAGAAATTGAAACGAAACCCTAGAAATCGCGAAACGAAATAGATGAATTACCTGATTGTAAGTCTGAGAAACGCGAATCGATGAAGATATAGAGAGAGAAAGAAAGAGATGAGAAAAATGCAGAAAGAAAAGAATGAGGGAGAAGAAATGGTAGAAAAAGAGGAGGGAAGAGCGGAGAGATGATATGCAAACTCCGATCTTCGCTCACGTTCGAGAAAAAGGTGAGCACGACACTTTGCGTAAGCCTATATATGGTTCTACCAAATTAATAAATTAAGCAATTTAATCATAAATAATTTTTTTTTTAAAAGGTTTGTACATGCTTTTATATTTTTAAGCAACATGACCAATAATAATTCCTTATTTAATATATGAGGAATAATTATTTAACTGAAAATGTATTAGAAATTAGAGGCTGAGTATGATGTTGATGTATAATACAGTATAAAGTATTTTGGTAAGATATATTTCATAATTACATAATTAATTGTAACATCAGGTGTGAGATTTAATAAATTTTGACTATATTCTTTTACTAAGACTTGTAAAAATATATACCATAAATTTTTATTGACTTATTCTTTTACTAAGATTTGATCAACAATTTCAAAAAATAATTATACATTCTTTTTAATTTTACTAATATAGATTAAACTTACCATTTATATTTAAAAAAGGTGGATTCTGTATTGAGGCTAATTTTAAATTAAAAGGGTGAAATATATATTCCTTTTTATTTATGATCTTGTTAGATTCGTTACAATGATTTTTTTTTTTTCAAATTATCAATATTTTGTAAAGTTATCTTTACATAATTATAAATAACATTGGCATGTGCGTTAAAATCCCACGTCAAAAATTGTGGCTAAAAATAACGAATGAATTGTCATTAAATTTGTCTAGCCGTATTTTATTTTGGGGTGTTTCAAAATAATTGTTAAACTTCTTCGTATAAATATTATTTCTAGATCTCTAAATTTATCCGGAACATAAATGATTTTGGTAAATATGTCAGCGAATTCTTAATATAGTAATTAAGTTTGGACTAAGTGCTAATATTTAATACGAAAAAAGCAGTTAATTTTTTATAAGAAATGTTGTAAAATTTGGGAATTCAATAAGATTTAGAGCATGAAGAGTCTATCAATTAATCTGTTTAATAAGTAAATTAAAAAAAGATGCTAAAGCCAAAAGCAGTTTAATGTCTGGAAGTCTTTACTACTTACGGTACTACCACCTCATTGTGTGACATTCTTACGCCATTCTCTAGGAAAGAGGAATAGGAAAGGGTGAGAGAGAAAGCAAACTCTCACTTCCACAATTTATGACAAACAAGAGCATAGGAATAGGAATAAGGAATCTACCCTTTGGATATGACTTGATTCCATTGCTTGTTTCTACCGTGATAGGAGTAGTTTTCACCAATCACCACCTGAGAATAAAACTACTCCTATCAAAGTTAACATTTAGAAATACAATACAGTACGTATCAAAGACCCAAAAATACGTATCAAATAAATTATTACTGATTGATTTTTTTAAAAAAAAAAATGAAAGTATACATTTATATAGAAAAGACACATAAGATCATATTTTTATTTTAGGTAATAGTTGTGGTTCAAATATTAATGGAAGATAATATCACTCAATCTTTTTATGCCTATTTACGTGATTATTTAGATATAGATTTTCTTGCTCCAAAATTAGCATCACATATATTATGTGGAATGTCTGGCCAAAAACAAAATCATAATCCATACTTAAATTGAGACATCGACCTATAAAATTAAAGGTCAAAAACAAAAAAAATTATAAAATAGATCATATTTTGTATAGGGGAAGTCAAATCTTATTTCTTGCAAAGGATTGTTTATTTTTAGGTACTATGGAATTATCAAAAGAACTTATTAGTCACATTCACATATGGTGCCTAAATTCCCAAAAAAAAAAGGCTCGAAGAGATCGCAATTTCAAATTTTGTCAACAAGATAGACTTTAAAATTACATGTCTCCCATCATGATTCAGGACAGTTTATCCAACTGGAGATTTCTAAAAGTAGATTTAAGAAGAAATGAGTTGTCCAATTGTAGAAAATGATAAATAAAGTTGAAGTTGCCAACCAGCCAATAAGAATAACTTTGCTTACAAGAAAAGTATTCATTCAAGAGCTGCTTATGAATTGTGGTCTTAAATCTACCATTAGTCAATTGAAAATTATAAACTTCGAAAGGCTAGTAAACAATTGAAAATGAAAGTAAAATCTTGTGAAAAAAAGGGTTATAAAACAATCCAAGTCATCCTTTAACTTGATAAAAATCATCATAATTTCATTTATAGATAAAAAGAACGTCAACCCAACATATTCTATACACTACGAATAGACATGATAAATTTTATTTTAAAATGACTATATAAAAATTTTCTTCTCCATTAAACAGAGAGTAAGAATTGATGTGAGGTCTACACAAATGGATTTATTAAATTTCGTCAGCAATTATAATTATAATTTGTCTCCATTAAGAGTCAATGGATTACCCATTAGATATATGTAGTCTTCAACACAAGAAGTGTGAGAAAAAGTGCCAAAAAAGCACAAGCATATAATCATCACATGATAGATAGATCTGAATAATGAATGGTTACAACTTCTGACAAAAAACTACATCTATGTACAAAAAGGTGAAACCATCTTCCTAGTTCCTACTAGTACACAGTTGTGAACGTTCTCATCCATATAAGATTCCATCATCATATGCTAACTAATTTCAGATCACAAATACAAAATACAACACCAATGACCAAACCCTAAACTATTATATTACAATTTGCCATCTGCAAATTAGTAAACTCCCCTCCCCCCCAAACCATAAAGAAGGAGTTGGAATCACGCGAGGTAGGAATCAAAGCACGCTGGCAGGCCGGGTTCAAGAATTTTTAATAACTCAGAGAGTCTGATGCGTAAAGAATCCTCCCTCTGACATTTTTGCTTTTTTGTATTATTTCTTTCAGATGGATAATCTTGCATAGGAATCAAATATTTCATGCAAGAATTTGATACTCTGCTGAAGTTGCACCTCCAGTCTCCAGATGAACAATTTACAGTTTCACGCTTTGATCAGATCTATCTGCCGTGCAAGAGGAAATATCCATTAACAAAAGAACAGCTTAACAAAAGTAATCAAGCACCCAGAATTCTCTAGAGCTACATAACAAAGTATGAAAATACATGGGAATCAACTTTTGCTATTCACATAACAGCATTTAGGTGAGAAGAGTTATTCCATTACCAACAAAAGAGAATGCAATTGAGTAACACAAGCAAGGCAAACAAACGGGACCGGATAAAGTTCTTAAACTTCCTCATGGTTCTGATGAAAACATTTCTACAAAAAATAATAACTGAAACATCTCTACCAAAATTTGCACTATAAAGCCCCCATACTGTCAGGTTCTCCAGCATATGCAGTTTAGTTGGAGAAGAAGATAATATAACAAATTGAGTTGTCACATTGCTAATTTATGTTACATTCATCACAGTAACAGTTAGTTCCGGATAGGAGTAAAAAAATATGGCCTCAGGCGACAATTCACAGATTGACATGAACCCAAAAAGTAAACGAAAAACAACCTTTCACCAATCTAGCCATGCACTTCATGTTTTCTTTTCTAAACTGGAAGCAAAACTTAGATGCACTCACCTCCATAGAATACTCACACAAGTGACAAGAGTCCTAGATTGATCTGCCACGCATCATAGGCGACTCTGAGCCTAAAGCAGTATAAAGTGGTCTATGCAGAAATGGATGTTCCAAGAGCTCAGCAGCCGTAGGACGATCATCAGGATTCACACGAATACATTGCTTTATAAAGTCACGAGCATCTCTGGACAAATTTTCAGGAATTGCAGGTGGCTCACCCTTCCCAATCCTATAAATTGCTTGCGCCTGCAATCGACGAAAATTGAAGCTATTATACCAAAGAAAAAACACAAATGCTACAATAGTTTTCCATCTTCTTGACGATAGTCTGAATCTCAGCAAAATGTAGCATACAGAACCAAGGATAGTAATGATTCAGACCTCAGCGGAGTTAGTACGTCATATTCCTACCAGTTGAAAAGTATAAACATATTTAGGGTACATAAAACTTAGGCCTGTACAATGCATATTCTCCTAAAAAATGCACAGGCTACAGATTGGAGCATAAAGGGTACTTTGTTTGACGTCATTATCCTCCTAAAATGATACATAATTCATATATTATACTTCCTCCGATTTCCCAATATTTAAAAATTTCCTACTCACCCAAGCCCATATCCTTGCTTTTCTATCAATCTCTAATTCTGATCTTCCTCCCCAATTTGATATTATGGTGCTGGTATAAACTGAAATTCCGTCATGGTCCATTTCGGATCATTTTTAAATACCCGGCTCTTTGCAATAATTGATTGATCAGAATTTTGTATATTCCATCTGATGTTATTTAGCGTACAATAATTTTTATGTGCCTATTATGGATCTGCACCCCTGGGATCGATAAGCGTTTTGGATCTACACTTGCTTTGGGCACAAATGTTTACGGAAAAGGAGAACGGTTTCACCCACCCCTAATACCCACCCAGTCCCACCCCCAACCATCCGCAACCACAGCCCGTTCAACCTCACCCAGCCATCGACAACACCATCATGATAATCTAAGCCACCGACATTCCCTCAACCTCAACCCCAGCCGTCAAAAGCCATTTCACATCCTTACTCCATCACTAGATGGATCTAATTCTGTAGTAATTTTTAAATTATTCCAAATGGTAAATATATCAAAAGTTATAATCACTTAACTTGATTATCTTCAGTGATTTTACTGAATAGTGAACTCCTATTACTCTCCAATCTTGAAGACTCTTAGGCTGTTTTATCATTTAACATTCGACTAATTTTTTATTTAAATTATGGAGATATAGATAGATTGATAAAAGTAAGCGACATAGTATATTAATAAAGGCTTCTTAACATGGGGTGGTGGCCCTAATCTGAACAAGTAAGCTACTTAGAACAGCACTGAATTCCCAGTCTGTTAAAACAGAAAATCACATGCTCATAATGAATGATTTCTTTGTGATAGTATCCCCCAACAGTAGCCACTTCTGAGCTTCATACAAGATCTAAAAGGAAGTTAAGAAACAGTGGAAATGATGAAAGCCCACATCAATATTGAAACCGAACTATGGTCTCAAAGTTATTTAACAGGTCATCTCAGAAGTCAGATTGAATTTTCCTGGACGAATATGATTAATAATCCTACAGGCTGACATATTCTTGAGGTTAGTTTCCTCCTTCAGTAGTTATCTTCTAAGCTCCATAAAAGGTCAAACGTAAAGAAGACAGGAAACAGCTGGATAGAGGGGAGCTCACATCAAAACAAATTTGACTGCCGTCTAAGAAGTTAGACAGATTTTCCTAAACGATAGTATTTCACAAACCTATACCCTGACATTTTCCACTAATCATGGAATATATACAGGGGAGTAAGAAATGTTATATACTCCTCTCTCACCAAATGGCCATCCTCATTCACTTTTACCAAAAAAGTAGAAATGCTTCATAAGAATTTGTGCTATGTAAACAACCATTTCCACCTTGCCCTTGCTAGTTTCCATATCAAATCTCATGACTTCATTTACAATCAAGCAGGTAACAACAAATTTCCACATACAGAGCTGAAGATTGTTTGCACAAAGGCAAAGGAAGCCATTGAATTGAATTGGCTGACTGAGTTGGACATGTTAAGTACTTGCTCCACATCTCCTTATTCAACTACAAAGTTTGCAGCTCAATTATGCAATGTAGTTTGTTGCTTGAGCTTTTATGTCAATAGGAATAATACTGAGTAAGGTTCTCTAATTTCAGAACACCATGACTTCAATAATCTAAGTCTAGCCAAAGGGGGGAAAAGAGCTCCAAGGGGATCCTTCTTAACTTTGGGGTTTACTTTATGTCCATGGAACACCAGATAAACCTTGCCCTAATAAGGTCTCGGACCTGTAAGTTCAAGATCTGCACTAGACTACTACTATATAGTAAAATTTTCAGTCTTCTGTTGAGTGCTCAAGGGTCATTCTATGAGGTTTTACAAGGGTTAAATAATTCATCCACATTATCTTAGAACTTGATCCTTTGATATATATTACTAGGACTATACCCAACCCAGAGTGCCTGCTAGGACTACACTCCGGTGCAGCGACACCTGGACAATCTAAAGTAGATCAAAACAAACTTCCAAGCAAAACACAAAGTGCAACTCCTAAATCCACAAGCATAATCAATCCTTACCTCCCTGGACAAGTAATATAGCTTAAGACAACAGATGTATAGGGGCACATTACAAAATTTAGGTGACTCAATGCTTGATTAAAGCCAACATCATAGCACTTCTATTTCACAATGAGATGTATAAGGACACGACTTGAAATCTGTAATATGCCTAGGTACTAGAGTAAAGCCAGTATGAAAAAAAGTCAACGATTCCATGAAAGAAGAACTTGAGCAAATGAGAGAAGTAATGGAAAATATATCACATACAAACTCCAAAGGGAAATAAGGAACATGGCCAGTTAGCATCTCCAGGACGGTGCATCCGAGGCTCCATATATCTGCTGCCAGCCCATAACCTTTATTCTTGCGATTGATAACCTGACAAATTGGACATCACAGAGATCTTAAGGGAATTTAGATTAAATAAATACCATCATATTCATATGCATATATTGCATCAAGAATGCCGTTGCACGTGTGAGAACTCAGCAAGTGAAACAGTGAGGGGAAAAAAATGAATTAGAACGAAAAAGAGAAGACAGGAATACGCAAGAAAAGCCCTTTTACTCATTTATTAATTTCCAACGATGGCTGAGAGAGTTAAACTAACTTATGGCACACAGATAAGATGGCCACTTTAAACACAACTTAGAACAAAGAACATAGAGATTATTATTTGACAAAGCACAAAATATTTAAAAATCAAACAGAAAACACCTTTGGGCATAGGTGTCTTTTCTTTTCCCTTAAAAATATTATTCCAGCATACATTCATGTAGCATAGTTTACCAATTTGGCATATAAATTGAGCAAGTTTACAGACAAGTGTCCACCATAAATCAAAATACAACTTCTACAACAAAGAGATTTTCAACTACAATTCTAAAAGGACAAATAAAAAATACTCCATTTGTCCCAAAAAGATATGAACACTTGTTGGGACACGTAGTTTAAGGTGATAAGTTGTAGTGTAGTTACCAAATGTTACTCCATTTTATTAAAAAAAGTAGATGTGACAAGTCACAGGAGTTGGTGGGGTATTTTCTATTGGAGGAGAGAGAAAGTTGGGTAACTTTTTATTGATTAAGTTTGAGTATGGGTCAAAGGAGTATAACACAAATAATATAGCAATAGTGGGACCATGCCAAAAATAGAAGTGTTCAGACTAATTTGGGACAAACATAAAAGGAAAGTGTTAGACTAACAAAAATACTCTACTACGTCAAATTATCATGTAAAATTTAAAGGAAATATCTCTTCATAAGAAGACATTCAATAGCAAAAATCGTTTCAATTCAGTCATACATGTGAACCATCAATAATCAATTTGGGATGTAATAAGCAAATCAATAGAATAACAAAAGGCAAACCTCAGGTGCCATCCAGAATGCAGTCCCTTTGCAAGATTTCAAGTCATTCAATCTGGTTGCCTGGAAAGAAATGTAGCATCCATTGAGCAGGGTGAATGAGTATAGATGATATTAAGAAAATCAGTTTGAATAAGAACAAAAAAGAATGCTTGCCAGTATAAAAGGAAATCGAAAAGCAAGAAGAAGCAGACTACAAACCTTTGCTAATCCAAAATCAGCTAGCTTCACTGTCCCATCTGAAGCCACCAATATATTAGCACATTTGATATCCCTGAAAAATAAAACAACAAAAAAAATGCAAAATGCATCTTAATCCTCTCAGATATCTTACAACTTTTGATATGTCAATGAAAACAACATTCTCAAAAAGGTGTCTAAGTAAAATACTAAAATAAAAATAAAAGTTACTACAGAAAATAATCCAGACTGATGCATTGTCCATCAGTCTTAAAACTTCAAATTCTCGGTCTGTGGGCAGCATGTGATCATGGTTATTTAGTCTCAAAAGGCTATGAAATGTGTAGCTTGCAGAACTACTTGAAAGGTGACGGGAAAATCCACTATTTGTAGAATAAAGAGCCCCTCGTAATCAATTTTGTAGATAAGGGGTCGTTTGGTTCACACAAGGGAAAGGAAAAGGAATCAAGAAAGGGAAATGAGGAGAAACCAAACAAGAAAACAATTCAGTATTTTTGTAAGCTTGCTTAATTAGAGTGAGGAGGAGGAGGAGAAGAAAAAGGATTAGCAGAGTTGCTCTAGGTGTAAAAGCAGGTGATTACATTTTTCCTCCATCCTGTTCCTTTTTATTTGAAAAAAAACTGGGTAAATAAGATGGGGAGTGAGGGAGGTTCAACAGTCATCCCCACGAAGTACCCTGCAGTCCTTCTCAATCTCACGTTGTCCCCAACTTTTAGAGACGATTTAGGGATGTTCCCGTCAGCAGTAAGGGGACATCACCTACTAGGCATCCCCTTCATAGTTTTCTCTGCCTCTGCTTCTCTCTTTCTTGCCACCTCCTTCAAATTTTGCCAGCTAAAAGCACCTTCTTCTCCATCTCTTATGTGATATTTGCAATACTTCTGCTAGCTGCTGCTAGGAACATAGCCTAGATCTGACACTTTGGTGGTCAGAGATGGCTAACATTTCCATATTCAGAAGTTTGACAGCCAAGCCCAACCACCAATGATTGAATCTTGGCCATGACGTGTTCTTTTGTCCTTCCAAGCTCAGTATGGTTATGAATCAAGGGAAAAGCAATGGGGTGTGGTTGGGGGCTCAGGGCAACATGATGGTGGTGAGGAAACAGGTGATTACGGCTATGGTGGATGGACGTGCATGGTCTGTGATTGTGGGCAAGAAGATTGTGTCTCCTTCTCAGTCCTTTTTATTTGTCTTGCGTTTGATGGTGGGTAGAGGCTAGATATGTGACGGACAGCAGTGCCTATACATTAATAATAGCAGGGCTAGGCTGGAAGGTTGATTTGAGCGGTAATAATGGGGTGGGAGTGGGGCTCAAATCTCAATGGTGGTTTGGGCGGTGGTGATGGTTAGGGCTGGTTTGGTTGCTGGTTGACAGCAGTAGCGGTTGTGGTGGTTGTGGTTGGTTGAGCGGAAGGTATTGATGGTGTCATTA
The DNA here is from genome assembly GCA_947648045.1 of Beta corolliflora. Lineage (NCBI taxonomy): Eukaryota > Viridiplantae > Streptophyta > Magnoliopsida > Caryophyllales > Amaranthaceae > Beta > Beta corolliflora. Next base: position 117,757 of record CANSZD010000820.1, read on the forward strand.
AGTTGGGGAAGTTGTAGAGGAGTTTGGGGTCAAGCAAAACCCTTTAGGGGGGTTCAAGTTGGAGGACTCGGGGGGAAAAGGGAATTCCAGAAGTGCCCAACCAAACAACATAAAAAGGAAAACAAGGTACTCACTCTTTCCCTTTCTTTAAACCCCTAACCAAACGACCCTTTATATTTTAGCCCAATTCTTGACAGAATATAACAATAGCCAGGAGAGTGTAAAGTCATTTCAAGTGCACACTTGACCAAAAACAAAACTCCCTCCCAGCAAACAATTGTTCTTAGATGGCATTGTGATCCACCAGTGAAAGATGATAGACCTGCTTCATTGTCCCTAATTCATAGAGCATGCAGAAACTTGGTAGACATGACTGACAAGAATATATTACAAGAGAAGGGAACAGGGAATGGTATATCTTAATTTCGCTTGAAGGGTCGCGATTTACAATAAGCTACGTACCCTTAAGGCCTCGAAGAGTAATCTTATATTAGCAAGAGAAGGTAGCATGATAAAGTCTTATGATGGAGCTCAGAGATCATAAGCCGGGGTTCACTTGCTTCTCTTGGAAGGGAGCGTCTATTTGAAGCAAAATTACTTGCTCTGTCTAAAGACTCTTGAGTTGTGTGGAAGGATGCCTACAAGATGTGACATGTAAAGCAGGATATCTTGATGGTGATTAGGTTATGAACCTAGGATGGAAAAATCAATAAAAGACGATTGCATCAGGATAGTAATTTTGCAGGTGAAAATGATGGGTCAAGCTCATGGCCTCATGCATGCATAAAGACGCAAACTGGACGAAGAACTTTATTTCCAGTATCTCTTATGGTTTAAACAAGTCTTAAGCCTCTAGAGACACTTCATAGTTCATACACATGCTAGTTGTGGAGTTAACTTTTTTCCTATGTGTGTTTTTAAGTAAGAGGCCGAGAAAAGGAGGGAGACAACCAAAGCAGAAGAACACAATTATAAATAAAGAAATAGGAAGCATAATATAAAAATAAATAAACACTCATCAACATATCCTGACAATATAATGTCAAGATTCCCAGCATAATATGGTAGAAATTTTAGTTTGCTAAGATGAATGGAAAAGAGTTATGCACATTGAAGTAAAATAGAAGAGAACCACAAAATAAACAAACATATAGAGTTTCACAACAACACAGCGATATATATGACAAATTAATAACAATAACTGGAAAGGAAGGAGGGGGAAGCAAAAGCCAGAGAAAACCCATGATTAGCAAGCAAACGGACAACTATTACAAAAGCAGTTCCACTGCATACCTGTGGATCACATTTTTATCATGTAGGTATTTCAAACCCATTAAAATCTGCCTTGTGTAAGCAGAGACATGAGAATCACGAAGAGTATAAGCCTGATGAACTTTTGCTAGGGAACCCTGAGTCACAAGCTCTAAGAAGATATATAGTTTTGAGTCCACCTGCATTAAGCATTAAAGAGCATCACAAAAAAAAAAAAATTATAAGCACGGGATACTTGCATCTCTTTTTTTCAAGTCTATAAAAAAATTCCAATTGTAGTGGCCGTCATAATTCACAATACAACGACTAAAGCATGGAGCTGTCATCACTTTATCCAAAAACATGAAGGTTCACAGGTTTAAAAAAACAAAGAAAAGAAAGAATGCTGAGAAGATGATATGATACCTTTTTAGTGCCAAGATATCGAACTATATTCTCGTGCTCAAACTGACTTAATAGCTCGATTTCCTGAGGAGAGAAAGAAGAGAATGCGGTTTAAGATAAAGAGAAAAATAAAAAACTTTGTATTGCACAACCGTGATATTACCAGGAAGTGATAGACCTATAGCCATTGCTTAGAAGTATACAACATAATATTAAGAGGATCCAGCCATACCTGCTCAAGTTGGTAGATACTCTGTCTTCCTTGACTTCCTTGCTCAAGCAGCGAAACTTCTTTTACAGCAAAAAAGAATCCCTCGCTGAAAACAGAATAGTAAATTGTAAGAACTTCCCAATATAAAATACGCAATAAATCAAAAACAGAAGGAATGGAGAAAGGCTTTTAGGTGTAGCATCACATAGAAAGTTCTCGTTCAATTTCAGCTTCAAACAGACAGCATGTACGGCAATGAGAAGTGGAGTAATCCGATTTGAAGATTTTTGGCAAAATTTTAGCTGTCTCTGGTATGGTGGAAAACATTCTGAATCGAAGTTCATTTTCTTCAAAAAGTTATATTTCAAAAAGATATATCTTTCAAAAGAAACTTCTGGGAACTAGAGAGGAAGGGGAGAGAGGATACTGAACAGAGGGGTGGAACAAAGTAAACAACAAAGATTCCATCCTTGAGGAATCTAATCAACCTCAAGGAATGGCATTTGCGGGGAATCATGCAGCAACAAGTACCGAATGAACACAAATAATTTGACTATTGGTTGCTGACTGTATAACTTCCTTATGAAGCCATGAGAACAAGACTCTCCCAAAAATTTTCCCTCCGATAGTCATCCTAATTATCTACCATCCTTTTTGTACTCCCTTAATTTTCAAAAGATAGCCACTCTTCCCACTCCAAGCCAATAATCTACCCCAAACCAGTACCATAAAACAAAATATGTAGTCTACATGCTGTTTACAAAAAGCAATCACAGATAGACCTGAACATATAATTTAGATTAGGGAAGAAATCAAAAAGATATTGGTAAGATCAACAGCACGTACCCAGAAATTCCTTCATATACAGTGCCAAAAGAACCCTTTCCTAATTGGCGACCTTTTTCCCACTGGGTTATATCGACTTTGCACACTCCATTGGGAGAAATAATTGAAACGGGTTCCGTGGTTGAGCTGGACGAGTCATCATCATTTGTAGTTGTGAAAGAACAAGATCCTGACAATGTAACGGTTTCCCCAATCCTTTCGCCATGACTTCCCTCTCCATTAACATTCTCTCCATCAACTCCCTCGTCATCAGAAGATTGGGATAAGTCAGGATGTGCAAAGCGAGAAGCCCCATTATCATCAGGCGCCAACCCATTAACTAGATCCCAGGTAGAGCACTCATTACCAAAAACAGGAAGGGACATTGTCGGTGGAGGGGTTAGCAATGGAGGGCGATCACCTTTGATTCCTCCACCACTAATAACAGGTTTCTCAACATTATAAACCAAAGCCGGGAGTATGGAAACCCCGCGTGGCTTTAGCTCGTTGTCGCCACGATTAGCCTCAATAACTTCATTTTTCTTAAATATATTTCCATATCTATGTGGTGAAGGGGCAACCCATTGTTGAGCCTCAACTTGTTTTTTTGGAGGTGCTTTAGGCTCAGAATCATATAAACCTTTATTAGGCCTTGGAGTAACATCAGAAGATGATCTATTCTTCATAGCCTCATAAGCTGCCACCGGAATCTGAAAGTCTTCAGGTCCATTAAGCCCTAAGCTCTGACAAATCAAATCTATTTCACCTGCATTTCCGTCAACACGGAAGCTAGTCTTATTACCAGCATAGCTCAAGTCAAGGGACCGTGTTCTTGGTCCTGAAGAACCACCCGCCGATGGCGACGTTGAAGTTGAAGGGGTATACTCAAAGTTCTTAGCAGCGTTTCTTCGGACAAGCTTCGGCCTAGGAGATGAACTTTGATCCTTTGGCTTAGGAGATGAATTCTGCTCCATTTTTTTACTCAGCTTCTTATTGCTTAAAAACCTAGGCAAATGATGCATTGAACAGAACTACATTTACCAAACACCACCGCCTAATTCAATTAGACCCCCAACCTCCAACAAAACCCTAAAATTGATCACAAAACCCTAGATATATCATAGATCACGAATTTAATTGTTATAAGCCTCCTTTTTTTCACTCAAATCTGCTTATTTCCTTTATTAAATAATCAACTGTTCAAATTAAACATAAACAATAACCATAAATCACACACCAGTTCTTCCTCGTGCGCAAAAGCTCCCGTTGATTCAGTAAACTCAAAACCAAAATTTTATGAGGAAATTTTCAGTATTTCGTCAACAATCTACTTTCAACAAAGACCACTAAAAATGAATAATTAACAATACTTACACCTTCAATTTCCGTGTTTCTCTCTCTTCTCAGTATGAACAACTGCAGAATATAAAAAAAATTGTCGAAAGAATCGATGAATTATGAGCTTCACTGAAGATCGAGAGTTGAGAAGAGCAGAAATGTAGGGGTAGGAGAGAGAAAATGGAAACGACGCCGTACAGTTGCAGAGGAGAGAGAAAAAAGCAGGAGAAAAAGTGACCGGGAAAGGGGATAGAAGGTTGGAGAAGGTGGAGTTGAAGAGAGAGGAGAGAGGAGAGAGAAAACGCGGCGATGACGACTGTAAAAGAACATCAAATTTTGATTGGGTGGCTGAATGCAAGGAAAAAAAAATAAAGCAGAGGATTGTGATTGGCGGCGTTGGAATTTTGTTCTGTTTGCTAGACCACGACGGTCAACGCTCTTAGTATTTTTTTTCCTTAATTAATAATCGTCCTTCTAGGGGGAAATTGATCTTATATGCACGCTCTGCGTGCGTGGAATGTGACTGTTGTGCAAGTTTTTTAGGGATCGATTATTCCTTTTCTTTTTCCAAATCAGAGCATTGTAGTTTGTATTTTCTGTTTTTAAGTTGATGTATATTGGTCAAAAAGAGTGGATACTAAAGTCCTCAAGAGTTCGTAGATGTAATAGAGATTAATTAATAATCATCCATTCATCCTAGTTGATCGATAAAAAGACGGTCTTACAAAACTTTTCAAGATAAAATTGTCATAAAAAAAGTAGTTAAACTAAACGTGGTCTCTTAGAATACATAATGAAATAGTCTTATCTTCCTAATCGAACCTTTAATGCATGTCTGATATTGAATCTCATAGTAAAATTTTCAAATAAAATCTGAAGGGAATCCCATAATAATACTAAACTAATGTTTTAGGATCTTATTCTTAAAGTAGTATCTATATACTGCTCATTATTAAGTGTGTTCAACAATAACTTTTTTATATGCATTTTTAAAAAATTGGCTAAGTCAATGCTTTAATATGAAACTAGTGTTGGGGATTGGCTTTGTGCATTAGACGAAATACTTTTAGTAGCTACTTTTGTTAATAGTTAATGTCATATCTAGCATCCTGTATAATAGATAAAGGTTATTACATCAACTACTTTTAATATGCTATTTTTTATAAACATATTAGTATCCCAAATCTTTCAAATTGAGACATTTATTTTTATACTTGGACCAAAGAGAAACTGCAAAAGGTAGAGAAAAAGGAAAGTACAAATAAGGAAAAGGGTCAGAAGGGTAGAAATAAGGAGAGTAGATATAAGAGATATGTGGTGAACCAAACAACCATATGAAAAAAGGGCCAAATGTTCTAGATTTTAAAATGAATACCCTTAACAAGCACAACAAGTCATTTGCTTTTATACTTGGACTAGAAAGAAATTGCAAAAGGTAGAGAAAAAGGAAAGTACAAATAAGAAAAAAGGTCAAAAAGGTAGAGATAAGGAGATTAAATATAAGAGAAATATGGTGAGCCACAAAGTTATTAAAATCGCGATTCAAATATTAAAATCTTACGATTTTACGATTCAAAATATGGTAGACGATTCGATTTACGATTCTATACATTTCTGTTGACTAGCGAAAACCTCGCAAATTTAAATCATGCTAACAAATAAAATAATAGATATATATTGTTAGTTATTACCAATATAGTGGATAAACAACTATTTTTTCCAATTTTTAGGTCTTTTAACTTATAATTTTAGCATATTCAATGAAGATTGAGTGCAATATCTTGATTATACGTGTTTGTAGAATCTAACGATTCTACGATTCGATTTTACGATTCGATTTTAAAGATCGTTTTCGATTCAAACTATAATCTCGATTCTAACAACATTGGTGAGCCAAGCAACCATATAAAGAAAAAATGTTAAATGTTCCAAATTTTGAATTGAATGCCCCCTAACAAGCATGACAAGTCAAAGTTTTGACGCATGTAAATCAAGGTTCAAAGGGAGGTGATAATATAGATAACACGGGTGATTGGGTGTGGCTATTGTCTTTGCGATTTATTCCCTTTTTGAAAACAACTACATCTTATATAATTTGCGCGCTTTTGAATGTATAACGAGGGTTTTAGCACTATAAACTATTTTCAACCTTATGTTCAAGATAAGCTAAAACTAATTTCGTCGAACTATGATACACTATATGTGCAGCTCAACGTTGAACATAAGATGAAATCCTGAAATTTTAAATGGTTGCCACATATTTGCATCTCTACGTGGCACTTTATGTGTATTGATGAGCCATTTGACATTAAAAATGAGCCTGGTGGCACCCATACTCATATAGATATATATTTTATCTGAAGGGTTGTGAGAGATTCAAAGGTACATATATCATTATATTGAATCTAAATAGTGTGGATTCTACGTTTAAAATAAGATAAAAGTGGAATAATAGGGGTGGTATTTTAGGTTTGGTATTGAATCTAGTAGTACATCATCTCTCTTTGTGACTTTGATCCATACTGGACCAATAAAATATTAAAAGATAAACTTTGGCCGTTTTATATAAGGAAAAATTGATTTGATCAGTCCCAACTTTGCGCGTCCTGACAAAAACAGACCCAACTTTCGTTTTTTATTGTCCGGTCCCAACTTTTGGGGATACTTTACACGCATGGACCTAGCAGGTTACCAACCTGCTAATGCAGGTAAACACTAGTCATGTGCCTCTACGTGACTTTTTTTAGTTGACAAAACCCAGAATTTTCCCCCCCAACACATTCTCCTTTTACCTACCTTCTGCGAAAACTCCCAAAAACTTCGACTTTGCAATTCTCCTCCCATGGCAGCACGTTTCTTCTTGTTTTTGAGGTGGAAGGCAGTAGGGGGATTCGAAGGCTTCGGGGTGGAAGGTTGCGAGGAGGCTGTGCGAAGGGCTGGGGGTGGGGTGGGGGAGTGATGTTGCGAAGAGGAGAGAGAGGGGCGTGAGTGGTGGGAGATGAGCAGCGAAGGAGATGGGAGAGAGGTTGTTGCTGGCGGCGGTTTACTGGCGTTGTTGGAGCTCGCCGGTGGTGGTCGAAAGGTGGGGCAGTGGTGGTTGTTTGGTGGTTGATATGGGTGTTTGTTTTGGGTGCCGAAGAAAAACAAAGGAAGAGTAATTCTTAGTTGATTTTGATTAATTCTGATTTCTTGTTGTGGTTTTTGTGATGCAAAATTGAATTCAGTCTCCCCTATTTATAGAGTAACAATATCTCAATAACAATTTCCCATTTGAATCCATGGAATTGGAAGAAATCAAGTGGCTAAATTCATGGAAGAAATCAAGTGGCTAAATTTATGGGTTTAACAAAAATATGGTGGGTATAATGTGTTTGTGAGAGCATGAATCGGTGGGAGGGAGGGGGGAGGGGGTGGTTGACGTCCCGAAAGAAAAGTGGTGTGCCCGCGGAACAACGAGGAGGAGAGAAAAAGTTGGGATGGGGGTGATAATGGGTTAGCGGGGGGTCGGTGTGGCAAGGGGTCAACGGTGGTGGGGGAGGGGGTGGCGGGGGGTCGGCGGGGGATGGGGAGGGGTGGCGGGGGAGGGGGAGGGGGTGGCGGGGAGTCGGCACTCGGCGGGGGGGGGGGAGGGGAGGGGGTGGATGGTGGGGAGAAGGAAGAGGAGGTGGAAGGGAGGGAAGGAAGGAGGAGAGAATTAAAACATAAAATATATAATTAAAACAACAAAAACAAAGTAAAATATATATATATATAACCTCTTAAACCGGTTACTGGTTAACCTGGACTGTTATTGTAAAGGACCCCCAAAAGTTGGGACTGAACAATAAAAAACGAAAGTTGGGACTGTTTTTGTAAGGACGCCCAAAGTTGGGACTGATTAAATCAATTTTTCCTTTATATAAATGGTTACACTTTGTATGTTGACACTAATCATCCTCACCATTTTAACCATAATTTGTGCTTTATACGTAGTGAAAAATATAGTTATATGAAATTTGTTTGATGCATTTTAATATGCAGTTTTAAACTATCAACATATTATAATTTTTACATATTCATAATTACAGATATTAAAATTCAAAGTTTTACATCAACAAACGTTGAAGTATCAGTGAGTATTTTTTTAAAAGCTTGTGATCTCATAGTACCACGTAGAGATATCAGATATGAATAACAAAACTAGTATTTTGGCCCGGGCGATGCCTCGGTTCATTTACAATTATCAAATATATTATTATTCATAAATTTCATAATTGATTTTATTAGCTTTTCGTAATATTCTGTCTAGTGAGATATCGGAAAATGGACATTATGGCATGATAAGTTGTTTTTAAAAAAAACTTATAAGAAATTGGGGATAAAAATAACAATTTCAATGAAATTAGGGTAAGAGAATGTTATTAGCTAATAAAAGTGTTAGAGATCAAAAGACTTGTCTATGTCTCTATAATTACATATAATTATAATACTTTATTATGTTTTACTTTGAAACATTAAGCATTGAAATTGTAGTGGATTATTGGTTAAACTCTCACATTTAATTTCAAAGGTTATGTGTTCGAATCCTAGTAACTACACATTGTTAATATTTTTAAATGAGATTATAAACATGTGTATTAGAAGCTATAATACTTTATTATGTTTTACTTTGAAACATTAAGCATTGAAATTGTAGTGAATTATTGGTTAAACTCTCACATTTAATTTCAAAGGTTATGTGTTCGAATCCTAGTAACTACACATTGTTAAAATTTTTAAATGAAATTATATACATGTGTATTAGAAGCTATAATACTTTATTATGTTTTACTTTGAAACATTAAGCATTGAAATTGTAGTGGATTATTGGTTAAACTCTCACATTTCATTTCAAAGGTCATGTGTTCGAATCCTAGTAACTACACATTGTTAATATTTTTAAATGAGATTATAAACATGTGTATTAGAAGCTTGAGAAGAGTGCCACGTGGCACCGTTCCTTTGATAGGAACGCCTTTTAATATATTTGTATAGATGTTGGACATTTTTTCTCATTATTATATTTGTGGACAACTGCTATACATAGTTGGTAATCACACTCTCACTTGCTTTGTAGTAAGGGGCCTTCAGCGAATAGGGATGGAAACGGATGGGATTGCCGACATCATCCGTCCCCACGTCGGGTGAAACGGGTGGGGTAAACGGGTAACCATGTAGTATATTTTCTAAAGAATTTTGTGATATAATACACATGATATAAAATATTTCTATCAAAAATATAAAAAGTAGTATTTACATGTAAACTTAATAATTGGGTGATGGGTTGGGGTTAACGGGGATGGATCGGTGGCGTGAAATTATCTCCTCCTCCATTTAATTTTTTTCATTTAAAAAGTAAGGGGTGCACCCATTTCCTCCTTAGCCCCGAAGGACTTAGCCAACACAAATCGGGCCATGCTTATTGGCAATGATAGCTTCATAGTTCACATACTTGGGCGTGTGGCCAGCCAAAATGCCAAATGATAAGTGTCCTCCTTATCACAAGAAACTTATGCTGATTATTATTCTTCAAGTCATTTTTGTGTCCAAACTAAAAATGATTTTTATCACAAACACCCTCAAACTTTAAAATAATAATACTATTGACATTTACTCTTTATTTGGCAAGTTTTTTAATATATATTGTTGTAAATGTTTATATAAAAAGCAATGCACACAATATATTCTAAATTACGTGACTTAAGATTCCTAATTGTAAAACAACTATTTCTCAAATTTATGTAATGGACGTGCTAAATATATATATAAGAACAAGAAAAAAGAAAAAGCACCTATATGTATCATGTTATTATTCCTTTAAAAAAAACCCATAAGAAATATGCTACTATATAATTTGAAAATCGTTATTTTAGCAAAGTCCTATACATTTTCCTCTTAATATAACTCATATTTGGCGTATAACAATACAATCATACTAACAAAGTTATTTCATATATTTCAAGAAAGAAGCATACGCACAAGATGTGTATACATACTTTTATCGCGTTAAGAACATATTCAAAGGTCAATATAAATACTCCCTTGTTATTTTTTTTTTGAAAAAATATACAAATTTGCACTATTCACAAACTATACTTTTACCATTATTGGTGATTTACAAGCAAGGGAAAATACAGTCACTTACAATTTACACTTTTGCACTATTCACATTTTTACATTTTATACTTGTCACAACATATATTATTAAAATATCAAATTTTTATAAATCTTACTTATTATTAATGAAAGATACCAATCATGAAAATGGTAAAGAAGTTTGTATATAAAAAAACTAATTTTATATACACGCGATGCGTACGAAAACATGTAGAATATTAAATTAATTGCTAATTACATCTAATAAATTAGGGATTTTTAAATTGTTGACTGTTTTGTTTTTGTAGTGCTTTTTTTATCTTTTTATTTTTTTAATTAATTCCTTTTTTATTTTCTTAATGAAAGTTGGTAGTTATCCTTTTTTCTTTTTATCTTTTTATGTTTTTTCTAATTTTTTTGTGTCCTACCCCTCTTGACATATCAATAGAGATTGTAAAAAGAAAATCAATCTTTATAATCTTTTTATCTCCAACATAATAATGTATCAATTATAATCATTTCAAAACTCTTAAAATATTATCTTTGATTCAAAATTTGATTTTATAATCCATCTTATTCTATCTACCTATTACAGATATAGATTAGTTTTATATAAATCTCATGATATTTTTTGCTAGTATTTTCTATGTTCCATCATTACCCTTGTTACAAAGTCTTATTATAATTCTGGTCCTCAACCGTCTACCCCGTCCATAACAACAAATTTAAGCAAAGAAAGAAAGATAAAGAAACAATTTAAAAGATCCGTCAAAAATTAAAAAGAAAGAATAGAAGAAGTCTCTAACCCTAACCCTCGATTACAATTCACAACTTTCTCTCTCTAGATTCACCCATTTTAGGTTCGCATTCAAAAACTCCACGAATTTTCACACGCAATTTCAGATTTTTAGCGTCAATTTTCGTTCTTCGAATTTGACAAGCAGATAAGAAGACTGAAACACAACGATTTCGGCCAAATTAAACCTTTTTTTCGACGAAACCGGAAACTTCGATCTTCCAGAAATTTGAAGGTTTGTTTTGGAGTAATTTCAATTTGAGTTTTACGATTGAAAATTTGCATATTACACAAATTTCAGCACGAATTCAGAATTTATCGAAAAATTTCAAATTTTGGGGGTTCAGTTGAACCCACTGAACCCCCCTTGGATACGCACTGTTCGTAAGTGTGGTTTAATTTGTTCTGAAAATCCATCTTTTTTGTCGAAGATGGAGGAGTAGAATTGGGTATTGCACCAATTTTGTTTATGCTGGCGTTTCTGGTTGTTCCTCCATTGATACTATTGCTGTGGGTTGGTACTTGTTTTCGTCTTTGGTTCCTTTATTAATCGTAGAATTGGAACAAACTTTTTGGAACCCTAGTTTTTTAACTGTACAGGGAAGTAGCTATTCAAATTCATTTTTGATATAGTTTGAAGGGAGTCCGCTTTGGACATCAAACAGACATTACATTCGAGTATTCGACCGTTTTACGACTGTGGTAGAAGCGTTGTTATCTGGAAAATCAGAACCAAGATTTTCAAGAGTTTGACTGTAAGAGTAGTTTTGCGCTAGAGCATAAGAAGGTTGAAATTGAGTAGGATATTGGTTAGAGATTGTGGCTATTAGAGGTTAAGAAGAGTTTGGTGGTGCTAGGTTTTGTGAAAGGCAATTGAAGAAGAAGAAGAAGAAGAAGAAGAAGAAGGGGGAAGTTAATCAGTGATTTTGTTGGTACATATATTAACATGTTCAGATTCTGTTATGGAAAGAAGTGAACCCAGTTTAGTTCCAGAATGGTTGAGAAGCACTGGAGGTGGCAATTTAAGCCACCATGTTTCATCTTCAAAAACAGGTACTTGTTAGGAAGTTTTGTATCTAGATTGTTCGTTTAAGTTTTGTCTATGATTTTGCACTGCTTGATTATTTACTGATAATCTGTTGGCTTGTGTGCATTCTTTTAGATGGTCCGTTATTGGCACTTCCTAAAAGAAATAGGATCTTGAATAGCAGTAGTTACTCGGATGCTCCTCACTCTTCTGCTCTAGAGCGGAGTTCTTCAACTAATTCTCGAAGAAGTTCAAACAGCAATGGCTCTAGTAAGCATGATAAGAACCCTTACTCGCGTTCCTATAGCGGTTCCGCGAGAAATCAACGTGCCAAAGATAGAGAAAAGTTGGGCATTCCCGACATTTGGGATTCTGATTATTCTGATCCCTTGTCAAGCATTATTGGTGGAAGGACTGAAAAGGACACTTTAAGACGTTCAAATTCCATGATCTCTAGAAGGCCGGATGAGTTCATGCAGCGCAAATCCTTCACGGATTTGAGAAATAAAGGCCACAATATCAAGGGCAATGGAAATGGACCCAATTCTGTTGGTAATGCTTCTACTAGCACTCAGAAGGTGTCATTTGAAAGAGATTTCCCATTGCTTGGATCCGATGAGAGACCTACTACGCCTGATATAGCCAGAGTACCATCACCTGGGCTGAGCAGGGGTGTTCAAGGCCTGTCCATTGGGACCTCACCATTGATTGGTTGTGAAGGTTGGACATCAGCTCTTGTTGAGGTGCCTGTAGTGGGGAGTAATAGCATTGGGTCTTCCCCTAGCTTGCTGCCAGCTCCTTCTGCTGTTGTTGCTCCACCGTCTTCTGTTTCAACGTCAAGTGAGCCAGCTACTCCGAATGGTCTTAATATGGCAGAAGCATTGGTGCAGGGTCCTTTGCGACCTCAAAATGTACCACAGGTATGCAATTTACTGACCACTTAAGTGGAAGTGGTATCGCTGATGTTTTCTGTAATGATAACAGTCTGCTGAATAGCACTTTAACTTTTTGTGCAGCAACTTGTATCAACTCAGAGGTTTGAGGAGCTACCTTCAGTTGGAACCAAGAAGCTGATTCCTATGACCTCCTCAATGCCTAAAATCTCGGTGAGGGGTTCTTTTTCTACTTTCTTTTAGTCCTGATGGTATAGCTGTATGTTGTCTTTGATTGGTTGGTTTGCGTTTATCAGACGTAGCTGGTCACTTAAAGCAGTTTGGTGATTTTACTATATTATGATAGTATTCTATAGCAATTATCTCTATATAATAAATGTTTGACTTGGTAGCTGTTGATGTAGCTAATAATTGCAAGCTGAAGTGACGAGAAGGGGTAATAGCTACCAAATCTAGAAGGTTTAAATTGGGTATAGGTTTTTTAAGGGTGGAAATTATAGAGCAGTATTCTCCGTACGCCAGAGTTAGTGTTCTTAATAGGGGTGTAAATGAGACGAGACAACTCGCGAGCTACTCGAGACTGACTCGGCCAAAACTCGACTTAGCTCGAACTCTGGTCGAGATGTTGGCGAGTCGAGTTGAACAACTCGATACTCGACTCGAAAACTCGTGAGAAGCTCGAAAACCAAGTATCAATAGCAGAATACTTAAACTCAACATTTTTCTACCTTTGGGTTGCTTTTAACATGAGACACTTGCCAGCTATCCGAAATTTACTCGGCCAAAACCCGACTCGGTCAAAGCCCGGCCAAACTCGACATGAGTGAGCTCGACTCGAAAGGCTAACGAGTCGAGTCGAGCTAGCTTAAACTCGAACTCAACTCGCATCATTTACACCCCTAGTTCTTAATATATTAAAGCTTACTTGAAACATTGACCACTCTATGCTACTTGGACTCAGGTACTTGTGTGGACATGGGTTTAGTGTTTGATTTGGCGATTTTTGAACAATTTTCTATTATTTTGGTCCTTATAAATGTCCATACTCATGTTGCCTGATGGAGTATCAAGAATCCGCATGGGTTCCGGGTACTTCAGTATGATTACCCCCTCCCCCCCCAATAAACTTTGCACGCCTCTATTCAAGAATAAGTGGCCATTACCCTTAGGATGTCTGACATAACATAACTATACATTTTGCTGCTGTACAAATTCTTTGTCGTATACATTCATTTTGCATGTTGCACAACAACATAACTGGAAACTTTGGACTCAAGAAATTTGTGGATCTTGGTTCCTGGATCTCTTGCACAACAGTTGTTTGAACATCTTTCTATCACTTAGTCCATCTTAAAATTTCCATATCGATCCCTGCCCCATCACCCATGGCGGGTAAGAAACCTAAATCCATCCCCGCCCCAACGGGTACACAATAAAAGCCATTCCCTCCCCACCATTGACTTGGGTATCAATAACCATCTCATACCCGCTTTACCTACTCCTTCATCCACCTCAAAACATAAATTCACGTACTTGGTATATTAAAATAAAATTCAAATTCTTCACATACGAATATTCAAATACATCTTAACGATATTCGAAGGTTCAGTTTGTATTGTGCTCTATTAGTTTCTAGTTTAAAGGAGATTTTCTGTTTCTGCTGGCTGGTGAGTAGATCAGTAGAATAGGTGCTGAAATTTCTGTTTATGTAATTTGGAAGTCATAAATGAGATGTGTTTGGTAGCCTGAAGATTGTTGCTGTTTTGAGATACAATTTTTCTGCTTGACTGTTTTCTTTTTGAAGTTGCCTTGAAATGGCGAGTTATTGGTGTTTGCTTATCCTGTGTGGGTCCTGCAGGACTGGGAGGGCTTAGATATTTTGACTACTGGAAGACGAAAGCCTTTCTTTATGTTTGCTGTGTGGTGTCTCATTCTCTAATATCTCTGCTCTGCTTTATGTACCACCTCTAACTACAAATAAATGTCTATACTTATGCTAAAAAACATGACAACTAAATCTGATGGAGGGATTATTTTATGATGGATTAGTGTCTGTGTCTGTTTGGCAAATCTGTTTTAATCTGGTGCGTGCTCATATCAGATAGAGGAGTATACTATAACTTGATTTACACTTCTCCTGTAGGTGCTGAACCCATCTGATAAGTTGAAACCAAAGACAGCTGCAAGATCTATTGATAGCATGGCTGGTCCCAAGAATGGGCAGCAGCAATTGCCATCCTTGCAGCTTGGTAGTCAAGCCGTTCGTGGTGGAAGTGGCCGAGTGGATGGTCTGAATTCATCTTCTTCAAAGCTTCAGTTGCTTAAAACTGGTCGAGAAAAAGTTGTTTCTCCTGCATTGAAGGATGTTCCTGCTCAAGCAATTAAAGTTACAAATGTGGTTGCAAATGGTCCATCTACGGGTTCTCCTTCAGTTGCATCCTTTCCATCTAAGAATTCAAATAACATGAAGCTCTCTAATAGTGAGCGCAAGACATCTGGTTATAGTTTGAATGGTGTACAAGTGATGGATAAGCGGTCATCACATGCTTATCTTCAGAGTCGGAATGATTTCTTTAACCTGGTGAGAAAGAATTCTATGGGTGGCGTATCTACTGTCGCTGACTCTGACTCTGGTGCAGTGATCTCATCTGCTGTGCTGAATTCAGGCGAAGAGAAGGAACTGGCCTCTGATCAGGCGAGTCTCACTGAAAATGGCAGTGCGGTGAATTGTAATGGTGATACTTGTAAATTGTCTGAGAGCTTTTCACACCAAAGAGGCCGTGACTTGAGTCATCATGAACTCATCCATCCAGAGGAAGAGTTGGATTTTTTACGTGCTCTTGGTTGGGAGGATGATGGTGGAGATGATGAAGGCCTTACAGAGGAAGAGATAAGTGCTTTTGTTCAGAAGGTAATATACTTTGGCCTTTTACAAATGCTGCAACTACAATGCTGTCTTTTAAAAAAGTGTCCTTTTAAATCTTTTGCTTTTGGGAAATTTTCTAGGGTGACGTGTACGTAGACAATTTCCAAAATAACCTTATGTCACAAGGATACCTTTCTAGGGTTACCTTAGATGGTTTATTTAGTGTTTTTCAAAGTTCATGGTTATTTGAGAAGAAAGTCTGAAGTACAAGGTTACCTATATGATTTTTTCTTTTCTTTTAGTAACATTTGCTTGACTGTCGGGGGGGTACTTAGAGTTCTCTATTATCTGCATTACTGAATTTTAAATTTCTTAATGTGTATCTTGACAGTATATGAAATGGAGACCGGAATCAAAGCTGCTCCAGGGCTTACAGTCAAAGATAATGGCAGAATCAAATTCTCCAGCTTCGTGCTCTACTGGTGCTTCCTCTGAACCGAGAACAGCTGATTCTTCACTGTGAAGATTCAATTTTTGATTCCTATACTGCTTCAGAAAAATAGTGAAAGGTAGATTTTTTGGTTTTCTGCTTTGCTTTGTTTTTGAATGGGAAAGTTGATCAGGTGAGATGGAGTATTATAGAAAGTGGGCGTCTGTAGTTCTGAACTGAGCGAAGTTGGTTTTGCCATGCAATAATTTCTGGCGCCTGATTCTGGAGTTGGTATCTTTTCTTGGCTTTGATGATGGAGGGGGACGATAGGGTTTTTATTTTGTTCAGTAACAGAGATCTTAGAATATGTTCGGAAAGTGAAGAAAAAGCTTATAGTTTTTGATCAGTTTATGACAAAATGAACGATACTGAGCTTTTGGTTTTGAAATTCTGTACATGGTCATATTCCCATTCTTAGGATGCTCTCTCTCTCTCCCTCTTTGTTGCAATGATCTAATTGCTTGCACATGAAAGTTGAGATTTAAGTTTAATTGCTTTCTTGATTCGTATGCTTGCACGGTTGCACCTTACTTTTGGTTTGAGTGATCGAGTAATTGTTGGGGTAAACCAAAATTGAGCTGTGTTTCTTTCAAAATTACTTTTGTATCCTTAATTTTCTAGTAACTCCAGTTACCAAAGGGCACTCTAAAGGGCGCTTGTGGAAGGAACACAACGCACCCTTAATTTTCAACATTAGATTTGTGTCATTTTAAAGATGAGCTGAACAAAAAAAAAAAGATTAGTTAATATATTTTGAGGTAACTAACTAATTGAAACTAATTTACAAAATTTTGAATGCAAATTCTTTTATGGGGTCAGCCACACCATTGGTTGATGGTCTGACCACTGTGAGCTGAAGTATATTTTGAGGTAACTAATTAATATAGTAGGGTTTAATTATAATTGTTAGGGTTATTTATTGATATAGTAGGAGTTACTTATAATTGTTGAGGTTGTTTGTCTTAGGAATTATTAGTGACTATTTATTAAAATACGCTACTTATAATTATTGGGGTTAGTTATAATTGTTAGGGTTATTTGTCATAGAAATTATTAGGGGTTACTTATATAAATTGAAGCGGGTTAATTATATATTAATATATTTAGTTTGTTTTTCACGCCCACTACCACATGGTTTGTTAATCATGCGGCTTGCGACACAAGAAATTAAACACGCTGGATTTTGAAACACTGAACAAAAAATTTTTTTATTATTGAAGTCATGGGAAGTTTACAAGAATAATCTTCAACTCAATGTCATACTTGGTAGTTAAAATGTCAAGGGATACACGGCATCCATATTGGGGTAATAGAACCCCCAATTTTGTTCAACTCCAACTGCCTTTTTATCTTCATTAAACATAGAAAATATAAAGATATCCAAAATACTAGTTGGCCTTCTTGGTGTCCCGGTGTGCTTCATTTTATCAATGAGTTTTTGGTTATAAGTTTGTGCATTTTGCTTACTTGTATAAGGATCATTCCCAGCGTTAGGCCACCCAGTCTCAGAAACAACTATGGTAAGATTACTAGCACCAATTTTCTCTAGAGCAGCATAAAATGCATCAACCATAGCTTCAAATAAGCTATAGTATGTGTATTGTCCATCAATCACTGGCTGTTGTGCATTAAAAAGCGCATAATCTAATGGTATTTGGCTAGGGTTTGAAGCGAATGCAATATATGGGTACACGTTGATTAATAAGGGGTTGTTTGTACCATTTAACCATGTAACGATCCCTTGCATAGTCGCACTAGCTTCATCACTGAAGGTCCCTGCAGAAGGAGGGGAAGAAACTCCCAAGACATCGGCGTTAACCACCGTCGAGACTTTAATGTTGGTTAATCGTGCTGAGTTAAGTGCACTAAGTATATTGTTCATGGCTTGAGGGATGAGATTGGCATTAGGACCTGGCACCATCTCATTGCCCACCGTGATCCATCCTATATCAACTTGTTGAATAAAAGGAACAACGTTGGTGTTAACCCATTGCATGGCGGTATTTGTGTTCATTGCAATGTCTGCTACATCTTCATTTTTCACTCCTAGGGAAACTTTAATGATTGACCCTCTTAGGGCATCCAGAACATCTGAATGTGGCTCAAACAATCTCAACAGAAGAATGTTTTCATTCATATAGAGGGTTATCACATTCATTGGCGATGGAAGATTGTCTGCTTGCATCCCATAATTAGCTCCAATAATGGCACCTAATTAATTGCATGGACAAGTTAAATTAGGACAAAAATATTTAATATTTGAGCTTATACAATTTTCATGAAGCTTGATTTATAATTTAATGTTTAGTTTTAGACTATGCATGTTTAGTTGGACAGAAATCAAAATGAATATAATGAATTTTTTTTTTGACATTTTTCAAGGGGACAACACAATTGTTAATTAGCTTTCATTTATTTGATTATTCACGAGTAAATTTACAAAGACAATGTAAAGTCAAGACGGACTACATATATTGGATAAGAAAAGAGAAAGAAAAAGATAAGGAATAAGGATTAATACTTAGGAAGAACTCTTTTCATCATAGATGAAATTATCTTATTTCATTTGCAAACCAACAATAAAAATGAGAAACATTATTTCTAGAAAAATATTTTTCTCTCAACAAAACGATGTTCTAGCGACTTACTTGTCAATTGTAGTTGGAGATTGATGGTCACGTTAAGTGCAAGAACCACTGTGAACAAAAACAAATTTCTTGAGCATAGCTTCATGTCACCTCAAAAATTGAATTGACTATTTTTTAGTTTTTGTAAGTGGGATTATTTTACCGTGATGTAGTTTCACCAAGAATATGGCTTTTATATAATAACCTCTATACACTATAGCTAATTAGCTTGAGTTGACAACTCATTACTTATCCTCGAAATCGGATTGGATGATTTGTTTCTATAAATTGAGATTCATTTCCTTCTACATATTTTTTTGATAAGGATTCATTTCTTTCTATATGGATAAAGTTAAACAAGTGATGTGTTTAGCACAAAAAAGTTACAAACGCGGGCATGGAGACGATACCGAAATGAAAAAAAATGCTATCCCAAAAGTTTAGGGCATGGACACGAAAAATTTATTGCTAATTTGCTATGATGGAAAAAATATGTTACTTTCTGTTAAATTATTCGAACATATATTATAAGACTACTCCTATTTCTATTTGTTCTTCCTATTTATAATCTTTTTGAAATAGAAAAAAAATTTAAAATAGGAAGATTAAGTAGGAACGAAGAGAGTACTTATTTCCTTTAATTTTCAATTTTTTATTCTATTATTTATTTTTATGTAGATGAAATCATGTACACGACGTTCTTCTCTCCTCTTCATCATTTATCATACCATTCTTTTTAAAAATATTCATTTCATGCAAAGATTCTATGATTCTATCTATAAAAGATGTCAGTGAGTGTCTAAGTATCCATAAATATAAAAATACAGGACACGATATTTGGAGATGCATATTGAAACGTATATACCAAGCTAAGTTTGGCCTAGTGGTAAGGAAAAAACCTTCCAACCTCAAGGTTGGGGGTTCGATCCCCCTCACTAGGGGCACTTTAGAAGAGGGTATCCCCTTACCATCCCCCAACTCTCAAAGTGTCTGTCCGCAAACCCATACCAGGTTAACCTGTGAGAGGTTCTGATCTGACAATGCCCTTCATCTTACCACGGGGTCCCCAGTTGGGGCCCAAAAAAACTAAAAAAAATATTGAAACGTATGTCAATGCTCTACAATTCTTTAATCATCAAAGACATATTGCAAATAATAATTCCCAAATATGGCATTATTGCTATTGTTGTTGTTATTGTTATTGTTATTGCTATTGTTGTTGTTATTGTTATTGCTATTGCTATTATTATCATTATCTAATGCTGGTGAGTATTACTATATATTATTGAATTTTCTATTTTCTTCTCCAGCTATTAGAAGTATGTAGGAGAATTAGATTTGAATGCCCACCAGCATTTCACCAGGAAGTATTTTAAGTTTTTAACCTTGGTTCCCCTAGCTCCAATATTTGTCATCACTAGTGCAATAGATGGGGTCCAGTGAACCTAGTGTTATTTGCTAAATTAATGAACCTTTGTTTTAGAGTTGTAGTAACCTAGCTAACTTCTCCTTTTTCTCAAACCTAAAAAACTCCATTCTTTACAACTAAAAGATAAGACTTCCTGCAAACTTCTTTTTAAAATTTTAAAATTTGTGCAATTATTCTCTCTTGCCATTTACTCTTCCTTATCACCAAACACTCCTACTACTTTAAATGGAGATTTGAAAGGTTTAAAACTGCCGGTTAAATAATAGTACTACTTTAAATGGAGATTTGAAAGGTTTAAAACTGCCGGTTAAATAATAGTACTACTTTTTTTTTTTATCTACACATTTTTTTTATACAGGTTTTTTTTAATCTACACACTTTTACTTTATCTAAAAATATAATTATTTTCCATCATCTTTTAGACACTTTCTCTCACTTTGTCAAATTTTTTTAGTTCTGCCCCAAAGATAACCTTGTAAATCTTTTGGAAACGGACGTAATAATGATCAATCAATTAAGATAAAAAGTTGAAGAGATTAAATATACTTGATAGAATAACAAAGGAAATACATGATGTATTCCTGTAGCTTAATTCAATAGTCCAAACAAACAATTTGACTTGAGTTAAAAGAAGTGGAACCATTTGTCAATATACATGGATGTTTATTTATTGTAAAAGATGTTGAAATTCAAAATGAAAACAATGGTGTGGGCCTCGTAGCAATATTTGTGCCACAATTAAACTGATGTGATATTTCTCGCAAATATAACTAACAAGATTTGCAGGTCAGACTTCTTAAATGGGAGAAAGGATGATATATTTGAGGTTTAGAGATTAGATGTATACTAGTTTCTAATTCAATGTTTTAGCTATATGATTTTTTGACTAATGAAACAATCCATATTCACATCAACACCTCCCCCGAAGAAAATGTTATTCATGACAATTGCCACAAGTTTGCCTTTCTTTTTCAAACAAGAAAAAAACACGTTTGGTTTTCTTGCTGTTTGGTAGGACATTAATGTTAACGTTTTTGTTATAATCTTTTTCGTGTGTCTAGATCAGAGAGTCATCGGAACAGTGATGCATATATTAATTGTCGCACATTTTCCTTCCATGATGTTTGACTTAAAATTAAATTTTTTAAGCACATTTATTATTCCCGTGTGTATAAAAATTCACTAGACAATTTCCTAAAAAAAATCACTAGACAATGATATGATGTATACATAATCGCCACACATTTGCCTTTCTTACTGTTTGATAGGACATTAATAAAAACTTTTTGTAGTACATTTTTTTCTCCGATGAAAGTTCAATCTTAAATATTCTACATGTCTTATATTTTAAAACGGAAGAGTACAAACCATCGACCTTTGAAAATAAATTTACCAAATATACAATGCACAGTCCATCGCCGAGTCAAACGCTCAAAGATGCGAATCTCGTGATCATATTAGTCTCCCGACGGCCGACAGTGATGTACACATGATTCAATACTTTATAACTTAAGCTAATTAGAAAGCTACAAGAACAGTGAGTACAACGTAGATGAAATTCAATCGCAATTTATAAGTATAGTACTACATAATGCATGTCTTGTTACAAGAAGCAAAATGTATTATCATACCCCCTCCGGTCTTTATTAGTTTACCCGTTTCTTTTGCACAAAGTTTTAAGAGAAATGATGGTGTGGGACATAGAAAGAAAGAGAAAAGATTAATTTATATTAAAGCTGAATGTGCGTGTCATGAAAAGTTAGTGGTCCTATTCCAAAAATAGAAACAAAAGAAATGGGTAAACTAATAAGGGACATCCTAAAAGAAATACGGGTAAACTAATAAAGACCGGAGGGAGTATTACTTAAAAATTAAAATGTCAGGGAATAAACAAGGTTCATGTAATCATGTTTGGATAATGAATTCCCTGGCTTCTTGTCTTCATTAAACATAGCAAGATATCAAGAAAATCCCATGGCCTCCTTGGTGTTCCAACATGCCTCATTTTGTCATTAAAGTCTTTGATTATAAATATGTGCATAAACTTTACTTGCATATAAGGATCATTTCCTGCAGTAGGGCACCCAGTTTCTGACACAACTATTTTCACATTATTTCCACCAATTTTCTCTAAGGCAGCATAAAATGCATCAACCATTGCTTCAAATAAGCTATAGTACTTGTGTTGTCCATCAATTACAGGCTGTGGTGCTATGACCAGGGCATAATCTAATGATATATCCCCAGAGCTTGAAGCTAAAGCAAAATATGGATACACGTCGATCAAAAGTGGGTTATTTGTACCTGCCAACCATATCATGATCCCCTTCATAAGATCATTAGCTACACTGCTGAAATTTCCTGCAGGAGGGTAAGAAACTCCTAGAACATTGAAATTAACCACATTCGAAACCTTAATGTTAGTTAGTCCTACTGCATTAAGGCCAGTAGGCCACTCTGTATATTGTTCATGGCTTGAGGGATAGGTTCAGGACTGGGTCCTCCTGGCACCATCTCGTTGCCTAACGTGATCCACCCGAAATTCACATGTTTCGCGTAAGGGACAACATTGATGTTAACCCATTTCATGGCAGTATTTAAATTCATAGCAAATGTTTGCTACATCTTCATTTTTCACTCCTAGGGAAATTTTAATATTTGACCCTAGGGCATTGAGTGCATCTAGGTTTGGATCAAATAGTCTTAGAAGAGGTTTATTACATCCCTTGGTGAAGGGAGATTGTCTCCTAGCATTCCATAGTTAACTCCTATAGCTATACCAGCGCCTATGCATGGGCAATGTAAAGACAAGCTAAATTGTAAGTGAAAATAAGGTAAATTGTAAAGAGTTCCAGATGTAAAATTGATTACATTTCCAAAGAAAAAGAAAAAAAAAAAAAAAAAGAGGCAAAAAAAAAACTTGGGTCGCATTTGTGCCAAAAGCTATTACCAAAAATTGATACACAAGCAAACATATGTGTAGTGTCTCAAACGACAATATTAAAATGTTACTACAATGGAAGTCTGTGATTATCTGTCCATGGTCAGAACTTCATAACAATGATATAACATTTACTTGATGAGACAGCCTCACAGAATTATAAGAATGAGAAAATTCCAGAAAATAAAGCCAACAGAAAGAGTTGAACTCAATTTTTTTTTCCATTTGTAGCTCAAAGCCAGTAGCATATAGCAAACATTTACACAAGGTGAACTACTTTCCTGCACATTCAAGTTAAAGCAAATAATACATTGAAGTCTCAAAGACCTTCAAGGGGTTCAGCTACTCGGAATGTGAAGTCCAATAGATCAGCCCACTGTCAAAAAAGTAAAAAGACTATCAAATAGCGAGCAAACTAATAATGTGATAGGCAGACGTAATGTCAAAATATGACCCATTATCGACCAAGGACTCACCGGTGACAAGAGGAAGCAACAATAGCTTTCACTCAAGCCAGTTGGCAGCATGAGTTTGATGATTCAAATAACTAATCATGACCTCATACTCTAAAAGGATGGTTGAAATACTTCCCCTTGACTGTAGATTTTATGTGGGCTTTGGAAAAGGTTCTTTCATGACCAGATTTCCATCAAGTATCATCACATTTAGCTCTTATATCATTTAAAGGGTAATCAAGGCCTAAAGGGTGAGGGCAATCTCTGGTGATTATTTTGCCATCTTAGGAAGATCGACGGTCATCAGATATATAATTTTAAAAAGTTTGGACAAAACGTCATCTACATACACAAGGGCTATATAGATTTTGGACAAAGGAAGGGGACTTATTGAATTTTATCCCTTTAATGGAAAATTTCTGCATAAATTATAAAAAGGATCCCTCCATTCTATATTGATGGGATTTTGGATGCAATATCATCAATATCCACAATGGTTGTAGAAATTAAGGGGCTCTATCCATAGGATTCTTTCAATGTAATTGAAAAGTTTTAAATAGGTATTATATATTCCATTGATATTTATACTTTCAAATAATAGTGCATAAGTATCATACCATTTTTTAAATTAAAGTAACAATTAAACGTACATCCATATTTAGAAAAGAAGTAATATGGAACAAGAAAAGTTAGTTAACCGGCTTGGTAATATGAAATAGACAGAGTAATCGATAATAGAGATTATCATTAGTTTTATGTAATCTAAAGATTCAGCAGCCATTCGATAAATTCAGGACTTCACTCAAATCACATTCGTGATTTTCTCTAGATCTAAAAGTGTCTCATGCCATCAATTAGAGATGCTTTCTTTGGTGTAATTTTTGGTTTAATACTTTAATTATATCCACGTTCCATGGCTCAAGGGACTTTTTAGCCCAAAAGGTACCTACGTGACTTAGTTTAAGAGTGATCATGAATAGCCATTTGTAAACAAGGAAATTTTCTTTAATTTTCTGGTGCCTTGCCCTAACCAGTCCCTGGGTAAAACTATATCAATTGCTTCCCTCTAAAGTACCTGAAATTTCTACCAACTCTAAAAGTAAACTCCAAATACACAAGCTATATCTACATAAAGTAAACCATGTTGAGATTTTGGGTAAGGATAAGGAGTCATTATAGTTTACATGGCAGATGTTTACCAAGGATGGACTCTTAGAGCTTCGAGGAGACATCTAATTTTTATTGAAATTCACCATCCACTGTGGTCTTCTAAGGAGTCATTAAATGGGCTTGAAAAAGAAAAGAGAGGTTATGTACTTATGTATCCATGATTACATAGGCAACTAGAAACTTCCCTCCAATTTCTGTTGAGATTTTCCACACCCCAAAGAGGTCTCATGGTGTGAATAATGTCAAGGTATTCCATTAGTGCCTAAAATGCTTTGGTCATTGCTAATGGACTTGGTCTATGGCAATCACCTCTTGATAACATTGGGTGGTTCAGGCATGCTTTCTTCCTCCAATTCTGATTAAACTTTACCTCCAAGTGAAAACTGAAAAGGTCACATAATAAGATCATGATAGTGATTTCTATCTTGGTATAGAGGCCACATAAGGTCACATAAGGTTTCACAGTGCATCATGACTCATGTAAAACACTAGGCCTGCCAAGAACTTGAGGAACTGTCACGCAACTTTGACTGAGATCTCCAACTTGTTGCCTTGATAGCTCGGCACAAAGTCTTTGCAACTGAAGGATAAATGTGTCAATAATTTAAAGGCCATAGACGAAGATGTATGGAGTTACTAGAAAAGTCATGCTTGGTAGTGTATGTCAGCTTGATCGTACAAGTTCACACTCCTGAGTAAAGTCAAAAAGCCAATTTAGGAAACCATGATAAAGAGCATCCAGAATTTGTTGGTTTCTGAAATCCAGCTTATAAGAGTTTATGAAAAACTCAAAAGTTTTCAATTTTCACAAACATTATTTTACCTTCAACATTGAAGACAAGGCACCTAATCTCTTAGCTAAACTTATACCTAAACCGTGACAGTTGCACTGTCTGGCTCTTATTGGTGAAAAAAAACTTGCCAAAATACTTTTATCCTGCACAAAATATACCAATAATCCAGAACTCTTCTATCCTTAGGACTTAGGAGTCTCGAGACAACAAAAATAAAGGTCCCCAAGTAATAATGAAATTGGCTTGGGAGGGCTAAAGTATAATTATCTACACTTAAAATAATGGAGCATCCAATACGTGTATGTCAATACAAAATGACGAAGCAAAAGTAAAAATAAATATCAGAACAATACCAACCTTATCAGCACAAATACGCACTGCAAGACACCAGCCGTCCCTGTCCACGCTGATGGGCCAGAAGGCACCAGGGCATCTTGTATAAGCAGCCCAACTGATGCCGCAAGAGATACAAACGATATGACATAAGCAAGAAAAAGCCAAAGCTTCAATCTGCAATTTCAGTTGAAGGAACTGTCAACATAAAAGCTCATTGCCCCCAGCTGAATAGATATCCAGATTCACATGCAACTGAAACAATGGATCAGTAATTCCAGTACATTGTGTTCAGTAGTAGTGGTAAATAAACTACTTAAAAGTCCTCAACCGGATGCAAGAACACTCTAAAGGTCAAACCAAACAAACAAGTCGGCATTTCCATTACTTTGCCTCATTTTCTCGTGTTTGATTTATTTTGTTCTGAACATGCTCATCATCCAACAAACTACACTACAGCTCACTGAAACCCAGCCCATTGAGTATTTATTCACAGACAACGAAAAGTGAAACTAATTGAAGTGCCCTAATCAAACACGACGACGAAAGTCTGATAGACCCAGCCCATTGAGTATTTATTCACAGACAATGAAAAGTGAAACTAATCGAAGTGCCCTAATCAAACACCACGACGAAAGTCTACACTATCAAATAACTAAGAAGCAGAATTTCCAATTTGATGATAAGATCAAAAACAAAATCGTAGTATCAAAATCTAGTATATGATCTTCGAAATTCCAGTAAACAAGTACTATTACCAATTCAGTCAATCAATATGATCAAATCAAACACTTTAACCAAATTAACCTAATAACATGAATAGAAGCAATCAAATCAACCAAAAATTAAAACAAAACATTCAAAATTGCAAGAGAAAACAAAAAAGATCAAGAAGAGTAGATTGCAAGTTAACAACATCAGACCTCCACTCGCCTTCATCGTAAGGAGAGTAATCAATGTCCTCTTTCCTCACACAATTGAACATCAACGCCGCCAAAGACGCAAATATACCTGATCAAAATTCGAAAAACCCTAAAAATCAGTAAATTTTGAGGAGAGAGAAAATTGGAAGAGAGAGAAAATGAAGAATGAGTGGATAACCAGGAAGATAGTGGACGAAAGAGACGGCGACAGCACTGCAAACTACGGCGTCGACCCAAAACCACCAACCAGCTCCGAATACGGCGCCGGCGAAACCCGGCCCGAATATCGCCAATAGTTCCGGTATATCCATCCTATTTCTTTTTCTTTTTCTTTTCTTTTTTTTTTCCCCTCGTGTTTTGTTTACTTTGTGTTGTTTTGTGAGCTGTTACTTGTTAGATTGATGGGTTTCTTGAATCCTTAGTGTCAGCTTGCCCCGCCAAAATATTTACACATATGTGGCCTGGCCCTAGAGGACTAGAATTTTCATTTGTTTGTTTCTTTAAATCGACTATGATATTGACAAACGACAACCGTTTTCCCCGTTTGAATGGTGATAAATGGTAAATATATAAGTGTGTATAATACTATTTGATTAAAAAAAAATCACGGCTATTATATTGGCAAACAATAACCGTTTTTCCAGTTATTGTACCTAGTAAAAACATAATGTTAATACACTTTGAAAGAGAAATTGGTACTAAAGTTAATGTACCATTCAAAAAAAAATACTAAAATTAATGTGAAGAATGCATTTAGAGAGTATAGTTTAGAGAAGGTGGACCCATCAATTGAACGTTAGAAGTCGTTTTGACCAACTTCTATAAATGGGTTACAAAGGCTCAACACTCACCCTGTTAATTCGTGCCCGATTTGTGTTGTGTTGTCATAACGGGTCAACTTTTGCCTGCTCTAAATGTGACTTTATTCCCACATTTAGAATTTCTAGTGGCTTATGTATTATGTGGAAGGAATGTATGTTTATCTTCGTTAATTGCTTTATTTTGTACAATTCTAAGAGATTATCTTGACCATTTGGATTAACCAATACTGAAATTGATATTTGGGTTGAACTTGTTCTGTTATGTTAGTAATTTTCAGCGGCTTATGTATTATGTGGAAAGAATGCTTGTTCTACGAGACATTTTGTGAGGGTTCGGCAGGTTAGGGTGCGGTCGGACCAAAAGATCAAGAAAAGGTTCATTACTTCAGATAGCACTCTTAGGGATCGTTTGGTTCAAGGTATGGAATGGAAAGGGAATGGAAACAAATAGTGGAGAGAAATGGTAACCAAAATGGTTAGCTTTATTAGGTGTTTGATTCAAGCCATGGAATGGAAATGGAATGGTAATCATTACCACCAAATAATGTATTTTGTTACTTGGAGGGAGGGAAGGGTAACAAATTGGGGGAGTCCATTACCACCAAGTAATGGTAATGGATTGATGAGGGGTTGAACCAAACAAAAAGAAAGGAAATCGGTAGTTGATTCCGTTTCTTGGAGCCCAAAAATCACGAACCAAACGTGCTCTTAGTTTTTGGCCACCTGAAATTGCTGAAGGTAAGCCTATGTTTTTTTTTGTGACGGGAAGGTAAGCCTATGTTATCTGTGGTTCAGCTCGCAAGGAAATATTGTCTGCACGGTGCGATCTTGGAAAGGAAAATTATCAATTCATCGCTTCTCGCCTCACTATTTTAGAAAATGTTTTTCATTGTAGCACTAGATTTGATTTAGAGTCGAACAAGTCTCTGAGACCACGCCCCTATAAAGTGGCTCCCTATGTACAATAGACACTTTGTATTTGATTAACGTACATATCTTTCCTCGATCAAAAAACAAAAAGATCTTGCCAAGGTTCAATGATATCATTCTTCCCTTGCTACGTCATTGCAAGTTCCATCACTCTCTCTTTTATTTTTAACCATAATTTCTCGCTTTAATAGACATTTTGTTTGATTCGTCTCAAATCTCAATAGCCTACTTTGATATCATCTTCTATAATTCTAGATACACAATAAAAGAATATTAATGATAATGAATGTGCGTTTGAGATGGCAAAAAAAAAAATTTAAGCCATTTTTTTCTAAAAAAACGAATAAAAATGCTCTTCAATAATCATACTTGCAGACATATCTTAATCATGGCATAAAGCAATCGACCAGCAGTTGCCAGAAGCCCAAAATACTCACTGACACACAAATTCCTCTATTATTCACTGTCAGATATTTATATGGAAAAAACAAGGTGTACAACAATTCAGAAAAAGAATCAAGCATCTTATAAGATCAAGCATGGCAAACTTCAGGGCTGGGAGCAATCTTTCAGGGATGAAGGGAGATCAGAGTTCCGGAAAATTACACGGAGCAAGGATACTTCAGTAAAAAAGAATGAGCATTGCAAACTTCAGGTACACGTTATCAGGACAAAGCAATTGAAATACTTTGGAAGTTTTGCTAATACACAAGACATTTTCATCGCCTTGTAACATAAGATCATTGTGTAAAACTTTTAAGATTTCAAATCATGGTGTGATATCGTAGTTCTGTACACCACTCCTGTTATAAAGTATGTTTAATCCCCCAAAAACAGAGTAGTGCTTTAACAGCAATGGGACACCACATTTCTAGGGAGGAACAAAAAAAAATTAGAAATCTCATAGCAGGACATACCCTCAGCAAACTGTATCAGTACACGTATATCATAACAGCTTCAGTAGGGAAATTTTACAATGATACTATGATAGCAACAAACAAGCGGCAATGACATCTACCTGTCTAAATCACACCACCATTCTTTCAGAGAAATCCAAAATATACGTGAGTCAACACTGCATCTCCTCAGGTCTCGAATTCTGCAGCATACAAGTATGCAACATAAAAGATTAAAACAGAAAACATAATTAGCAAAAAAATCACCAATAAACTAAAGCCGAAGTTATGAACTTACCTTGGCGAGTCAAATGTAAATCTGGACCCTTAAACATATACCTCAGACAGAGGCAAATGTTTGCGCACATGTGCAAACAAAGAAAGCGTCTAAATAACAGATTACAGACAGAAGAGAGCAAGGATATACAAGAACAAATCAGATCTATATCAACAACTTTGAGAAAAAATAATTTAATTCTTGTATTGATCTGATGTCCGAGCCGTTACTTCGGAACAACACTATAAGAATATATACACTAACTTTACAAAGCATCAGCAGCAGGTGATTCCTTTTAGCTTTGCTTACAGTTACAAGGGTAAGGCAGAAGGCATCTTGCCATCAGGGATGAGATAAGGGAGGAAGCACTTCAGGCCAATTAAAACAGATCAAAGATCAAACCCTCACCCACTGTACAATTGCTCTCAGAACGAATATACAACAAATGATGCCAAAATTTCTCCACCCAGAAGAGAATTCCATATCACAAGGTGAAGCCCAAACCTCCATCCAGGCATCAATTTGATGCTCATGCCAGAACCGTTGCAGCCACATGAGCATCATGAACAATGCCAACCGCGATATTTATCCAGCAGCACAAGTCATGGATTTTAAAACTCATCAGCCTACTCATCTACCTCTTCTCTTTCAACAGAATTCCGACTCACCGGCTTCCCATTGGAAAGATAATCAATAGGAACATAGATATATCCCTTTGGTAGCCGCCGGTTTTTCACAGATGCTTGGTCAGAAGTCATTACCAGCTCCTTCTCGAATGTTTCAATCTGCTGTACATGTGCCTGCATAACAGTTACCAAAAGAAAAACTGTGATAACACATTTCTAAAATAGGATGTTAAAGCTTTTACAAACTGCTGAGAAGCTTAAGGTTAATATGTCACTTCAACATGAAAGTACGGAGTTGATTTTTCAGATCATCTTCAGATAAAACATAAAATCAAGTTTTCAATGTCTGGATCCTTAGAGAAGATAAAAGAATGGGTCGTGTTCTATTCACTTTAAATTCACTTAAGTGAGTTTAGCTGACCTCATCCGAGCTTATGTAGTCATATGAACTTATTGTAGGTCTGGACAGTACTTGGTCAGCCGTTATTGCCAACTTATTAGAATTTACTGAACTTTAAGGTGAAAACTGAAAAGAACGTATGCTATACATCTAACACTAAATAAAATTCCATCAAATATTCTTACTAAACCCAACTAGGCACAGGCAGTAGAGTAAATTCATAAGTGTAGAACTTGCAAGTTAAAAAGCCCAGGTACTTAGGAACAGCACCCCTAGTAGTTTTGATTGATTGAACAGCATTACAGGAAGCCTGTCCACAAGGCTCTACCTATAGTAACAGCTAACAGCAGTACTGTTGTATGATTTTTTTCCTCTCCTGTTTTTTTTTTGCAGTTAACCACCCTCGAAATGAAATTATTCTCATATCCACCCTAAAGTGAAAAAGTTAACGTCTTAATTCATCTTCTCATAGCAGCCATCACCCAACAGTAGTTTTTGTGGTTAAATCCTAAATTGAATCACTAAATACCCTAACCAACACTTAGCTAAACTCCTAATTTGTATAGTTTAAGTTTTTTTTTTTTCAAGAAAAACAACAATTTCGGAAATTAATCAGGGATTTTGGAAAATATGTAACACTATTTGGCTAAAACGTAAAAGGTAACTATGAGAAGACGAAATAAGATTTGATGGTGGTTTATTATAACTTCTTCACTTGGTATCTTTGAGAGTAAATCCTATATACAAGGGTGGTTATTTAAAAATAAATCCTGTTCTTAAGCCAAGTAAAGGCATCTAATCTGCAAGGGTCTGGTACTAGGGCATAAAACAGTCTACTACTTGAGCCGAGTTAGAGAAATTGCCAGAGAAATTAACTGTAGTAGAAATATACCTTTCTGGAATTTATTCTATTCTCCACACTCTGTGAAAAATTACGACTAGCCAACGCTGCTCTAACAGGAATTTGCTTCCCAGCAAACGACACCCTATCTGTAGGCTTTGGAGTAGGAAGATTGTGCGATGTTGAACTATCTTCTGTCTTTTGATCATTATCTGTAGACTGTGAAAGCCTGATGCACCGCTTTGCTGATAATGCACTGTCAACAGTGACATCATCAGATCTTTGTAGTGCATCGCTGCATGACCTAGAACCATCCACATGTCCCTTAAGGGATGTGGTAGCAGAATCTGAACTTTCATGTGATGAGAAAGGACGGTGGACAAGCATGGAGACAACCAAAGAGTCTCGTTTTGAAGCATAAATGTCATGGTTGCATAAAACCATTTCTCGCTGCAATCAACACTCAGTCGGTCAGGAAGAAAATCAAAGTACAGTGGTTCTCTGCATTACTCTTTTACAAACAAAAGGAAAGAAGAAAATCTCAGATTAATCACATGAAACACCAAAATTTATATGCAGAAAATATTATCTGCAAAGGCAAAATCCTAGGTACTTCCATGTGATAGCTTACGTGAAACCACAACCGAACCCATCAAAATAGTCCAGCAATGAAAATTCTTATCGGTTAAAAGAACCAAACCCTAATACCACTACCCGGTGAGGGATAAAAAAACCAAACCACCACTATAAATTCATCAAACCAGATTACTGCTGCCTTAAAATACTAAAGAAAAAAGAGGCAAAAACAATAAAGAGAAAACGCAGACCAGCATCGAGTTCCTGAATTAGAAACAAGGAGCATTCTTCAATTACCTTCAACTTTTCCCGTTTGACAATCCTCTCGCACAGGAGACGCAACTTTTCCAGCTCAACCTGACAATATTACACATTGCAGTTTCATTTAGACATAATCATTTATTATAAATCAAAGTGATCACATCTGCATGCATTAAGATATGAATATATGTAAGTATAACTGTATAAGTTGATGCTACAATGTAATACGGGAATACCCAATACTGATAACTGCGATGAAGTCAGTTTTAAGCTAATACTCCAATAAATATGAATTTTAAAATCAACGACAATAAAAATATGCTATTAGATAATCTTTGTTAATATATATACTTCGATAGAAAAACCCTCTTTTTCCCGCCTTAGGAGAGTGGGGAGTGAAAGGACTCAAATAGAGCTTTATACATATAATTTGATAGTTAATAGTATATTTATGTTTTTCATCTTATTATATATTCTGTAATAATTTATTTAATCATATTTGTTGAAAAAATTTATTCATTCAAATTTGCGCAACAGTGTCAATAAATGCCGTTAAGTCTAATAAGACAAAATAAAATGAACAGGATACACCCTAAGATAGATCAAAGAGAACATTACAAAAATAAAAACCACAAAACATACTCATAAACACGGAGAGGAAAACGTATATTGGTAATATTTAACTAGTCCAACACATAATGTATAAAAGAGTTAACCAAAAAGCTAAACAGGTAAAATGGGAAGCTACCCGGAAACCACTAAGATAGCAGCAAAAGAAACCTAATAACATCAAGAAAAGAAAAAAAAAAGAGTACGATAAACATAAAGCATTTAACTAGTCCCACTCACCCGATGTTGTTTAACAATTTTTAAGTCTTCAGCACCATGCTTCTGAGTTTCAGCCTGGATATCAAATAATGAGGGACTGGTCACAACAGCATAAAATAGCAAACCAACTAAGAAAAGTCTTAGAACAACAAGATAGACTTTACTTTTGCTCTTTGCTCCAAACTGTGCTTACTACAATAAGCTTTATGCTGCATCTTGCCTCCACCAATGTACTTAGTATACATATAGTATCCATCAGATCTAGCACAAGATGGGTGGAACGTAGATTGACAATTGCCATAATTGCACTGCAGATAGCAAGTTCAAACGATAGTTAGAATTTAACAGCCTCCACAAAAGTTAAAGGCTCAAGGAACAATCTTGCTACTTAAGATTCATAGACAATCACCTTTATGCAAACGCCAGATCTCTTGTGACACACAGAACAAATATCATTCCCTTTCACCACAGTTTCCTGGCACCAAAGAAAGAGTAGAAACTCAACATCGAGTGCTGGTAGATGAAAAACATATACAAAAAACCATTTGGGAAACAAATTATACAAAAGATGTACAATGCAGCTGAGTTCACAAAGTCTAGAGACGCACCATTCCTGCAACAGGAAACACTTGTCCTCTTCTGAAGGTTGAATCAAACACCCACTACAGAGACAAATTCCGACAGCAAAAGTTCATTAGAGCCTTGATAGAAGAAAAAATTCAAAAGATGACAAACCATATTCCGATAATTTACCTCAGCACAGAATGCATGGACCCATTGACCATTACTTGATTTTCTAAAAGCACCATTCGAAGCCCCACATAATCCACATACTTCATCGGTATTGAGCTTCTCCCAAGAATTAGCTACACTAGCTCTAGAAACTTTTGACAGAGATGATTCTTCACACAATTCACAGTACCAGGGACCTGTAGATTCCTTAACACTACGATAGCAATTTAGATGAACTGCAACCTGATAGCACAGAGACAAAGCAAGGTGTCACAACTTACAAAGACGGAACTCCAAAGAGTAAAGCTGCAGTTCAACATTAGACTTACCTTACAACTTGAACAGACTAATATAGGATTCAGCAAACTCTCAGAACGTCTGCATATGTCACATGATTTTGGTAGCTCTTTAGGCGTCCCGGAATCAAAGCGACATACATCAGAGTAACCATCTGATACAGCCTTGGGACCATCCAACTTAGCACGTGGAACTGAAAGCGATGACAGGCTTCCACGAAGCCTCGCGTTAATCACCTTCAACTGATTCTGAAGAGGGCAAATGAAAACACATCAATTACGCAAATCAAAGGCGACGATACTGTAAAACAGGTACTACACTATGGGCAAGAAACATTTAGTAGCAGTGGCATGTAATTATAACCTCTTGCGGTGAAGATTCATCAACCACATCTTTCCTCAATGAAGAAACTCTAGATGAAGCTGCAGCAGCAGCGGTAGCAGCAGCTAGCACAGCTTGCGCTTCCTTATGCCTTTGTTCTTTCCTACCCTGTTTCCTTGCTTCTTTAAGATCATATATGTACTGGTTAGTAAGAACAGAATCCCATCTTCGTTTCCGCACTGAATCCATTTCATGTGGCAAATCTCTGACAATCTTGCTAACTAGCTGGTCTGCAGCAAATGATGACCAATATCATATGAAATAGCAGGAAAAAAGGGGACAAAACCTCTGGGAAGCAGGAAACAATGCAGGCACAATTGAACAAAGAGAAGCAAAGAACATAATTTGAAAAAGAAAATCTGCAGAACTGACCGCTCTGACGCTTCAAAGTAACAGCATTGCGTAACAATTGCTGCTGAAAAAATATTATCTCTCCTTCCACTTCATTCTCTGGCAATAAGTCAAGAACATCCATGTTATCAGCCTTACACAAGTTGTTTGAATTCACTCCTTTGCTTCCAACACCCTCGTCAAAACAAACTGGATGCTCAGCACTTAAGGTCTGAGACACATCCCAGAGATCCCGTTCCATACTACCTACAATTTTAAGGATATTAGATTCAACCTAATTTCAGATTTTGAGCTCGGGACTTGGGTAGTAGAAAGAAACCCTGACATAATGACATTACCATCACGGTTTCTCCGAATAAGCAAGTTTTGCACTTCATCCAGTTTCTTCTGGATATAAGGATGCACAGACGATTCTATAACAGGTTCAATATTTCTGCAATGTAGAGTGGAATTCAGAAAAAAGATTAAAAATAAAAGCACCCATATATCTCTGTACCCAATAAAGAGGAAAGAAATTCTAAGCTTATAGCAGGCACCAAAATCTTCCGAAATTGTCCAAATGAAGCCTACCGATCACAATAGCCGACTGCATCTACAGAAGAACAGGAAGGAGTCTCCTGGTCCAAATCCAACAACGAACTCTTTCCAGAAGACGTACCCTCTTCTGCTCCATTATGTTCAACATCACTGAGGCTGTTTGGTTTCAGCAGAATATCTGTCGAATGCAATCAGTCATGATAGAATAGCAGGCAGCAAATACAGGAAAATCGTTGAAAATATAATAGAACTGAAGACAAACTAGCCAAGTTACCAGAAACCAGTTACCAAGTAATCTAATAGCTTAGCAATTTGGACAAAATGTAAAAGACATGTGTATGATAATAACATACTTCCAGTGGTAGGCGAAGGTTCCGCCGAAGGATGTTCCAAACCGCTGGTCTCTACCATAA
Source organism: Beta corolliflora (assembly GCA_947648045.1). Classification (NCBI taxonomy): domain Eukaryota; kingdom Viridiplantae; phylum Streptophyta; class Magnoliopsida; order Caryophyllales; family Amaranthaceae; genus Beta; species Beta corolliflora. Next base: position 153,812 of record CANSZD010000820.1, read on the forward strand.
TCTGCAAGAAGATAAGATAGCCAATTCAACCACCAGATTTTCTCCACTTAAGTTAATCAGGAAAAAAATTAAGAAAGGCCAGCTGACAATTATTTTTGCACAAGTGACACAAGGTTTACCCCGCCACACCAACACTTCGAGACCATACATTCATCCTTTAAGAACGCACAGGGTTCATAACCATTTTGAAAATGAAACATGGTGCTCGAAGTGCTTAGAAATTTCGAATTTCCATCACAACTATGAGGACTAAAGTCAATTCTAAACATACGTCTACCATAAGTTTCCCTTTAGCTTACAAACAAAAAGATTAAGTGGTCAGCCGCTTGAACATAGGAAGTAATATTTCCTAGGAAGTTGATTTTTCCCCTTGTGGTTCCATTTCTTAAGAAGTGCAAAAAAAAGATTTGGTTGATCAGGGAAATTCTACTTACCTAGGGGACCTAGGTAAACCACGTCCATCATTTCGTGGGAAGTAGAATTTCCACAGAAGAATATCCTATTTTTCTGTGAGCCAAACAACTTCATATGAACCAAACAAACACTAGGAAGTAGGAAGAGAGTGAAGAACCATTTGTTCGACCTTCAATGACATATACAACAACATTGTCTTAGCATCTCTAAAGACAGTCCTCCCCAGTGAAGAACCAAATATTCAAAGACAAGTAGTACAAAAAAGTCAGAATTTATCTTCCATCCTCCCCTTCCTTATCTTAAACTCTGTTTGCATCATATTCTCTTTTAAAGCACTCTCTTCATTTGAGACTTAAAAATTAGAATAACTATTGTTTCAACAATGCCATATCTCACAATATTAATGCTCTTGAATGAGAAACCAATGATAAAAACTAGACTTAACATGAAAAACTGAAACCTCAGCAAAAAGATACAAGATATCACCTCTTCCGTGCCATCTAACATTGAATCCTCACTCAAATTGCCATGATCTGCATTCGCATCTTCTTGCTCTATTACTACACCATTCCCTTGCATTTTGTTGTTCCACAAGGATATAACCTTGTCCTCCTTCATGATCCTAATATTTCCAACTGTCCTCCTCCTTGGAGGAACTGACTTAACAGAAACATCTGAGATATCCAAGTCTCTAGCAGCAACAGCATCAGCATTATCATCACTTTTTAACTCAGCTTTTGAAGGCATCAAGCAGCTAAGTTTAGTTCTCCAATCCTTCTCTCGAGTATCCAGGTAAGAATGATCTTTAAGCCACTTCAATATCTTTGAATACAATTCAGGGCTCAAGTGAATGTCCTGCAGCAATAGTTTGATAGTCACATACACATTGAACACATTATTACAATTGAAACATTAAAAAGTAACAAATCAATAATGTATATCAAGTCATTCATGATTCCATCTTATCTATTCAAAAATTGTCATACAAAAAAAAAAACTACATATTACAGGGAGTCCTGATGCCAAAGAAGCCTCTGAGATGCCCATTTCAGCGGCAATTTGCTCCAAACTAACTTTTCCACGATCCACTAGCTGCAAGATAGAAATTTGCATATTACAACATATCTACATACATATAAATAAAACTCCAACCAAGTGGCTATGTTAAAGGAACTAATAAAAAGCACCTTCTTCAGAACGAGGGCAAGATCAGGAAGACAAGTTCTCTTGACATCCTCACCTGCACCCCCTAAGCCCTTATCACTTAACTGCTGCCCATCGCCTGATCCTAATTTGAGTTTTGCCTTCAAGTTTGCTTCTTTCAGCAACGAGTCATGCCCCTCTCTTGCTCCCAAAATATTTGAATTACCATCAGCTGCTCCCATATGGAAAGTAACTTTATTTCCATTTTTACAGCCTATTTTGAGCTTCTTTACTTTATTCACTGGTCCAATTGAGGCACCAAGTGAATCAATGGTAGCACCAAGATTCTCTTCACTACTCTCCAAGGTAACACTGTCAGGAATATTCATATGTCCAGAATGTTTTGCACAAAAGGCCCGCAGTTCAATCTGCACATACAGCACATGTAAGCAATTTCAGCTAATGCATTAGTGATTCCTCCAGCAGAGCAAATAAAATTAAATTTAGAGTTCCAAATCTGTAACAATTCCTTACATCATCACAACCAAACTTTCCCCAGATCTCAAGTTTATTGTTTGCCTCCCTCCCACATACAGGGTGAAATGAAGTTCTGCATGATCCTGCACATGATACACAGCATCGAAATTTCAGTTCTGGAATTCAGCAGGAGACTAAATCTCAACAGAGAAATGTCTGACATGGCAGGACTGCAGATTAACTATCATCTGACAAGGAGTAAAACAATGATAGAGCTGTACATGCAAAATAGAGAGAATGAGGACAATATAATAGAGAAACGAGTCTTTAGGTGAGATAGAATCTTCTGAGATATCCTTGATTCAATATATTATGTTTCTTATCCATTCAATTATAACAAAAGAAACCGCTCAGATTATGGCCAATCTTCCTAACTGCGCACGGGCAGGGCAGGGCAGGGCTGAAGTTTAGAGCGCGTGCATGCCCATGCGATGGAAAACCGAAGAGGGTTCGATCACAAGATGAACAAGCAAAAAAAATGCCCTTTTCGACCAATCTGTTACCTCCACCAACCTCCCCCCCCCCCACACACACACAACAAAAGAAACAAAGAGACCCAAGGAACAGATAGAATCACTTGGGTTAAATAAGCTTAGTTTGCATTTGAACTACCAAAAGGCTAACAAACAGATAAGTGAACCTGCAGAACTGCAAGAGCACACCGGATGCCAAAACAACCTGACATGATATAAAATCAGAGATATACCTGATAATTTGTAACCAACAAAAGACTCATCAACTTGTTACATTTTAATGTGCATATAAGAAATCGAAAGAAGAAAGTACTCCCTCTGTCCCCCACATTATTTGCCATGATTTCCTTTTAGGGTTGTCTTGATTTATTAGACACAAACCCCTTTGCAAATCCTTTTCTCATGACTTTGTTCTATATATTTCGGGATGGAGCAATACATAAAAATAAAAATCCAATAATAATAAAATAGTATTCCCATCAATCCCCTAGGATAAGCACTAGAAAAGCTAGATTGACCTCTCACGCAAAGATAACTCTTTGACGACCTCAGCAGCACTCCAATTAAACGAGAACAGTCTAACTTTATATAACCTCACACCCAACTGCGAGCACATGAGTCACATCCATGAAAAAGAATACAAATATATGTTCAGGTAATAAAAAGCCTTTATAGACGCTCATGTGCGTGATACGCTCATCAAAAATTATTTATATTTTGCAGATCAAATCCCGAGATCACTGGATAATAATTTCTCCCTCCCATATTACTAAATGTCATGTGCAGCATAATGTATCAACTAATTTGAATTTCATTCCAAATGAATCCACATTTTCATATTAACCATTGCTTAGAATAGAAACACCATGTTGATTGAAAAAGGAAACGCATTTGCCAACCAATTTTTTCAGATATTGACTAATTCTTCTATCTTCTGCAACTTTTTATCTATCCAGACCCCTGTTTGGCTGTTTCCAAACACTGCTAACCAGAACTTGTGCAGCAAATCGATATAGAGCATTGAGGATGAATGAATACACAACTCTAAATATTCAGCACTCCCAAAGCAGGATATGTCAGTCAATAGTAACGTGATAGAAGAGAGGTAAGTTGATGGGTCCAAGTGAAACTAAGTTTTTATGAATGATATTGTAACTTCTCCATTTTGTTCACTACACAGACGGGCTAGAATGTATCAAAGAACTGGGCACATAGATACACATGTTATCTACTCTTAATAGTCTCTGTTAGGCTATTTGCACCTGTTTTAATTAAAAAAATCTTACAATTGAACAAAGATTGACATGATACGAGAGACATCGTCAATTCAGGTACATATTATTGTCAGTCGAATGAGATGGATTTTGCATCAACATGGTTACCCAGATCACTAATACAGCACTAATAAAATTATATACACCACTCAACAAAAGCATCACAACTAAGCAAGCTACAGAACATACCATCGCTGCATCGGACACAAGAACCCAGCTTCACTTTGCATAAATTACAAACTACCTTCCCTCGAACATCCTTCATTCCATGACATAAAACCGGCTCCATCTGCCTGGTATCATCTATGAAAATCTCAGGCATCCACATGCTACAAAACAAGTGCGCAAACTCAACTGAGCGGTCTCTTCCACTCCCCGCATTCTGGATGGGTTTCAAAGCCCCTCCACTTTTCGGACAAAGAACGCAAGGTCTATCACTTTCTGAGGCTGGTCCAGCTTGAGTATCAACCTTGTGTTTACACCAGGAACACAACCAGGAGCCCTCTATCTCCCCCTGCACGCCATAACACTTCTGGTGAACGACAACATTACAAGACTTGCAAACAACCAACTGGTTCAACTGATCCCCTGTGTCTCCCATACTACAAACATTGCATAAACTTGAACTCTCTCCACAAGGCTGAGCAACTATAAGTCTTTCCAAGCCTGCAGTCTCACCCAAGAGCTTTCTTTTCTTTGAAGGACGTGTTGTTGTCAATAACACCCTGTTCCTAGAACCTAAAACCCATTCTATACTGCTACACGACGGTAAAGCATACTCAGGCAAAGGACCCTCCTCCACTACACCCAAACTATCCTTAGTTCCATTTTCTATTTTCCCATCCCTTAGCTTATCATTTTCTTTGCCAACCTCCTCCTCCGTATCTCTCACAGCAGCAACATCCGGCATTGAAACATCCGCATCCAAAACCTCCTCTTCCTTAATTCCAGTAGCTGGAACACCATCAGCATTCCCATTTTCCACCTTACTGACATTACCAATAGTACTACTACTCCTAAGAGCATTTCCTAAAACTGGAATTTTAAAGCATTTATCACTACTATTCAAAAACGAACCAAACGAAGAAGAGAATTGATACAACCTCTCAATATCCTGCAATGTCAGCTCCCTAAAGTAATCCTCTAACGCAGTCCATATACTAGGACTCTTAGACTTCTTCTCCGTTGAGCCTTTTCGAGACGATTTCGTTTCCGAATGCGCCCGCTTATGCTTCTTCTTACTATCAGATTGCTTCGACAACAAGCTCGCCAGTCCACTGGGGAGTGTGGCAACTGTATTCGCCACAACCTCATTAGAATCAAACGGTGAACGCTCCGACAATGCCTTAACCGCCTGCGAATACAAGTCCACCCCTAAATTTTCACGCTCCACATTTTCCGGCGACTTCGTCGGCGCCGGTGCCGGAGTTTTCGCCGTCGGCGTAATTCTGGTTACCGGACACGGCTTCTCCTCCGTTCCACAGCCACCTTCGGCACCCCTACCCATCATCTTCTGGTATACCTGACATCGGCTATTTTCGTTCATTAAATTCCACCGCTCGAAAAATCCATTTACAAATTCCTAACCCTAACCCTAATTTTTTTTCCTTTAGAAACGAAAAGTTCCTATGACGGCAGAAATTGAAAGGAGAGGAAGAAAGATGGAATAAAAAATCAAAGATTTTACGCGCAGAGGAAGACGAAATAGAGGATAAGTTTTCGCGATTTAGGGTTAGGGTTACGAATTCGGTTTTTGTTTTTTGTTCGTTGTTTATCTTGAAAAGTTCGATTTCGCTGTCGAGATGTAGAGAGAGAAAGTGTTGTTTTTAGAGAGAGAAATTTGAATTGGGGATTGAGGAGAGAGAATTTGCGGGGGGCGTGTTGTTTCTCCGAGAGACGTTTTCTTTCTTTTTTTTTTATTTTTCTTTTTGGGCTAGGCTATAATACGGTGTGTGTCCATGTTAACAGAAAAATGGGAGATGCGTATTTATATACGTGGCGGTTTTACATTGGATTAGAGGTCGTCATCGAATAAGAGCATCAGCCACCTTGCATTTATTTATTTATTTATAGTAACTGACTATTCAGTGGAGGTTAAAAAAAGAAATTATTAAATTCCAAAATCGTGCACTCCTTTATCTTTTTAAAAAAAAATCTATTTTTTATCTCTTCTTCCTCTACTTTGGTGTGTCATCTCATCTCCCCCCTAAAAACTCTGAATTTATCTGAATTGGATTAAAATTATCAGAATTGATTGGACCTAATTCTACTTATTAGATCTGATTGAACCTGATTGGAACTTATTAGGCCTAATTGGAACTGATTGAAAATTGTTGATTTAACATTTGGACCTGATTGAAACTTATTGATCATCGACCATTTGACTTTATCGAACTTATTGGATCTGATTGAAACTTATTGGAACTTATTGAACCTGATTTGACTTATTAGACCTGATCAAACCTTATTGAAACTTATTGATCATTGATCATTTGGAACTTATTGAAACTTATTGGACCTTATTATAACATATTGGACCTAATTTGAACTTATTGGATTTGATTTGAACTTATTGGACCTGATCATTCCTTATCTGAACTGGTCTGAACTGATTGGACCTTAAACTTGTTTTTCTAAGGTGAAGAAATGCACCCTTAATTGTCACGTGGCGTTATCCCTTATAGTGTTTACTTTATGTAAACACACATACAATAAAAAAAGAAATAGAAATGCATCTTATAAGATTTGATCCCATGACCTCAAGCTTATACACTAAAGTCTTATCCACTAAACCAAGTAATGTTTGGTGTTATAATTATAAAGTAAAATATTAATAAATGAAGATGATAATTATCCGGGGCATAGCCCGGACCTAAAAACTAGTTTAACTCTAAAGTAAAATTGTGTTAATTGCATCTAATAACTTCAACTAATAGGTAAGTAAAATTTTCCCCAAAGTTCCTCTAAAGAAAATTTTGTTATGATTTCTATCTAACAAACATTAAATAATCACATGTGTATGTAGGAAACCCATTGATTAAATAATGTTTGCATCATTTTAAAAAGGAAAATTTGTCAGAAACAACCCTTTAAATACAAGTTTTTACGAGATCCAACATTTTAAAAAAAATCTGGCAAAATAAGACCTTAAAAATATTTTTTGCGAGAAACAACCTTGAACCATTTTCTAGGCGTTGACCAAGTATTTTGTGGCTTCAATTCACTAAAACCAAACAAGGCAAGGCACGCAATCTACATTTCTTATGTTTCAACCCCATTTCTCTTCATATACTGATGAATTCAACATCGAAAAATATTTGGTCAATGTCGAAAAATGGAGAAAAAAAGAGTTGAAACATAAGAGATGCAGTTCACGTGCCATCCACATGTTTGGTTTTAACGAGTCAATGCTGAAAAATGCTTGGTCAATGCCGAAAAATGGGTCGAGGTTATTTCTCGCAATATATTTTCTTCTTAAGGTCTTTCTTTGCCAGATTTTTTTAAAAAGGTTGTTTCTCGCAAAAAGTTGAATTTAAAAGGTTGTTTTTGACAAATTTTCCTTTTTAAAATTAATTTGATTTATTTATTGTGTGGATGATATATGATCTTTTATTTTGTTTATGTGGGCACCAAACCTCTCAAGAGTTGGTTTATAGGATAAAGATGATTATATTTTATTTTACTAATAAGTGTTTAATCCCCACAACTTATTAAAGTAAGGTTCATCGAAGATAAAAGTCAGTTAATTAAATATAAGTTCTATTAAACAAAACTAAATCAAAATTAATCAACAATAAGTCCAATTCAGTAAAAATAGTTCTACATAAAAAGAAGTTACTCCAACATAAAGCACTCCCTATTTTAAAAAAAAAAAAAATTATCCTCCAATTAAACAAAAAATTTCAGCGAACATAAACATTCATGAATCAATATCTAATACTTCCACCGTTTTTTTTTTACTTGCAACGCTTTGACTTTACCTTGCCAATACACAACTTTTGACTATTAATATATCTAATAATGTATTTGTGAAAAATATAAATAGTTGAAATCTTGTAAATATATATATTGAGATGAATCGAACAACATATCGCATGCTAAAGTTTGTATTATATATTAGTCGCATTTAGTGGTCGAAGTAATGCACTCATTGAGACGAATCAAACAAGACCCCGCATGACTATATTTCTTCTTGTCTATTGAAAAGAATTTAGAAGGTTATCTTTAACTATGAATAGTGTCAAGATTTCAAGTGAGAAAGATACAAAAATACAGAGGGGGTATTTAGTAAGATATATAAATGATAAATTATGGAATTTTTGAAGTGTTGAAAATATATCAAGATTGGTCTCTATTTATAGAGGATAAAAAATATGGTTGTTGGTATTTTCATTTCTTTTTATTCATAATATTTAAAAAGTTATGTTATATTCTGTAAACAGTAATATTACCGTTGAAAAAGGTAACCAATTGACAAATGGCGTGAGGAGATTGGCTTACCCACTGGCGCGCGCTGTACATGCCAAGTGTCCTCCTGTGATTGGCGCGCTTCAGTTTTTTTTTTTTTTAAAAAAGCAAGAGTTGTCTGCTAGCAGGGGAGTTTCTCCCACTTTACCTTTCCACTTGGCACTGTCACATTGGTCAGAGTTATTGGTTAGTTCCATATTTATTGGTGTTCCCCCAAATTTTTCCAATTAATAGGAACCATTTCACATTGGTGGGAAGGTTCATTTTCTCATTTTTTTTCTCAAATGGGGAACCTAAATTCCCACCAATGTACATGCTCTTATGGGAAGCATTGAAAAACCAAGCAATACCTCTGAACGATTGAAAGACCAACTATGATTCTATGGAAGACGGATTGACAGACGCGATGTAGATTAGTGTACACGAAATGTCACAAAATTATGGAATAGCCCAAGTGTGAAGTATTTTCACAAATCACTTATTATTAATTGAAGAGGTATTTGTTACATATCATAATGCAAATTGTGCTTGCAATACCTTTTACCTTTAATTTAGAACTAGTATTTGGTCATTCCTAATGTGTCATCTAGTAGTTTGGTCATCTTCCAAATCTAGTTGGTCATTCTCACAGTTAATAGTTTTGAAAAGACTATAAAACGATTAGTATAGTAAATGAAACGAAATGGGTTATCTATTTGTACATGTTGCAAGAAATTAGGTTGGTTTACTAAAAGTATACACTAGATCTATAGTTATGCTAGTCAAATAGAGTTTGTTTGATTTACAATACTTTTTTTCTCCTGTTTGGGTGAATAACACTTATCACATGAAAACTATTTTTTATACATTTGACTAGCTTTTAACCCGTGCAAAAATGCACGGGAGGTTTTATGTAGAATTGATTTGGACCCGCGTATAATGTACGGGAAGTGTACTAAGTAGTTGTTTTTATTCCAAATTTATTGAATTCATAATTATTAGAATCCATGCATCTAATGTTGAAATAATATAAAATGTAAAATTATATTTCATGATATATAAAAATCCTTTGTTACAACATTTTGAACTTTAAAAATCTTGTAATCGTGATATATACATCTGTAAATACGTAAATGAAACAAAAAAACATTAAAATAAGGGGGAATATTTTGTTTATAAATTAAAGATTTTAGCATGTTTCCCCTAAAATAGCTCATGATTTAAAGTTTTTATAATCATATTGTGTATTAAAATATATTTTAAAACCGACTTATGACCCGTACGTTCAGTGACTGATGTAGCTATTGCTATGATAAAACATGTGACCAACCAACTTTTTTAAACAAAAAAAGTTGAATGAAGAAGCTTTCGCTCTGCCCATTGCTTCATTTTGAGGCTCATAATAAATCACATTTCACACTACTACTGGCACTCAATCATGCAACCATTTTCGCTCCTCCTTTCTCGCAGCTCTCTTTCAAACCCCTCTCTTAATAAACTATTTTATTATAGATTTTTATTTTTTGTTTGATATGATTAGCCAAATTCTATTAAAGAGGAATCTCAAACTTCTATATATATATATTGCATCACACTCGTGAATGAGGTGTATCTTAGAATTTTAGGTTGAAATATTTATTTAAATAGCCAATCACTCATAAAAAAATCAATATTATGATATGATGTCATGATTTACTCTATATTTCTAATCACCATATGACCTATTCTTTTCGAATCTTAGAGTCATTTTTTCCGTAATATAGTTTGTTTGACACTACGGGAGGTAATTAGATTAAATTTCTATTAAAAAAATAATTCAATTTTTTTATATGAAAACACAATATTATATTAAAATTACAATAGGAACGGCGATATGATTAGCCAAATTGTATTAAAGAGCAATTCATAACAAGTATATTTTAATCAAATCAAATCATATTGAATTTAAAACGTTGAAATGGTGCAATGTATATAAACATGAGATCAATTCATTCATCTATAATGAGAACGAAACTAATCAGATTTGATAAACAACACAAATAAGTAAATAAATTAGAGTATGAAGGACAATGTAACAAAATAAATTAAATACTCAGATAGATTAATATTATGACCTCAAAACAAAAGAAGTGTATGGCCTTGTGATTTAAAAAATTTAGAATCTTGTAATGAGAATAGTTGAAAACAGGGCTTATGACCCTTTGCTCGCAAGATTATGACTTGTGAATTATCTATAATTAAGGTCCATTTGATTCAACTTATTTTGTCTTATCTTATCTCATCTAATCTTATTTGAACTTTTCAAATCTTATCTTTTTTATCTTATCTTTTCATATCTTATCTTATCTGAACTTATCTTATCTTTTCTTATTTTATCTTATCGATCTTATGTGAACTTATATGCTATTTCATTGTTTTGTCTAACATAGTTAATCCGTTTTATTCAACTTATGTTATCTGAACTGATCTCATCTTATCTTATCCTATCTGAAATAAGTTAAAATAAGTTGAACAAAACCCATCATTTAAAAAAAAATGTGAGTTAACTTATTAAATAGACAATATACTTCATTTATACATCTTTCATTAAGGTTCTCCTTATAAAATTTAGATCAAGATTTCGGGCACTAAGTCAAGAACTCTTGTATGATTTAATACTAAAATTATAATTGTCGCATCGTTAGAGATATCCAATAAAGATCTCTTATGAGTTAACAAAGTATAAAGTTGTTTTCTTATCGTAATGTAGCACAGTCCACAAAATCTTCTTCGGCTATATCAAAAGGCATACATCATATATCAAGTACATTATGCATCAAAGAAATTAAAAACTAATGTTATCTTGATAATTAGTTACGTATACATCAAAAAATAAAAACCACAAAAATGTGTTTAAAAATTGTATTTGTTTTTATGCATGTGACCTTATTATAAACTTATATAATAAGACACCAGACTTTATATTCAATTCTTTATATCAAGCTTTATGTACAATTTTTTTTATAAGGTAAGGAAAAAAAAGCATTAGGAGACCCTAAGCTTTATATACAATACTTTATAGTTGTTATACTTTATCGCAAACTTATACAATTGTCTATATTGAGATTATTCAGGGGACTTAAATGAGATTATTTCTTCCTCTTCCTCATATTGAGGTGCCATATATTAAACTTCTTTTAGAACAATTATCCATTACCAACAACCATTCTTCTTCCTATCTAATTTCCCATCAAAAACCTCCAAAAATTAAGTAAAGAAAAAACGCCCACTCATCTTCTAAAATTTTCCCAGAAAAAAAAAATCTTCTAAAATTTAGAGATTTCAAGCAAATCAAATTACCTTCTCTCATATATAAGTAGCTACGTTTTTTTAACTTTAAAGCTACAAATTATCCATCAAAATAATACTCCGAAATCTTGAATTATTATGTTCTCAAATCATCGATTTTTGGAACAACAACAATTATAAAACTCATGCATGTGGGTAGTATGAAGAAATTATGCCTTTGATCTTCATGTTCTTTGCATTTGAAGCATGGTTACTATAATCCCTCGGTGCAACCAAGGTGTAAATCATTCGATCTACAAAGTGAAGAAGATTTAAATTAAAAGCGCATGCAAAATAGAGTTGGATTGAAATGGAGTTCGAAGAAATTTTCTAAATGGGTCAATATAGATCGGAATTATTTGGTAAGTTTATTTGAAATAAAAATTGATTTTCGACTAACTATGATGACGTTTTACATGATTTTATGTTTGCATGTAGTTTTTAGCAATTTAGATTCTAAGTACTAAAATGAGTCATATAATTCTTAAAATTAATAACAGTGAGTGAGAAGAATCAAGATTCGAATTATTTTTAACAATAACATGAGGTTGGAGTGAATATGCCAATCTATTGAAAATATTCTAATTTATTACAGTTAGTGAGAGAGAAATCTATTGAAAATATCAAGATTCTAACTTTTAACAGTTAGTGAGAATTTATTTGATGTGTTAGTAGTATAATTGTCAATTAGGAATTTAGAATTGAGATTGAAATTAGAATGAATGCACATTTTAATTTTCTGGAGAATATGCAGGGAGAGTTGATGTGGCATCTCCAGAAGATGTTGATGTTGCAAAGAAGATAAACGTGGATTTTTTCCTAGTGAAGAAATTGTTCTAGGGTATGGCTCGTTTTTGGGAGAGATGGATCAAAAAAGTATGCACACACACAAATGTAATTCTTATGGCATGATTTATGTCTTTGAAGATTGAATGTGGGTGCGAGTATGAGTTTGAAAGAATAGTTGGGCGAAATGAAAATGCAAATTGTTGGGCATAATATTGGGCGGTTATTTATAGCATTTTGAGGAAATGAATTACTGGGAAGCAATCATGAAAATCATGGAGATATCTCAACCCAAATCAATTATGGAGATATTCTCCTATAATTTAGGCATAATTAGCAGTAACTTACCATCTAAGCATTATTTTGTCCATGATTACCGGAGATTATACACATCATGCCACACGCATACTTTCATTGTGGAAGCGACACATCAGCGATTTTGGAGCTTAACACTACACGTGGCATATAACTTGTAAGGATCAATTTGTAGATGACATTTGGCAGAATTAATATGAGCTTGACATGTAAGATAAATGTACTTAGCTTTATATAGATAGATAGATAAGAGCTATTGCGATAATGATGTGTTTTTGGAGATTGCCAATAGATTCCGTTTGACAACCATGTATTGTGGATGGAAACTTAAGGCACGAGAGTACACTTAGTAAGAACAAAGTCAAGTGAGCACCCTTTACCCATTAATCTCTCTATTACCTTTACAATAAGGGTATTTGTTGAGAAGCATTAAATCGGGCCCTAATTTAGACATCAAAAAACTAAAGAGAAAAGTTGTTAAAGTAACAAAAAAAAAAATATATATATACGCGTTTCATTTATGTGATGTTTCCTTTCTTGTCATCTACTTGAATAACACTTCTTACCTTTGTTTTATTATCATTTAAGAAGTGTGGGCAATGCATACAATTTGCCACATGTCCCCCTTATCGAGCATTCAATGTGGTGCAACTAAAGGAAGAATTAATCTTGACCAAATACTCAACCGGTCCGTTTGGTTGGGTCATAACCTCACAGAATGGTAATGAATGAAATTTGGTGTAAATTTGTAAAGAAGCTTCATGTCACGACGAATGGGAATGAAACTTTATCACAAAACATGGATCTCCCTTTATAAATTTCCATTACCACCCAATACCACCTTCCCAAGTGGTAATGGATAGTAATGAGATTTTAGGAAGAAAACTGATATCTAGGGATGAAGTAGTATTACCATAGGTAATGACATTGGATTTTTAGTACAAATTTACACTATAATGCATTACTATTCCCACCATTTATGACCTCTTACCAAACGGGCCGTACATGCCATTATTGAGTATGCCAAGTAGTACTTCTTCTCTTGTACAACGGCAACGTAATCACTAGCTACAACATCTTTATCATATTAAAAAATAGTAAAAATGTTCATTACAAGTATTGATTCTACAACCTAAAAAATCAACATTATTATTGACTTATCAACTAATCTCACAAACCCCAATCCATAAAAAAATCTAATCATGATGTCAACATAAGGTTGTATACAATCTATACATAATTGTTATACAATTTTGTTGTGATTTTACTCGTGAGGTCATCAAACGTTTCCTTTATGCAACAATTCAAGGCATTCTAGGAGTTTAGAAACCAGAGCAATTTTTATTCACACAAATTAAGACAAAAAATTGAGCTCAATTATTTCGTAAGAACGTATATCTTTTGTTGGAATAGGACATTCTTTGTGCTAAAGAACCTAGTGCAAATTTGTTTTTCTTTTTTACATTTTTTTATAGGATTTTAACCAAAAACCAACTCATGTCTATTTTGATAATTCCCATTGCCACCCTTAACTAAAAAAATTGAAATAAATCAACCATATTGTCTCTTAAAAGCCACCCTATAGCAAATTGGTTAAAATATTGTTGATTTTAAGTTTAAATTAGCACAACCCACTATAAAAACCTATAATATACCTAGAGGTGGCAAGCGGGTCGAGTCATTCTTGGTCGATCATATTAGGGTCATCTTTGGGTTTGGGTCGGGCGTACATGTTTTTATGAGACAGTCAGCATCGTGTCGGGTTGGTTCGTGTCGTGACAATTCAATTAAGGTCGTCTTTTCTTTTCTAAAGCAAATAAATAAAACACATAAATTAATGCTTGTGAAAAATATTTCCTTATTATTTTCGTGTCGGTTCGGGTTCCTGGCCATTAATCCGGCTCACTAGGTACGGTTATTTCGGGTTTCATTTATGTGTGGACACTTTCGGGTGAAAATGGGTCTCGCGGGTCGGGTCAACAAGACGAGTCTATTTTGCCGACTATAAATATACCTCATATTCATTCATTCGTCTCAGTATACGGCCGACCACACCTATAAATATAGGTGTGCGCGCTTGCGCACATATCAACGTATCAACTCATTTTCAAAAGCGCCATATCTCATCTAATCGAAACTTGACTGGTTGAAAACTATCGGGCCAAAGTTTTATTGATATGCATTAAATTATCTTTAATTGAATCAAGTGATAGGAGAAAGGTAAACATATTTTTTGTAGGAAAAAAAACCAAAAATATTCACAAGTGATAATACATTTGTTTCATATTGATTAGACGTCAAAAAAAAATTTAGTTTTAAACTACGCATCTAAAAAACATTATTACAATTTTTTTACAAACTAATGGCTTTTGAACCAATACTATTAAACGATGGATTTAGGTAGACAATTTGTTACATGTGATAAGGTCGGTTATTATCTAGTCTAGAAAGATGCTACTTTCAACTCATTTTTGTTAAATTTCGTTTTTGATTTATAGGACTTTATATCTGGAAGTCTAAACCGATAAAAACTGATTGCTCGATTCAATTAGAAGCTTCGATCATTTAAGTCCTCGAAAAAAGAAGTATGGGGTCCTTAGATCCACCCTCAAATGCACAGGGCGGCAAAACCCTAATCCACGACGATGTCGACGACAATCCCCAATCCACCGGCGATGTTCGATCGGAACTTTCGCCGGCGGCGAACGTCGACGCTCAAAATCCGCCGGAAAATGAAGTTCCGAAGAGAAGAAAGGGAGGAGTGCTCCCTTTAGAGGTCGGTACTCGCGTCATGTGTCGTTGGAGAGACTGCAAATATCATCCAGTTAAGGTCATTGAGCGCCGCAAAATGCCGTACGGTGGACCTAATGACTACGAGTACTATGTTCACTACACTGAATGTATGATCTCTTGCTTTTTTGGAATTTAGGGTTTGCTCTTATCTGAATTATTTGAGAATTGTTGGTAACTCTTAATATATATATCGATTTCGAGTTTCAGCAGCTAGGATTTACTGTGGGGTGTTTTGCTTAGATTGCGAATATGGTGTTTGAATTGCACATCATTTTAGTTGAGATAGATGGATGCAATTGATGTTAGTTGTTCGAGAATAGAATTTTGAAATTTGATGGTTTATTTGTGGAGGAATAGAATGTTAGAATGTTAGAGGCTATATGTTGTCAACTTGTGATGGTTTTCAAGGAGAATGTTAGGGTGATGCTTTATAGTTCCTTTTGCAGGATGTTAGCTGTATATTTGCAGAAGGGGTAGAACCGTAGAAGTAACTCCTTTTGCACGGCGGTTGTTTATGCTTAAATGTAAATGTTTGTTTGGTTTGGTTACCTTACGCTGTTGGCTCTTGCATTCATTCCGGACATTGGGCATGATTTGGGTTTACCAATTAAAATATGATGATACTATTATGAATATATAATTTCTCCTAGATATGAATGAATACAAATGAAACAACTAATTATCATGTACTCCTGTTTATATATGTTGTCGTCGTGTTCAAGTTTTTTAATAATTTAGGGTATGACATATTTTGTAATTTTGCCACCTATGTACTCCTTTTTTGGTTCTTGTGTTTCGGATCTTAGTTTGTCTAGAGAAACGAAAACAAAAACTGCTAACAACAAGCATTATATTTAAACTAGTGGGATGGTGTTCTTCCAGATTTGTGGACTTGCTTGGTCTCTCTATCCTAGGTTATGGTCTTCGTTGAGCGTTGTGGCTTTTAGTAATGAAGGAGTTGGGATGTTAGGAGACGTCAGAGATGGTGCTTATTGGCTTGTGTTTTGAATGTAGTCAAGATTCTGGCGGTTTTTTGATGTAAGAGGCCAAGGCCTCAGCTTCAAGTCAATGGACAATGGAGGGACCAAGTATGGTGGCTCTGGTTGTAGGGGGATAGGCATGAGTAGTGGCTGATGGCATCTGGCTGTATGGTGGCTTTTGGAGTTCTGTTCGAGGGTGGTTGTGGCTGTTGTTCTAGGGTAGTGATTAGAGTTAGGTTAGGTTAGTGTTGTTAGCCGGGGGGGGGTTGCTGCTGTAAGGTTTGGGAGTGACGGATTTGGCAGTAGGTGAGAAGTAGGTGGTGCTCCTGCTAAGTGCTGTAATTGGGTTGAGATGTGAAAGATCCCAAGCGGGAGTTGAAATACTGAAAGAGCGGAAAGGTGGGATTGGGAAGAGGGATTTTCTTTTCCCTTGATATTATCCCCAAGCCAAACAAACCCTAAGTTAGACCCCCCTATTTTGTGTATTTTAAGGAAAAAAATTGTAGTACACTTGAAATTATTGCTTTCTGTGATTGGTGCGTCTTATATACCACACTAGCTGCATTTTTATGAAGGTTGCTTATACTGTTGTCTCTTGTCATTTTTTTTAGTTAACAGGAGACTTGATGAGTGGGTTAAGCTTGATCAACTTGATCTTAGTTCAGTGGAGACTGTTGTTGATGAAAAAGTAGAGGATAAGGTATGTGTATGCTTCATTATGGACTTTGCACCTAGACAGGCGTTGTACCTTATTTCCCTCTCCTCCCCTCTTGTTCTCCCCTTCCTTGTTCTTTTCTCTCTCAGGGTGTTCTGACGACGTGTTTCTCCTAGGTAACAAGCTTGAAGATGACTCGCCATCAGAAGCGTAAGATCGATGAAATACATGTGGAGGTATGCTGGACTCCTATTGTTACATATCGAGTTATTCTCTATTTAATCTGGGTAGTGTACTAGTGTTAGTGACTAGGTCATATTTAATTTATGACAGAGAAATGGAATTGAGTAGGGAGATGAACATGACTGCAGCACCCCTGCTATGGAATAGTGCAATGACATTGCTATAACAAGTTTCAGGTCCACTATGATTCTGAGATAATATTGGTTATTTCATTTTTTCGTCAGTAACGGATAAGAAGGAATTATTTGAAGGAACTCAGGAAGTTGACCTTGTATATAAAATCTCGAGTAAAAAGTTGTTACATTCTCCGTATCTAATAGTTGTACCCAAATAAAATGATATGCATCATAATGGTAGTTGTATAAAGGTATGATGAAAAAAGTACAAATTATATGTGAGGAGAAATCCTATCTGAAGTCGAAATTGTACAATTGATTTAAAACACCCGAACAAGGAATATGGTATAATTGTTATAACAACGGAGGGAGTATTAATTATTAGAGGACATGTCTCAGATAAAATTTCTTTCTCAAACAATCAGTCAGAATGAGGATACTTTATTTTCTACTTGAATCTCAGTCTTAATTCTTATGCATTGACTTTATCATTTCTTTCTCAAGGTATGCTGAGATTATGCGATATATGATCTGATATGCAGGGTCACGAGGAGCTGGATGCGGCAAGTTTACGTGAGCATGAGGAATTTACTAAAGTGAAAAATATAGCAACTATTGAACTTGGAAGATATGAGATTGAGACGTGGTACTTCTCTCCCTTTCCACCGGAGTACAATGATTGTGTGAAGCTGTACTTTTGTGAATTTTGCCTCAATTTTATGAAGCATAAAGAACAACTACAGAGGCATATGGTAAGCCTTATCTCTTCCCTTGTTTATGCTTGTAGAGCAGTAGTTGCAAGCTTGAAATTGGTTTCTTTCTATGTTACTTAAATTGCTGGACTTGAAAATGGAGTTTTCTAGGGTTTCTGTGTATTTATGGATCACAAGCATTTGTGAGCTGTGACATGGACGAGATGGTGTAGGTTAAGGATTCATGTAACAACAGGCTTGTTTTGTTTATATTGAGGAATGTGTGTGTGTGTGGGGGGGGGGTGTGGGTCGGGTGTGTTTGTGTGCGCTCTTTTTTTGATGTTGTGTCATATCAATTGCTCTTCTTCTTTTGTCCCCCTCCCCCTAAAAAAGAGAAAAAGAAGAAGAAAAAATTTGTAGAGGGTTGGCGTAACTACAAATGTTGATTGAATTGATGCTTTTTGCATTTGTATATGATATTCTAAGGACTTCATATAGATACCATGGGTTGGTTACTTAGCTTGAAGCTGGTGGGATTTTTCACTTATACATTTAGTTTAGATGCGCATCTAAGCTATCTGATGACCTCTTATGCTTTAGATGCGTAGTACTAGCATCTGCATAGTTTCCACTTTTTCAGCATGTGTGGTGCTTTGTTTAGTTTTGAAATTGTGCCTCGGTCATGTCTAGGCGCATAGTGCACGAAGAAGCGCCACCTAAATGGCGCAGATAGGTTTGCCTCCAGCCACCTTTGGCGAGGCTCAAAGCCAAGGTGCAGTGTCTGGGCTACTATTTGAAGAGACGCGCCATAGAGTTGCTAACTAAAAGTAAACCGAAGTTTCTTACTTTCTTTGAATTAGATATTGTTAGGCTTTAAGATCTTATTCCGAGCAATAGCCCTAGGGGTTTTGAAAAAGATCCTAATTTGTAAGATGGGTAGCAATTGAATATTCAGTCCGAGGTCACTAGTAGTATCCTCACATGACTTTACCAACACTCACAATTATCGTGAGTTAGGTTCTTAGGTAGGTGTCGCTACTCCCCCTTGAGCATGAGGACGTGAGTCCCCCATCTTTGATTTGCCTTCATTTTAAGGCAGTATGTATAATACTTAAATTTCAGCAGCTAGATATTAGGGGATGTTTCATGTGGTTCCCCTCTACTTTGACAACTCTATTTGGTAGACCAAAAATTTGAAATTTATATGGTACCCTTTAATATCAACCAATTTCACACCATGACCATAATTTTTTTTTACACCTTATCTTCCCAGCTAACACACCATGGAACTTTCCACCATGGCATACTTTTCTTCCTCTCCCTTCCTCATATATAGTCAACTTGTGTGCTCGCGGGCGCCCGGGGGGGTCTGCACAGGTTTTAGGGGTGAGAATAGTTGCTATTATAGGGTTTAAAAGAGGGTAAGGATTGGAGGGAAAAAAAAAGGGTACGGTTGGCTTCCATGATGTATCAGCGTGATTACCATGAAAGGTTTGGTGGGAAGAGAGAGGGAAGGGAAGGGCGATGTTGATTGAAAATTATCAAAAGGTCATTGCGTAAGTCTTGTCCAAAGTATGGGGGCCGGGTGTTTGGATAGGTTAACTTGTTCGGTGGGAAAAGTTGCTATGATAGGGTTTAAAAGATGCTAAGGATGGGAGGACAAGGAATTGATAAGGGTACAGGTGGCCTACACGATGTATCAGGGTGATTACCATGATAGGTTAGGCAGTAAGAGAGGAGGGAAGAGGAAGGCCGGAAGGGAGTAATGGACCGAAAATTTGGGAAAATTTATTGTGTAATTCATGTCCAGAGTAAGGGGGGTATGTTATGAATTTCAGTAAACTTTTCGTTGACCTAATAGAATTGTTAAAAGTAGAAGGATGCCATATAGGATTTCCCATTAATTAATAAATATTAAAGGGTGTGCTTTGCGTGTGAGAGGCGTGCACCCTCACCTTTGGCCTTGCACCTAGGCTCTAGAAACTAGGGACCCATTCGCATCTAGTGCGTCTTTCAAAACTAAGGTTTGTTTATTACTTATGGTCACCTACAAGTATTTGGTTTAACTAGGCTTTTCAGGACCATACTGGCTCCAATAGTCAGAAGAGCCAATCCATGTTGTTTAAGTAGGCGGTAGTTATCTCGATTTCAATATTTTTATGGTTTCTACGTGTTCATGTGTCGATGTATTCCACATTGGTTTACTTTGCGGTAGTGGCTTAGCTGTCCATTATTTCTTTTATATCATCATACAAGGCTCCATGTTCATGGCTAATTGAGTTTGTATAATAACTGGCTTGAGTTTCAGTTGTGTTGCACTTCATTCAAGAGACCGTTATCACCATGACATTTATGGGACTGATTGGTTGCACACTAGTGTTTTTTGATTCACCATGCACTTGATTTTGTCATTTTTCCTGGCCTTGTTATTGTTACCAATAAAGTTCTATTAATCATCTTGAGCTATGGACTATTTTAGTATCCAGTGCTGCTACTCTTATCTGGGGTACCATTGACTCATTGAGGGTGCATTATGTAAATATGATCTTTGATGTAACCCCCATCTCCAATGTTTAGTGCTTTTTGATTTAGCTTTCTTTGCTGGCAATGTCCAGCTTCAGCTTGTGACAAAAGTGTTGCATATATCTATTTCTGGGTGCAGAGAAAATGTGATCTCAAGCATCCCCCTGGCGATGAGATTTACAGGAGCGGAACACTATCAATGTTTGAGGTGAGGGCTCTCTCTCTGTTCCCCCCTTTGATTTCCTTCCATGTTCTTGTATATTCCAACACTTTCTCTTCGGTAAGAGAGTAGAATCGAAAAAGATAATGAACTTTGATTGGATGATATTCTACTATGATTAATTCTTTAGTTCTTGTGTTTTAATCTCTATCTCATCTATGATGCTGTATACAGATTGATGGCAAGAAAAACAAGGTTTATGGGCAAAATCTTTGTTATTTGGCAAAGCTGTTTCTTGACCACAAGACGCTTTATTATGATGTCGACCTCTTCCTATTCTATGTTCTATGTGAATGTGATGATCGAGGGTGTCACATGGTTGGTTATTTTTCAAAGGTAATGCCTTGCTATTGCATTATAATATCTGTAAGCTGCTTCTTAGTCTTTGAGAATTCCTAATTCCTGGAGAAGTTTACTTTTTGTTCCTTTGCCTGGTTAGGTTATGAAGCTTTTGGGTCTATAGATTGTCATATGATCAGTTTTAGTATGCTTTATGCTTCATCAATCATCATAATGGTAAATGAGACATTGATTCTTGCAAGGAAAAGTTTATCATAAGTCGCATAACTTTGCTGAGATTCTCTTTTTTTTTCCTCACGAGTTCATATGATGATTTACTCAAATAACTCAATTTTAAGTGAAGAACAATACATAATTTATGACCGTATTTATGTATTTATAGCTGTGTTAAGCTGCTGAAATATTCGTAGGCCCCTCTCATGATTTCATCATTCTTACCTGTGGTTATTACTTATTAATCGTGTCTTGGACCCATACTTCATATCATTTTTTTTAGTGTGCCACTGTTGTGAATATGATGGTGATGTATTCCTGTAACTTATCCTTGACTGGCTGTAAAACTATGCAGGAAAAGCACTCAGAGGAATCTTATAACTTGGCTTGTATTCTTACTCTTCCTCCATACCAGAGGAAAGGTTATGGGAAATTCTTAATTGCATTTTGTAAGCTTCCATCTTCTTATCATTTCTCAGGTTTTTGGTAGTTTTGTTGAATGTTTTTGAAGACTTGTGAAGAAAGTGATGTGTTGGTCTACGCAATAGGAGATTTATACTTGACATTGTACTGTAGAAGTGTAGCCATTGCTCTCTTATTTTGCTGACATCATTTATTGGTTGCAACAGCTTATGAGCTTTCTAAGAAAGAAGGTAAAGTAGGCACACCTGAAAGGCCACTCTCAGATCTTGGGCTGTTAAGCTATAGGGGATACTGGACACGTGTTCTTTTGGATATCTTGAAGAAGCATAAGGGAAACATTTCTATCAAGGTGTGCATGACTTGTTGCTTTGTAATTGGAAACATTTTCTTGGCTCATGATTTTAGAGCTGGCAATATCTGACACGATACGAACGCAAAAACAAGATTACTGAAAGAACATAAATTGACATGACATGAACAACGTAATCAACCTGAACCCAACCATGTTTGATTACTTTTTCATATTGTGCTAGAAACTTGCATTTTATATAGTGTTTGATGAATTTTGAGAATAATCTAGAATCCACCTAAGTCTAACACGAATATGATTCACTTACCTGAATTGCTAGCTCTAATTTTTGTGGACTTGAAACTTCTTTGGAACCTTATATCCTTGTTTGAGTTATTGGATAAATTTTCACCTTCAATATCAGACCTTTATAGAACTTGTTTTCCCTGTTCTGTTGTGGTGTGAATATGTGGCTTCTTTTTCTGCAGGAACTCAGTGACATGACAGCTATTAAAGCAGAAGATATTCTATCCACTCTCCAGAGTCTAGATCTGATACAGTATCGCAAAGGGCAACACGTCATATGTGCAGATCCGAAGGTTTTAGACCGTCATCTTAAAGCTGCTGGGCGCGGCGGTTTGGATGTGGATGTTGCCAAATTGATTTGGACTCCTTATAAGGAGCAAGGCTGATATGGCATCCCTTCATTGTCCCCTTCACTACTAATGTATATGTATTAAGGTTAACGCAAGTAGGAACTGCAGTACTGAGTCATTGACCCATGTATAAATTCCCAGTAAATGTATGTAAAACTGGCAAAGGCCAAATGTTTTAGCCTGGAGGAGATTTGTGATTTAGTTTAGATAAGATACTCAATTAAGCTGCTTTATAGTTTTATTTATTTATTGTTATTATTTGTTAAATGACGGGGTTCTTTCCAAATGTTTGGATCAAACCAACGATTTCCTCCACTTATGGTCCGACAGATTGACATGTGCAAAAGTGAAATAGTGCTCCACGATAAAGATTTGTGCAATTCCCTAATCTCTTAAATGGAACAAATTTGCCACTTTTACGAATTTGCATTATATTACAATAGTTTCATCTATATTTGCACCAATTTAAACAAAGTTTCTTAATGCAGGATCCCAGTTTCTTAATGCAGGATTCCTTGATTTATTAATCACTAGCTGTAAATTAACTAGCTTTTCTGTCTTAAACCTTGTTCATTTATATTGACACCTTAAAGATTACCTACAGCTCCTCTTTATCAACCCTATATCATTGTTTGGTTGGATGTAACTTTTCTGAATGTATGTTTTTTTCTTCGTGAAAATTATTTATAAAGGTGCGTTTTGCTTATCAGAATTTTGCTGAACTTATCTGAATTGTAGTTATTTTGAACTTATTGGCATTTATTGGAGCTTATTTTCATGATATATTGGAATTTATCAAAATTTATGAAAATTTATTTTTCTTGTGTCTCGCTCCTTGCTTATGATAAAAGGTAGAGCGAAGGAAAAATAAAATTGGAGGAGAGATGATGGATGCCTGGATGGGAGAAGAGAAAAACAAAAATCATGTTCTTGTAAAATTTTATTAATGCTCAAACTTTTATTCATAAGCAGCCCGTATAAGATCAAATTCTATTTAAACTAATAACAAATCATAAGATAAAAAGAAACAAATCAACTAATACATTTACAATTTCTTACTCTTAATACTTTCCTCATGAGAGTCATACTCATACAGTACTTGCTTGAACTAATAAACTACAACTCTGCTGTGTAACTTGCACCTGTAAACTCTTCAATGGAGCTCCCTTAGATCTTCTTTTCCATAAACTTGTATTTTCTCCATTATTATTCCCTTGAATTTGCTTCACAACTGGCAATGGAGGATCCATATCCACTAAATTTACCAAACAACCCTTATCATTTTCATCATTTTTACTACTAATTATATTACCACAATTCTCATTAATCTTGGATCTAGGTATAATTATACCATGATCATCTCTTACAGCACTTGCTCTTTTCCCCTTAATATTATGATCACCATTATTTCTTCCTCCACTCTTTTTCTCCTTGTGGGTCCCACTCCTAGTGGCAGCAGTGGCTATGATGGTGGTTGGACTTCCAATGAGGTTTTTTGTAGAGAAAAATCTCTTAAGTTTTTGGTGCTTCACAATACTATTATTACTACTATACTTGCAAATTTGATCACTTTTTATGGTGTTATTAGTAGTGGTGGAAGTAAAAGCAGCAACAAGAGTCTTACTTGGAAAGCCAACAACTTTGTTGTTTCTCTTGACTTGGCCCATACACCCAACTTTTGGTGATAAAGGGTCCTCGGAGACGGTGGAGGAGGTGGTGGAACAGGCGGAAGAGCTACGCCGATGCGAAAGCGAAAGCGAAAGCTTGATCACTTCTTTGGTTGATGAGGAGCATAGCATTGGTAAGAACTTGCTCCTTTGTTGATGTTGATGTTGTTGTTGTTGTTCTTGTTGAAGATGTTGATGGGTGAGTTTGTTTCTCATTTTGATCATTGAACAAATTTAAGTTATATGATAGAAGATGAATCTAAAAATGTAAATTTGTGTATGATAACTATGAATAGTAGTAGAGAGAAAAAAAAAAGTGATTTTCTCTTGTCAAAATGTTGGTTGTGGCGTGTGGGAGGGAGGTGGAGGAGATGGGTGTAAAGGTGAGTGTGTTAGATGTGAAATAGTGAAAGAGTGGGAGCTGCTGATTGAAGGAGACAAAGTAATCCAATTTAATACTCGAAGTAGAATAATGTAACGAAATAGTCAATCTCGCTAATCTATAACGGGCACTGTTATATTGCAATTAATTCGGCTGACCGCGTTCAATTTTCAAAACTCAAGCAACTTTTTGGAGGGTCCGTCCTTGGTATGAGACATCAATTCATACTCTCAAACAATGGTATACTAGCTTTTTCTGCACGCTATACGTGCGGCGACATTTGGGTATAACTATTACTCGTAGTAAAAACAAACCAAAAACGAAAGTCAGATCTAAGTTCACCTCTATTTTGTGAATAAGAAAGATTGCAATACTTACAAATAGTATTTAAAACACTTTAATAAATAAGTATAAGTAATGAAATTGCATCTCTAATTAATGTTTTTTGTCAAAGCTCTAAACAACCCCATGGACCATGACAAAAAGAGACAGAAATAATGTTGTCCTTTTTCTCTCTCTCTTCAATTTTTAGCTACTCCCCCAATTTCCAAATCCATCTCTCAATTTCACGCAATTCTTTTTTTCTCTCTATTCATTTGAAACAATGCAGTCCTCACTTTCTCTCTCCTTTTCACCATCTTCGTCAATTTCCCCCAAATCAAACCACACACTCGATTCTCCGCATTCTTAGCTAAACCTCTCAATCTTCGCTTATGTGGACTTCAAAGAAAAGCACTAAGTTTCTCAGTGAGTTCTCGCCGAGTTCAGCTCCCGAGTCGCCGAGTTCACTCTCCTGAGACCTTCGATTATGATCTCGTCATCATTGGAGCTGGCTTTGGCGGGTATGGCGCTGCTCTTCATGCCGTTGATAAGATATTTTTTAATATCGAGTTGATGGGCTGAAATTCGATTATGGGCCCAAATTTTTGATTTTCATATTTGGGTTGAAGTATTTTTTTTCTCAAATTCTTTTTAATATATATCTGGGCACAAAAACAATTCGAATTGAAGTGTCTCAATTTATATTAATTTTCCGACCATTTCTGATGTAATTTTAATTTGAATTTCAACTATATTTCAACAAAATTTTAAATAAACTGTAATTTGAGTTTTTTTAAATAAAAAAATTTCTAACACTCTAATTTATTAAGAAAACTGATTTTTTTTTGGTTTGGAGTTTGTGTTTGTAATTGAGTTTATGTTATGGAAAAATTTATTTGAGTTTGAATTTGAGTTGTCTCTGTAATGAGAATGTCGTGTATTTTGTTTGTTATTGTCTGTGGTATTAATGTTTGGTAAGTTCTTGATTATGAATCTTTTTTATTAACAAGTTTATTTGATTGAGCGTTATATGAGTTGATTGGGTTTAATAGAGATTTGATTGAATTTTATTTTGGCAAGTTTATGCGTGAAATTGGTTTTGATTAACTGCTAAAGGCTGTATTTGGAATGTAATATTTATGTTGTGGAGGGGCAATTAAGTAAATTCCTAGGGGGACACCATTGCTCCTCCCTTGGCTTATATAATAGAGATATATTATGACTTTATGAGTAACTCTTGAGGTTGAGGGGGTGGAGTAGTAGCATCACTTTCCACCTTATATTTTTGAGGTATAGGGATTAAACCTCATGAGACTCATTTGAAGAATTTCCTTATCCCTCTTCAAGTGAGCCCCTCTTCTTCTTACCATAAAAAATATTATGAGTAACACTATACATGAAGGTTATATATTGATTATCTGATGTTTATATTAAAAGTAATCTTATTACAACTTTATCGGTTCTAATTATTAGTAACTCATATGTGTTTTATCGAGTTATTGATACCTTATTTATTCTTTTCTAATGTATCCTTGTAAGTTCTCCTAATTCCTAAAGGTGGTAATAGTTGAAAGATTAAATAAAATTTGCTAAAATTATCTTAAAAGGTTCGTTGGAATGCAAATATTAGTAGATAAAGGCCTAGACAACCACTAATCAAATAAAGGTCCCAATTAAGTCGATTAATAAATATGAAACTAACACAAAAAACATTTGATTAAATCCTATATAAAGACAAATAGACTAGTAAAAGACGGAATAAAATTAATTTCGTAATTATGAGGAAACTTATGGTGACATTAGTAACTCAAACATTTGGAGCTTACTACTACTACTATAAATGATTAATGAGGGATCTCTCATCAGTCATCAAGTACTAATTGTGTTAGAGTTTCTTAGGGTAAGGAGATCGACCGAGAGGGCAACAAGCTAAGCTAGAGCTTACCAGTAGAACCTCTTTATAATCGAATAACTAGCATTTAGGCCCGGGCGATGCCCCGGGATTTCTCTGTGCTACAATTTAATAGTAGTTAAATAAGTCATCTCATACTCATTTGAAAAAGTCATCTCATTCATTATATGGATTTCAAAAGTTTTTCATTCATATATCATTATTAATTTTGATTAAATAAGCAAAAATAGTATGGTGGAGTGATGGTTGGATCTCTCTCTTTCTTTCATACATGAGGTTGTGGGTTCGAATCTTCACATTAACCATGCTTTTTTTTACTATATGAGAAAGACGTGGATAGAATGTTATTGAATGAGGGATGGTGACACGTGGCACATATACGTTCTTAGGAACGCTTTTTAATATATTATTATAGATTATAGATATTGAGAATAACGATCAAATTTCATATAGGAAAAATCAACGAATTATATAGGAGTAATACGCAACAACAATGTCTAAGTCTTAATTCTAACAAAATGGTCTCGATGGCATTTAATATAGATTTTGTCTTTGGTGATCGGCCACATATAATAGGAGTACTAATAGATAAGAAAAAGGAAGAAACAATAATAATCCATGATGTAGGAGCAGACAGTGAAGAGCATCCAAAGACAATGGAAAGCTTAAGAGTAAATTTTCATGGGTAAAAAATTAAGGGACCACCACGTTGGAGATGGTACAAAATTACTAATTGCTTCTTTGGCAAATGACAGTGATGGCATGTCCCTAAAAATTCTTCAGCATAAATTAACTAAATAGTTCTGACTTAAACTGTCAGAATTCATAAATGGCTTTCAAATAAACAAAAACAGAAGCAAAGGTAAAATTTGTTTTACTTAGGAAAGTTTCATTTTTGCTGTAGTAAAACAAGTGTTCCAGCCTCCAGGAACGTACGCATGGCCTGCAGCATGATGCCGTAGCAAATAATTTAATATACTGGCCTACTACTGCGTACAAGTGTAGTAGTAACATCAAAATGACAAAAATATGTGGAAAAAATTCAAAACTTTCTTTTGGGGAATTGAAGTGGAATGCCTATCATTATAAAATTGTGGGTTTGATTATAATGGGCATGCGTCATCATGTAAGACCAAACTCCAATAATAATGTTTAATGATTTTAAGAAAATATACACAAATTTTTATTTTAAATATAAAATTTGTGTTAGATATTCTATTAATATGAAATATTACTTCATATTGTTTCTAAAATATATAAATAGTACTCCATATTGTTTGGAGAGTGAGGGATAGCTCAATTGGTTAGAGCTTCCCTCCCGGTTCCAGGTGATCCTGGGATCGATTCTCATCCCCGCCCTTGTGGCTCATTCGCACAAATGATAAAATGATAGTTATATGAAAATGTAATTTTTGTACATGGTTTCTAATATATTATCTTGACGTATATTCATGTTTTTTTCTTAAAAAATATTTTTGTAATAAAGAGGTTGTTGTACAATCATAGTCTTTATAAAATAAACTAGTTTTTGACATGCCATCGCGGGTAAGGAAAATTTTCATTTATCAATACAGTGTCTTTAAAATAATAACACTAAATACAACTTGGCCAGTGGTTAAACCTTTAAGTATATTAACTTGGCGTCACGGGTCGAAACCTATACTACGCAATTTCTATTTTTTTATTGCATACTGGATTACATGAACTAAAACTCCCTTAGGGAGAGCGCCACGTAAGACCGTTCCTTGTTTAGGAACACCTTTAACAGCGAACCGCGCCACGTGGCGCTATCCCTGTAGCTGACTACGTCTACTCCACAAATAATAAAAAAATTAGATTATGCATAGTATAAGATTTGATCCCATGTCCTCAGCTTCACGTACTAACGTCTTAACCACTTAAACCAAGAATATTTGGTGTTATAATTTCAATGTAAAAAATACTAATAAATGAAATATATAAGCATCAGGGGTATAACTAGACCTATAAACTAATTATTACATGATAAAGTGCTTGCTTAAATCATGAAGTAGGTGAATTACCTGCCCCCCCTTCAACTTATATTCTACGGCCACTATATATGCCTTGATTGTTGACTCTATGGAGCATATACACACTTGATATTTCTTGTTTTGGTTGGTTCACTTGAATATTGTAGAAATAAGTGAATACTGCTTGTTGTTGATTAGCAATGCACAAAGGCCATATAAATACATACAACCTAATTCCCCTAGAATCAAGGAAGATATGGGGAAAACCGGAAATTAGCTATCAATCCACCTAAGTACAATATATTTACCAAAGATATATTCTAATCAAAACATTCTCAAAAGATATATTCCTAATTAACCATATTCCCGTAATACCCCCTCAAGTTGGGACGATTGAGGATCAAAAATGCCCAACTTGGAGAGTAAGTTATCAAACTGCATTTTACCAAGCGCCTTAGTGAAAATATCAGCCAATTGAGAGGATGTAGATACATGAGAAGGAGAAATCAAGCCCTCATTGATTGCATCGCGAACAAAGTGACAGTCAACCTCTATGTGCTTCGTTCTTTCATGAAAGACAGGGTTCTTCGCAATATGTAAGGCTGATTGACTATCACAGAACAAATTTATTGCTTTTGGATGGTTCACCCCTAAACTCAATAACAAGCCTTTCAACCATTTCAACTCGCAAGTGATGGCAGCCATCGACCTGTATTCGGCCTCAGCTGAAGACCTTGAAACAGTGTGTTGTTTCTTTGTCTTCCAGGATATGGGAGACTGACCAAGAAACACAAGCCAGCCTGTAAGAGAACGGCGAGTAACCGGACATGCTGCCCAATCTGAATCACACCATCCCTGTAAAGTCAAATCACAGTCTGCACTCAAAAGAATGCCTTGTCCTGGTGTCCCTTTCAAGTATCGAACGACCCTCAAGGCTGCCTCCCAATGCTCAATTCTGGGTTCCTGCATGAACTGAGACAAGATGTGAACAGAATATGCCAAATCTGGACGAGTGACAGCAAGATATATCAACCGACCAACAAGCCTGCGATACGACTCAGGATCTTCAATTAATTCTCCACTGGCCAAACCAAGCTTATGATTCTGTTCTATGGGAAAGCCGCTTGGCTTAGCTCCTAACAATCCGGCTTCCGCAATAATATCCAGAGTATATTTTCTTTGACACAAAAATGCACTCGCGTAACTTCTAGCAACCTCTATGCCCGTAAAATATTTCAAAGGACCCAAGTCCTTCATTTTGAAACAATCACTAAGATAAGACTTGAAGGTACACAAAGCAGCGGAATCGTTCCCAGAAATAACAATAT
This sequence comes from Beta corolliflora, assembly GCA_947648045.1. Lineage (NCBI taxonomy): Eukaryota > Viridiplantae > Streptophyta > Magnoliopsida > Caryophyllales > Amaranthaceae > Beta > Beta corolliflora. The sequence goes on from CANSZD010000820.1 coordinate 184,231, forward strand.
CGTCAACATAGACTAAGACATTAATCTGGATGCCTGTCTTAGTGTATGTAAACAAAGAATAATCGGAATAAGACTGAAGAAAGCCATACTCTTTCAAAGCTGTGACTAACTTTGCAAACCAACATCTGGGAGCCTGTTTCAAGCCATACAAAGACTTTCGCAATCTGCAAACCAAATTAGGATCCGAACTCTGAAATCCGGGAGGCAACTTCATGTATACTTCTTCATCAAGATCACCGTGCAAGAAGGCATTATGAACATCCATTTGGTGAAGTTCCCAATTCTTTGATGCTGCAAGTGCCAAAAAAGTTCGAACAGTAGTCATTTTAGCAACTGGCGCAAATGTTTCAGTGTAATCAATACCTTCTTGCTGATGATTCCCAAGTACAACCAATCGCGATTTTAATCTTTCAACATCACCATTGGACAAAAACTTTGTCCTGTAAACCCATTGATCGCCAAGAGCCTTTTTTACCAATGGGAGTGGCGCCAAAGTCCATGTACCATTGTTCTCAAGGGCTCGTATTTCTTCCTGCATTGATTGTCTCCAACCATCATACTTCATTGCCTCCTTAAATGATTTTGGATCATCGTGACCAACTACAGCTGCAAGAAACTTACGGTAATTTACAGAAAAATTATCACAATGTATGTAATGTGCTAGAGGATACGGAGTACCTGAAGGCTGATCAGAAACTGGAGCCGGGAGAGATGGACTATGAGCAAGAACAGTGTGAGTAACATGATCCCGGAGCCTAACTGACGGAATTTTTGTACGAAATCCACGACCCATATTTTCCGTGGACGGATGTGGATCGTTGGCAGTAGTGGGCTGTGGGTGTTCGCTTGCCGCGCCAGCCTGAGTGACGGATGCATTAGACGGTGGCCGCCGGGTCGGGCGCAGTAAGAGAACCCGGAGTCCGCCGGGCCGTCCAGGCGTGTGAGCCGGGCAGCCGGGCTCCGTCCCCGCCGTCCGCTGGCTGTTCAGAGGGTAAGGCAGTAGCTGGTGCGTCCGTGCTGCTAGGCATGGGCTGCTCAATATGCTCATGACTCCCATGCCCACGGTTTACTTCCTCCCCCCCTTGATCATAACTATGCATCTCTACACCACAATCTTCATCACACACACCAAAATCCGCAAAATCTTCATGAATTTCACCAACATAATCTACTTTGGACGCAATAGTTACATCATCGGATTGACCAAACGGAAACACATCTTCAATAAATTTAACATCTCGAGAGACAAAAAAATCTTTTGTATCTAAATCATACACTCTCCAACCCTTTTGCCCAAAAGGATACCCTACAAACACACATTTCCTACTCCGACTAGCAAACTTGTCACCTTTTGTTTTCTGATTATGTGCAAAGCAAAGACATCCGAAAGTACGAATAGCATCAAAATTGGGCAATTTGTGGAAAAGAATTTCAAAAGGTGTTTTATTTTGTAGTACAGGAGTTGGAGTACGGTTAATTAGATGGGCGGCTGCAAGTACACACTCGCCCCAAAAATAAATAGGCAATTTGGCTTGAAAACGTAATGCCCTCCCCACACTCAAAATGTGTTTATGTTTTCTTTCAACCCGCCCATTTTGTTGAGGGGTACCCACACAAGAGGATTGGAAAATAATACCAGTGGTACGAAAAAAATCATATAAACATTTAAATTCGGTACCATTATCACTTTGCACGATTTTAATATTTTGACCAAATTGTCTATCGACCATAGCTACAAAAGTCATAAACATAGAAAATACTTCTGTTTTATCAACCATCAAATAAACCCATACAGCTCTCGAGAAATCATCCACAATCGTCAAAAAATAACGAGCACCACACGAGGACGCATGTCTATAAGGTCCCCATAAATCACAGTGAACCTTTTCAAAAAGTCGAGAACAATTATTATGACTTAAAGGAAATTTGTCTCTAGGATGCTTGGCACGAAAACACACTTCGCAACCTTTATTCAAGCTATTCTTGGACCTACTAACAGGAGGTAGTAACTTAACTACTTTCTCGGAAGGGTGCCCCATTCGTCTATGCCACAACTCCACATCTGAAGTAGCTCCAACTGCAGCACACGACCTCCCGCTTGTCTGAAGTAGTATAGTCCATCCCGCCTAACCCCCGTTCCAATCAGAGCCTTCATTTGGTCCTGTATCAAACACATATCGGAGTTAAATGTGACAATTGTCTGCAAATCATCATTAAGCTGCGTAACCGAAAGTAAATTACAGCATAAGTTAGGAATATAAAGGACATGATGTAGAGTGATCGTGTCGGACAAACGAATTGATCCCTCCATTGATGCAATTACAGTATCCCCATTTGGCAAACCAACAGGGCAATTTAATTGTTTAATATCAAACGTACCAAGAATGTTCTCCAAGAATATGATGAGTTGCTCCCTGTGTCAATGATCCAAGAAGTATTATCAAACTTACCATTCAAGCGATTTGCCGATATATTAGCATTACCGAAAAATCCCATGATAGTTTTCCATTGTTCTTCCGTGAAGATCGGACCACTAGACGACGAAGGCGAGTCGAGTTTGAAGGCGGATGTCGTCAAGAAGAGCTGTCGCCCGCAATCGCATGGGCACGCACCCCACGGCCTTGTTGAGGCGTGGTGGATTTATGTCCGCGATCCCCCGTAGCCCAACCTTCCGGGTACCCAACTACTTCAAAGCAACGAGAGATGTCATGCCCTCTCTTTTGCAAAGGAGCACATACTTGTAAAGAATAACGGTTAGAGGCCAAATGACCCGGCTTCTTGCAATGATCGCAAACAGGTTTGTCCGAGGCTGACCGATCAGAGATACCACGACCACGACCTGCTGCCGCACGAACAGCAAATCCTACGGCAGAAGACGGGTCGTCCTGGGCACGCGCAAAGCCGCGAACGAGTTCCTCCTGAGATACTTGTTGGTAGGCTTTGTTCAATGATGGCAGAGGATCTTGGGCAAGAATATTAGACCTGATTTGCGCATAATAATCTGGATACAACCCAAGCAAAAACTGTTGCAACATGTCATCCTCACGACGTTTTTCATGTTGCTTGCCAACATTACACGTACATTTACCACAATGACAATTGATTAAAGGTTGTAAATTTGCAAGTTCATCCCACAAAACCTTTAATTGACCATAATAAACCGCAAATGTACATTGTTTTAGTTTGCTCACATTTATTAATTTGAGATTTCGGTTGATGAATCCGAGGTCCATTGACAACACGAAAACGTTCATGTAAATCGTCCCACAAGTGTTTTGCATTGTCATAATTAGAAAGCATGGATTTTACCTCGGGATCGATTGTATTCATGAGCCATGATACTAGCATATAATGTACGACAACCCAATCTTCCTTCGTTGCGGGTGACACAACATCCATGATCGAGCCATCGAGGAAGCCAAATTTTCGACGAGCGGAGAGAGCGACTTTAATGGCGTGAGACCATGAATCAAAATTATCAAGTTTGAGTTTGGTAGATGTGAGAAAATCCCCCGGCCTATCATGTGCACCGAGGTAAAAGGGGTGATTATTTTCAATTTTTGGTGGCGGCGGTGGTGGAGAATCGTCATCACCAGCCATGACTATAGGTTTGGAAAAAAAAAATTTTATCCTCGCTCTTGATACCATGTAGAAATAAGTGAATACTTGCTTGTTGTTGATTAGCAATGCACAAAGGCCATATAAATACATACAACCTAATTCCCCTAGAATCAAGGAAGATATGGGGAAAACCGGAAATTAGCTATCAATCCACCTAAGTACAATATATTTACCAAAGATATATTCTAATCAAAACATTCTCAAAAGATATATTCCTAATTAACCATATTCCCGTAATAAATATGATAGTTAGCGATCGAAATGTTTAAGAGTAAGAAAGGGGTTTATCTTAGGCCCTTGAGTTATTCAATGTAAGCAAAATTGGACCAAGTATAGCCGATTATATGACACCAAGACAAAATCAAATAACTAGCACCATCAATTGACTTGCACAATGGTGCAGTGTTACTACTTTGCTTGTATTGACATATTATGTACGTAGCATATCAAGTCTTATCTTATTTCCTGTTAAGTAGTCATGCATTACAATAGGAACTCCCGATTATTTTTTAAGCATTTAATTTTTTCTAAGAATTTTCAATTTTAATAATAATATAGTAGGTCAATCAACCATATTGTAAGTCAATCAATCCTATATTTAGTACCAATAGCTTAAGCTAGAAAATTTTGAAAACTAGCTATTTGGTACCACTTTTTGAAAACAAGCACTTAATATCTATACTAATATATTTAAAGGCGTTCCTAAACAAGGAACGGTATCACGTGACGCTCTCTCTAAGGATGTTTTATTACATGTAATTCACATACAATAATAGAAAATTAGAAAGTGCATAGTATAGGGTTTGATCCTGTGACTTCAAGTTTATATACTAAAATCTTAACCAATAGAGCAAGTGATATTTAATGTTATCATTTTGAAGTATAATATTAATAAATGAAAATTTTCCTTACCCGTGGCATAGCTCGGGCCTAATAACTAGTTTCATTTTCTAAAAAACAATTACCAATACCAACACTACCTAATAGATTAAAAAAGTATTATGACCACTAATTTCAAATTATTGGCGTAATATAATTAATTATATACTCCTATCATCCATTATAGTCATTAATTTACATCTCTACTATAGTGATATTGTTTCTCTTCTTGAATATCAATTTAGGACGACCTAAAAAGGATATACTATTGCATATTTCCGTACTTTATGTAAGAAGTAATATAACTTTTGTATTGACAATTACATATACAATATTCATATCAACTTGCTCACATGCTCTAAGATACATGATGTGTATCCTCCCAACTAGCGCTCGATCATCTTCAGTGGAAGTACTACTGATGGCTTTGACAAGTCTAGATGTTGCAAACAAAGTCGGCCTCTCAACAACCAAGGGTTCAACGGAGAAGTGCATACTACCCTTTTAATTTCTTGTAATTTGATTTTAGTTTCTCCTCTAAGTATGTATTGTAAGGGTCACTAATGACTCAAATGGTGTGCATAACTCTCTTTATTTATGCAAATTTAGCCAATGTAAAAAAAGAAGAAGATACATGTACATATTATTTGCTATTTATCCTATGTTTATGATACACTAATTGGGATCATTAGAACTAATGGTGCTTCCATGCTAACGCATGCACAACCACTTAATTACTACCACACACATTTGTGTTTACACACCCATGTATAGGGATCATTAGAACTAATGGTGCTTCCATGCTAACGCATGCACAATCATTTAATCACTACCTCGCACAATAATTAATTGTGTTTATACACCTATATATATTATGTGTACGGACAATAGCAACATTTTTACATATGTACCACCCGATTGACACATCATCTAAGTAAGTAGTATGGCTTATTACCTACGTAGTTCATGTTCATACAGTTATACACCATACGTATATGTAAACTAGAAATATAATTCAAGAATACAGATAACAAAGAGCCATAATGTAAATATGTAGTAAATATTTGAGTGGTTGCAAAGTGCGTAAGGTAGGAGGGTTGGTGGAAGGGCAAAAAAACAGATAAACACATGCAAAAGTACGTCGGTAGGAAATTCATAAGAAATGTTGATGTGTACGCATCTTTCCCGACCTTCGTTCATGTCACCACATGGCTCAATCGTGCTCTGTTCATCTTTCTTAATTAATTACCTGCCTCAATTTTTTCTATAGCTTTATATGCTAACCAACTATTAAAAGTTGTTTTACATTTATTGTTATGGTAGGAATAAATTTACAAATTACAATTACAAATTACATTGATATTATAATTTTAGATCTTTTATTAGCTAACATGATATTGCATATAAGGTGCCATAAACAGTAATTAGATTTTGGAAAATTTGTTTAAACCACCTTTATAATCACTTTTTTGGTAAACCACCTTTTAAAAAAAATTGGTTAATTAGCTACCTTTTTGGTTCTTTTTTTTTGTTGGAAGCCACCACTTGCCGGAATCCGGTGGTTGACCTCGATTTTCCGGCGTTGACCATCGGATTTTCGCCATTTTTTTACAGATTTTCGCCATTTCTTCCACCGGCATGTTAAATCGGCATGTTATATACTACAATATACTCCCTCCGTCCCTGAATAGAGTTCCCATTTTTCCATTTATGTTTGTTCCAAATAGATTTACCATTTTCTTATTTGGTATGGGTCCACCAATTAAAATATCATTATACTTTCAACTTTTATAATATCACCCACTTTCCCATATGACCCACATTCTCTATCCTTAATAAACAATTCATAAAAAGTGTACCAACTTCTATATTTAATTATGATTTAATACAACTAAGGTCCTACACATGATTTTTTCTTAATACTTGTTCAAAAGAACGAAAGACTCTATTTGAGGGACTGGAAGGAGTATATATCGTTTACAAAATTTGATACTTCATACCCTCTTTATGAAAAACCTAACCTATATTTTGGGAGGATTCTAATCACACCTTTTAATTTCACCTGAGAAACACACGGTGATGTACCACAATAATGTTTACCTGTAAAGATACTATCTGATTAAACAATAATGCTTGGTTTAATTTTAACTTAAAAACAATTATGCCCAACACAAATGCAATGTTTGTTGGCCTCTTTGTGATCCTATTACTTCCCCTATAGAGGCCTAGACCCCTACTAATTAAACTAGGTTAGTTTTTCTAATCACCAAATGCGATCTACATCTGGTACGCACATTTTTAACATTTGTAACCAAAAGATAAAAAGTCTTACAAGTCAAAATATTATATAAGCATACTTATGTGTCTCGAGGGATAGTATGGCATGCTTTTTATGTAAATATATAGTATGTTAGTAGGACCTTTTAGTCATCTTTTTTTATAGCTAATTGTACGTACGTTGATAATTAAGTAATAACCTCTAGAGAGTCTTACTTTTCAGGAAAATATATAATGTCTAAGCTTTAGTGAGCTACTATAGGCATTGGAAAATTGTACTTCTAGCTAAGTGGTTTTCGTTTTTGTGTTTTGCCACAAATTTCCCAGACAAAGATATGATCTAAAGCTAATCAAGTACTTAGGCGATAGCTAATCAACTAATGAAAAACAAACTTAGCTCATGATGATACTCCAATCTCGCCAAAAGAGATTCCTTTTCTTCTCAAGAGTCCAAAGGCGTGATCCCAAATTCCTAGGGCTGTCAAAGAGTGGACTTGACCCTAGTCACCTCTAAAATAAACCTTAAGTTTCACATTTTTAGTTGACTTGACTCTATAAGTAAAATCGTCTAGTTATCGAGAATACTCTAAGTTATTAAGTGAAACTACAACACATCACATTTACAAACTCTTCAATATATATGCTGGTATCACTTTTAGGCTATCATGTGTAGGTTTTGGAGAAGAATAATTTGAACTAAGTTGTTCATGATTATTTTGGTCGATCGATCTTTTAGTATGCTAGTTTCAACAATTCTCGTTCTTTATTCTTCTTCTTAGCTGCTTGGGCTGTAGTAGGTATTTGGTTTACTGCTTAGGTATTAGTACTATGACTTTCAATCTAAATGGTTTCAATTTCAACCAATATGTAGTTTCTTGAATTTCTCAAGAATTTTAACAATATAGGTGGACTATGAGTCTATGACAGTACTTTACATACGTATCTAAGCACAATGAAACAAAAAAGATAGTACTCCGATCTGTAACACTATGATCAACCAACAAAAATATGGCTAAAAGATAAACAGAATATTATATAAAAAAGACTATAATAATCAGACAAATGAATGAAGACAGAGGAGGAAACAAGACTTGTGAGAAGACGATGAAGGAAGGCTCGTGTAAATTGAATATAGACAGCTTGTACGAGCATGACTGGTGGTTTTTTGCTTTGTCTCTTGAACATTATTGTTATCAAAAAGAAACTTGTATTATTACTATATATGCTTAAATAATTGAATCCTTTTTAAATTATTGGAATATTTGTTAAAAAAAAACCTTCTAAAAGTTCAATTTTGCGAAACAAAAAACCTTTTAAAGCATTCTTTGCAAAAAAAACCATTCTTGCGAGATAAAATCTATTCCCATTTTTCGGTGTGGTTTTTATCAATTCCGACGTTGACCTTTATATCTTCTTTTAACCCCCTATTTCTATTAACTGCAACACCACCCCTATGCATCTCAAAAACCACACCGGAAAATGGTAATAAGTTTCATTTTTGCAAGAAAAATTAAGTTTGTGGTTTCGTTTTGCGAACGCTTTAAAAGCGTTTTTTATCGCAAAATTAAACTTTTAAAAGATTTTTTTTGGCAAATCTTCCTAAATTATTCAGTTAAATTTCGTACCTGGACCCTTATTGTCTTTTCTCCCTTAAACTCATCCATGACTCTTTTTTTTTTAGAAGAAGGAAAAAACTTGCAAATTCGAGGCTTTTTTTTTTATAGAGGGAAGAGAAATGTTTATGCCTCTCCTATCCCCTCCTTGTAGTAAGTTCTAACATTTTGGAGGGGAGAAAAATATGTAGTAGTGACTAGTGATCATCAGTAGCGAATCCAAAATATGTATTAAGTGGGGTCGAAATAAAATTACTATATTTTAGAGGGTTTAAATAATCAATTTTACAAGAATATTTCCAAAAATCTCAAATTATGTAAGATTTCCAAAATTTTCAGATTTAAGTGGGGTCAATCGACCCCACTAAACATAATGTACATCCCCCTCTGGTGATCATTTAGAAAAAAAATGTAACCACATTTGGTACATTATAGTTTGCTATAACAACTTGTTTGAAAATCCTAAGAATATGGTTTAGAATCTAAAAATCTAGTAAATTTATATTCCTCGACTATATTTTAGTAAGTAATATTTGTCTTTTGTAGTCCATAGAGATAATAGTGCAATTCCTATAAGTTGTGCGACGGGGCTGGCTTGTCAAACCTTTTGAGGTTACATTATTACACCTAGCTCAAGGTATGGATCATTTTGTATCAGCATCGACGTACACTTTATACTTTAGGAGTTATATACGGTGTGCTATGGGGATTTCGATTATGGTTCGAGAGCTCCAATGTTGTATGATATACCTTAAGTGAAACTTTTTATCTTCTTCCAGTAAGACGGATGACAATTGACAAGTTAAGATAAACTGAGTTTGTCTCAATTTATGATTTGCAATGTACACCAAGGGTACCTGATGTTCCTACCAAGTAGTAGGAGTATCGGAGTATTAGAAGAATTTCACTATTTCTCAAGGTACATAGGAAAAACACCCAATTATTTACTGTATGAAGGCTAAATTCACCACATTAGATATTGAAAACAATCTAAAACTAGTTACAATTTACCTCAGAGAAAGTAACCTCCTACACCAAACTGTCAATATTGTTAACCGAGGACAATGTTCTTAATCAGTAATGTATCCATGGATTTTCAACTTCCAAATTTATATCGTTTCCATGAATATTATACTTCTATGAGAAGTTGGGTTCACTGACCCAAATTAGGCCTAATTACACTTGCCTTAATCATAACCTAATTGAAATAACTTTGAAACTTAACAGTTGTCTGACTCAATCTTCTTGATAAAATCTATGTTCCTTAGGTACTGCCGTACTGTCCAGGACTTGAAGAGCTTAGTTTCCCCTGGTATCTAAAATTTGGCAGGAAAATTAAAAAAATACCAGCAGAAACGTTCAACTCATGCCAAGAAACTTCAGCAAAAAAATAAATCAAATTGTATTGTCATATATTTCGTCTGTGGTATACTATATCAAAGAACCATCATTGTACATCACGGTGTGGCTCTTCAGTTGGTGGCGCTGCAGCTTCAGTACCAAGATCACTGCTTAATGACCCAGTAAACCCCTCTCGTGGGACCTTGCCTTCAGAATCTTCTTCACGTGAAACCAAAACTTCACCTCTTTCTACTCCCTGCAAAGAGGTACCAACACCCTTTTCTGGTGGTGGCTTAGATTCAGAAGATACCATGTCAGAGGGTGAACTTTCATGGTCCGCACTATCGTTTACTGCTTCACTGGGTTCGAACCCTTCCACATTTTCAAGCACGCTCCGATCTTGCTCTTGTGAAAATGAAGAGATTGGATTTGATGATGGTGTAACGCCTAAGCCTTTGGCAAGACAAACATACTTGAACACAAGCTGTTTATAGTTAATCAGTAGGTTTTCAACATCATGCAATGTTAGATCTCCAACACTAGAAAATACATATGGGAACTCCTGGAAAACATTGTCAATATTATCCTCTTTCAAAATTGTATTTGCACCCTTCTCCTCAAAATCAGAGATGGACATATTTTTTGTCATTGATGATTGATCCTCCTGGTTGCTAGATTTTGCAGCAGAAGACTCTGAGGATATTTGTGGTTGTCTTGTGGAGTCGTTTTCATTAGAAGCCAAAGTTTGCTGAGTTTCCATGAGTTTTAAGGTGGACGTCTTGTCAGCACTTGCAGTTGTCTGAAAATCAGTTGTCAGACCAGATAGAAGTGCTCGAGCAGAGTCCATACTTTTATCAAATTCATTTTCATCCATTGAAAGGGCTTGAGCATCAATGTTTGAGATGAAGGATACAGCAGAGAGAATGTTTGTGAAGTAGTAGGCTGCTTCTGAGACTAATCGAGACTGATGCCTGTAACGTTGTATATATAGCAAATTCAAGTGCAGCTGAGGCGGATTTGCCTACAAAATATTGCCACAAAAATCAAAAGAGTTCGTATATATTTTGAAAAAAAAAATAACAAATTTTGGCAACCTAACTTTAATTAACGTGCTCTCTGAAGGGCCTTAATACAGACTAACACATAACTCCCCTAATGATGTTTGATCTCATCACATTGGAGAGGAGGTAGCTAACAAGTAACAGTTGAGCTACCCCTCAAAACTCCTATTAGGTTTGTATATGAGTGGCAAAATTTATACAGGTGTAGCAATCCTACATGCTTGCTTCAAGCATAAAGGTAAGACTGATTATGAGCAACTAACACAGAGATGAAGGGTGTTCCCTTCCCACTATTATAAAATTCAATATATTGAATGATGAAGTTTGTTTGGGTGCGCATTACATATAGATTTCATATAAGTAGGTCAAAAAATGAATAGACCATACATCGTCGCACAAATTGTATGAGTGGCAAAACTTATAAAGACAGTACAAGCTATCTTAAAGCATAGAGGTAAAACAGATTACAGATAATAAACATAAAATTGCGTAGAGAGATTGCCTTCCCATTGTTGAAATAATTAACCTATTGAAGGCGAAGTTTTTTTGGATTCCCACAAGACATAAAAAAAAGTGGCAGTAGCACATCATTCTAAGGGCTTCCGCTTTCAATGCAAGTGAACAAGAGACAGTTAAGAGTTCCTTAGAGTCTTGAGTGTCAGTACTCCTTTCTTTCGAAAATAAAAAGGAAGCAAAGAGCAACACATGCAGGAAGGAAGAAGCAGAAACTATATGCAACAATGTCAGACTGACCTTTATAGTGACATAAATTAGAACTGGAAGAAATTCATCAGCTCCAGGGGGGTTCTCATTTGCAGTGACAGCAGCATTGTGTAGCAGATTAGTTATGACTTTGCAACAGTTAAGAATACATGCGAGCTTTTCTCTAGGTGCCTTGTACATGTTGATCTTTTGCAACTCCTTTTGTGCAAGCTGCCAAATTTAAGACAATGTACAAAGATAAATACGCGCCATGTCCCGAGATGATACGTTATATGCTACGTTCACCATATTAAGCAAAATAGGATATGTTCTTTAATATTCCAAAGTATTCATACCATATATTTCGACGTTTTTTTGCAGCTTTACTTCATATTATTCCCATAAATTTCTAGTTCAAATTCGAACTCTCAGTCTCAAGCCTTTCTTAGATAAGTTGATGCTATGACCACAAATGATGAGGATCCACACGAATAAATTCCGAGAACTGACCCCGGCCTATTTTTTTGGAGGAGAAAAAAAAAGACCTATTATTCTGATAAGTAACAAATGTAGGAACTTCTCTACTAGTCACTGGATCATTAAATGGAAGCAACCTTTTCCACGGCATGAGTTTGCAGACTAAATTTCAAAACTTGAGAGCTGCACTTAAGATGAAATCCAACTAGATCATGTGAACTGGTGAAGTGATTGCTAATTGAAGTCAGCTACAGTCAGCTGTTACTTACGTCGACAAGTAAATCAGTGGTTTAGATTTGGGAAACTTAACAGAGCTAAGGTAACTTTGCAAAAACTTAGGGTTAAGGACCTCAACTATTTCTTATCTAGGGTTAAGGACCTAGAGAAAGTTAATGAAAGTTATAAGGCTTATAACGGTGTTAGATTCTAGGTCCTTAACCTAAATGAAGATAGTTGAGGTCCTAAACCCTAAATTTTTGCAAAGTTCAGATCCTCATAGTTACCTTAACTCAAACTTATCACCAAGAAAGTTATTCAGGGACATGTTTTAACTCACTTCATAATCATGCCCCCTCCCTAAAGATGGCAACAAAAGCTCAGATTGATGCTTGTCAGTAAAAAAATCACCTCGTCAATTACCCATATCAGTGAAAGAGTAAAAGACAGCTATGTCAAATGAGTGCCATAGTTTAACTGAAGTCCATATGTGCAGGAAGCCCAAATATATTAGATGGAATAAATTTTACTTCCTAGCAAAAGCTTTTGTCAATCTTGATTTTGTGTTTGTACTTTGTTGAAAGCGTGGTTTTCAGTTATGTCATAAATACAAATTACGAAGAATAACTAATAAAATATCTTGGTTAAAACCATTAACCAATGACACTTTACATACCTCACAAACCTTGGCAAAGAACATCAATATTTAAACTAGAAAAAGGTTACGAGTGCATGAATTTAAACCACCAGTAGAAAGAAAAATGTCATAGATATTACAAAGATATTAACTTTTCACACTCACCAGCCATGATGACTCATTTTGAAAGGTTGGCTTGATATCCAAATTTTCTGGCCGAATAAATTGCTGAACTAAAGCAATCTTTTCAGAAATCTGTTCATCATCCTTTACATCATCAGGATATGAAGCGAAAACACGAGTAAATAATTTTGTCATGACATACTTCTCCAATCCCTGTAAGTAAATATTGAGCAGGTAAGATGTAAGGTATTGGAACAGGAGAGCAAGTTGGAGAGCAAATAGTGTATATAGCAAAGAATAAAGTTAAACTCACTTCACCAGCGCTTTCGAGCTCCTCTTCTGAACACCCGCTCCAAAGCGAATGGGCCCTGAAAGCAGCTTCCATGTTGGCAAAGAATTGCTGCACTGCAGCACTATCCTTTTCTGGATCAGGCATATTGTTCGAGAAGGATACAATGAAACTGCCATAAGAAGATAAACCACTTTAAGCCTAACATTTAAAGATTGTTTGTATTCTTTTTGTCACAGAAGGGAGGGAAGAGAGGGGAAAAGAAAGAAAGTGACTTTTGCAAAGTTCAGTTTAACTGAAGGAAGGGAAAGTCTTCTTATTTCCCTTTCCTCTCTAGCTCCTCCAATTTTGAGAGGAACGGAAATTGTAAAAATCATAAGATTCTTTACCCATTACTTCCTCTCCTTTCCTATATAATCAATTTTTTATTTTAAAACCAAACATGGTAAAGTCTTTTCATTCCTTTCCATTCTTTCTACTGCATCCAACTGTCCAATATGAGTACCCTAGTCTGAGTTATACACTAACAACAAATCCCTTGTTAATAATGAAAAATCAACCAAGAATATCAATGATGGTGGATAATGTGTTAAATAGTTAAAAAGAATGCTTCAACAAGGTAAAAAAATCCATAAAATGATACAACCAAATCTGGAAATACAATCCTCTCCGATTATGATTATTACTCCGTTTATGTTAGATCAATGATATTAAGTTTCGATTTATATTTAAGTTCTCTAGGCACCCTTTGCATTTCTCATGAGATTCCACCCCAAAATACAGAAGATCAACAAGGTGACATATTAAAATCCTCACTCATCATCAACTTTCAGAAAAATCTTTCCAAGCAGATCATTCAAAAGCACATACACCTAAACAATTCTATTCTCAAGACGTTAGCGATTATACATACTATGGCAGTAGAACCGTAAAAGCAACATTTGCAATACTGATGGTACAAGAAGCTCAATGTGATTCACCATCACACCGTCAAACACCATTAGTTACTTCAACGTTTCAACATATAGGCTCCGTTTGGTTGGGTGTAAAACATTTTCAGTGTAAAATGATTTTCATGGAAAACAATTTACAATGGAAAACACAATTCCAAAATTAGTTTTCCGTTGTTTGGTTCCATGTAAGAAAAATGATGAAAAGAAAGGAAAATGAAAGGAAAAGTAAGGAGTGAGAGGAGTGTACAAGATAGATAAGAAAAAAAAAAGGAAGGAAAACAGTTTTCCCTTCATTTTGAATGGAAAATGGTTTTCCATCATTGGGAAAGCAATTTTACTCCTAGGGAAAATGATTTTACACTCATTTGCAAACCAAACAATGTAAAATTAAAAATAGAGGAAAACAGTTTTCAAGGAAAATGTTTTACGCCCTAACAAACGGAGCCTTAGTAAGTGTAGAATAACAACATACACAAGAGAAAGAGTTTCAAAGTAAGTTAAACATGTATAATGGCACAAAGGCATAATAACTGGATTTCATTAAGGTATAAAACCTGAAAATTACATAGCTATACCCATTTTTCAGTGTAGGAGCAATAATTTACAAAATTAAAGATTAATCAATAAAAAGGAAATCGAACAGCTAAATTATCACATGTAATTTAGTTAATTCTTCGACAAATTACTATGAAGTATAGCGATTAAAACCAATATGAAGAAATTTTGAGAACCTTAAACATTGAAATTGCAAAAATGAAAGAGCTGGAAATCCAAAAAAAATGGCATTCACCTTTTAATGGCTTTGACAAATTCAGCGGCGGAAGGTTGACGCATCCGCTCGAGGAAGTCGTTCCATGTGAGTCGCACCGTTGACGAGCTAAACATCTCATTGTTCTCCATTGTTACACCAATCAAACCTCTCTTTCGATTGATTGTATCTGGTTTGATCGATCAATGCTCAATAATAACGAAACAATGGAAAGAGAGAGAAAGAGAAGTCGATACAAAAAAGGGGGTATTTTCAGTGTTTTGTTCAGAGTCGGAATTTCAAAAGAAAGAAGAAGGAAGAGTGTTCTTGAGAGTTGAGGGGAAATTGGTTGTCCAAGCTAAGAATTAAGATGAAGATCCACCAAATGGACAAACTTCCCAAGACCAATTTTTTCACGTTGCCTTGCCATTCAGGTGGATCGGTTATGGGTTGTTTTATTGGGGGGGTGTGGGTCTACTAGATTTAGGGGTTGTTTAAGAATTGGTTTTTTGTTGTTGGCATTTTGTTAATTGTTGGTTTTTGGCTTTAGTTTAGTTGCTTGTTTGGTAGAAGAGCGTTGGCCGTATGTATTGGGCTTTTAAGTTGGCTTATTTAAGCCACTGTTTCGAAAAGTGTTTGATAAAATTAATTGTGGTCACGCTTATTGTTTATTAGAGTTTGTGCTCAAAAAGCCAATCCAAAAAGCTACTCCATGCAGCTTTTTCATTTTAGCTTAAAAGTCAACTTTGCAGTTAACCAAAAAGCCAATAACCAAACACTTTTTTGGCTGTTTGACCAAATTAAAAAGCCAAAAGCCAATAAAAAAGCCATTTACCAAACATAGCCTTAGACTTATTCGAATTTGAGTTTGGAACATCTAGTGGCAAGTAAAGCTCTCTAAAAAGTGTTGTGTGAGGTGACTCTTATAGAACTCGAAATCGAGACCTTTGGTTAAATTGGAATGACTCGTTTATCGACGATCAAAACATTTGTTGGTTGGTAGATTGATCATCTTCGTGTTTGGTTTTTGGTCATTATATCAAGAAATAATACTCCCATATAGCTTTCGCGGCAGATAGTAAGATTATCTACAAGCATTTTTACTTTCTAAATAATCATCTCTCCATGCTATATTGAAGTTTTCATCATCTCATGTGGAATGTCCTGATCTTTAAAAGCCAAATTTTAACCATAAATTCTCATGAATATTCAAGGAAAAACATTTCAATGTGATTTATTCACGTTTCATAATTTATACTAATGAGTGGTTTAAGATATTAATTGACATATATTGATATAAATAAGTTTGATTTTCTGAAAAGTAAAAATATATTGGTTTGGTGGATTTTAGCATTTCTCATGAAATTGAACTCTCTGGAAATTGCAACTTTTTGGAAAGTGATGCTTCCCAAGGGTTAGAACAAAGAAAAGGTTACATGAATTATAAGTTGGTGCTTCAAAGTACAGGAAAGTGATGGTTCAAAGCCTTCCTGGCGGCTTGATTTCTGTCCATATCATGCATACAGCTCTGGTTGCTGGTTGGGCCGATTCGATGGCTCTGTATGAATTAGCCTTATTCTAATAGTAAAGCAAGACATAATAATAAACAGACCATAGAAAATTACTTTTAGATTAAAAAAATTTCATATCAATTAATTCAATTACAACAAAGATAAGCTTTGTTGTCAAAAAAAACAAAAACAAAGATAAGCTTACAAGATTAGAAAAAACAGATGTGTATTTTGCCTATATGGGGCGCTTCAGAAGGATAACAACATACCAAAAAAATAAGAGCAAACCTAAAGCACGCCCCCCATCTATACAGAAATCCAAAATTGTGTCACACTTGAGGAAACTACTACATGTCAGCAATTGTGTGCTGGTACAAATACATGCACATTCTGCACCTAATATAAGCAGATACAACGTAAGATCTTCTAGCAATTTGTTACTCATCTCACTCGTATATGATGAACAAATAAATCAGTGTTCAAGCATCAGTCTCAAGTATTAATCCGTCTCTGGCAAGTGGTAACATAAGCTATTCCATCCAAGCCTCAAGATTCCAGAGTAGTTCTGGGCATTTGCTTGAATTTAATTAGTTTGTACACCCCATATCCCATCATCGCCTTCACCACATTTTTCATGGACAAATTTCAGCTTCTCTACTGATTGGCAAATTCCACTGCAACTCCAATCAAATGATGCTACACAGACATTACCTGCCTGCGCCTTCCACTCGCAGTCTGCAAAGCCACAGAAACATAGAGAGTATATGAGCAGGCGGGCTTTTGAGCATAACCATTATTGGCAGCAAAGGATTCCAGCTGTTTCCAAGCTACATTATCACGGAAACAACTGGGGCTTCAGAAATGAAAATATTTTGGAGGAGATTTCCTGTTCATAGGTTGGCAGTTCCAGCTTCAAAGTCCTAATGGCCTGTTTTCTAGGCGATAATTAATTTTAGTATTGGTTTTAAATTTTATATGTTTGTAAGAAAGAACTTGTGTTGATGTCCAGGATGACGAGGATCCGTCCCAAAACATGTGATTTTCTTCATTAATGCATTATCATCCATTATCACTTTAGATATGATTTAAATGAGAATGCAGATTTGTGAAGAAAATCACATGTTTGAACATAAAATTCTATTACCATAGTAATGAGTAAGGGGATTCTCCTTGCAAATTACATATGATTTCATTGTCATTAGCGCCATTTAGTATTGGCTACCAAATGGGCCATAAAGACATCTTATATGGATGCCTTGATTTAGGATTTCCCAGTAGGAAGTTGGGAACTTGGGACCATATTATTGCTGAAATGAAATCTCATGAACTTCCTGTAGGAACGAAAACTGGTAACTAAATTGATACACTCAACTGACCACCGTGGCGTGAGAAGATCACTGCCCTAAAGTTGAATTTACCCCGTAACAACACACGGACTCACAGCAATCAACCTCCAGGGATACACGGTCTCTGCGTTTCCGGTGTTGACAGAAAAACAGATTGAGAACGATCTTGAATATTGCCCAGGAAGAATGAAGGAGAGAAGAATAAAACCAATG
The DNA here is from genome assembly GCA_947648045.1 of Beta corolliflora. NCBI lineage: Eukaryota > Viridiplantae > Streptophyta > Magnoliopsida > Caryophyllales > Amaranthaceae > Beta > Beta corolliflora. Next base: position 202,238 of record CANSZD010000820.1, read on the forward strand.
AAATCAGAACGTGGCTGAAATCGTGGGAAAAACGGTCACATAATGGGAAGAGTAATGGTAATGGCCGAAAATAAGGAGAGAGTTTAGGGGAGAAAACGGCATTAAAAGAGAGATTAAGGGAAAAAACGGTAACTTAAGACTCATAAAACGGGTCATAAAATGCCAACATATTTCTGTCCCAAAACTATAGTTAAGTTTAAGGCCCTGGCTCGGTCCGGGCGGGCGGCGCGCGTGTGGCAACCACACATCACCACATACCCACTAAAAGTCTCATTGCTACTCAACTCAAAGGGTAGAGGAAGAGTAATGGTTATAAACCTTACTCTTCCCTTATATTCTTTCAATGTGGGACAAAAGGAAAAATTGACTCTTCATATTCTTTTGAAGCAAACTTAAAGTTTATACTAAAAACTCCAACACTTCCATTTTATCAAATCATCAGACTGCCATTTTTACTTGATCAATTTATTGCATAAGAGGTCTGTCGATGCTCAAAAAAGTATGCAACACATCGCTATGATCACGATGTAAACAAAAGGCGTTGAAATACCTGGGGGAGTTCCACAGCACATGTTACGGTCATCAATATGCTCCACATCAAGACCAATAAACCATGAACCAAGGGATACATCTTCATTCGCAAACTTGTGGAGTATAGGTCTGCATTTGCAACATACAAGTACCATTTGGTGATTATTACCAAACAAAACATCACTCAGCGAATGATACAGTTTGCATCACAATGTGTCACTGTCACATAATGTTAATAGGTAAATCATGCAAATATCTGCAGCAGAGTTCTGAATTCTAACCAGTACAAGAAATCATGCAAATGTAAAAGAATTCAAACTTCCCAAAGTAAATAAACATTTGATAACCCAAATGAGATGCAGCCTGAAGAAAAAACATAAAATTGAAAAAAAAATGCATGAAATTATCACAGCAACACTCAATAGAAATACAAAAAGAAATCTCACTGATTAATTGATATGTATGTCGCCAAATCCTTGGAGATGGCATAGATCTGCCCGGTTGCGTGGCGGAAATACTTATTTCCATCTTCCCCAAACTTCCAAAATTCTGGTTCATGGTATTTAACATTCCTATGAAACAACAAATGCATATATAAGACATTGAAAAAATCATGCCATTCCAAAAAAAAAAAAAACATTAGATTACAAAACAAATGATTAGTACAACAAAGTTATGGGACCTACTTTTGAGCCAAAACAGGTCCAGATTTCATACATCCAATATATATTCTTGGTTTTGATCGATAATGAGTAAGAGTTGACGCCAAAACACCTGCATATGATAATAAAGATAGTGAACTTTAATTCTACAGAGACAACGGTAATCACGGCGATGAAGGACATGCACCAGAATTCAGAAAAAGGCATGAAATGAGCAAGAGCAAAAAAGGATAATATTAAGAATGTACCTAAATTGACATGGACATCGTCATCCACCTTAACATAAAAGTCAGCATCCCACTTTGCAACTGCAGTGGAAAAGTATATCTTGGTTTTCGCGGACAATTCATGATATCCTTCAATATGCTCCTGAAAATGTTTTGGAATAAGATTCTCATGATGACAGAAAAAGTTAACCTGTACATAGATATACAAAAAAAACTTGGGGAGTGCAATATTACCAGCCTGAGAAAATCATGATGCTGAGCCTCCTCAGCATCAATAGCTCGATCCAGAATGCTGTTCGATGTAGCACTGTTTCAAGAATGAATATTTCAGTCAGCATATTTCTATATCATAAGGCTATCTTCTCCCAGTCATACAGCAAAATCTGCAAGGCTATAACTTTTTATATTTTTTATGATCACCAAACTGAATGTCCTTTGAAGTCCTGAATCAAGAAATGCCCTATTAGAAGTTCTAAGTATTCGAACTGCTAATCTTTGATGTGACTTGCAGCTTGCAAGTTGCAACAACAGATCTTAAACCAACGCTTTGACATAAAAAGTGTGTCGTACAAGTTAAGACTTCTGTCTCTTTAAATACTTATTTACAAGTACACAACTTCAAGGAATGCCAAGGCTAAATATTCACAAAATCTTTGTCAGGACAGGAGAAGATTGTCTTCGTTCCAGCAGTGAAAAACCCATCTTACATAGGGTTGATGTGCGATTTGCACCCTTGTTCTAGTGTAGCAAATTATTTTCTACTCCGAATGGTAATATAACTACATTAAATTAATAACATCTGAACTATATATCACAATGAATCCAAGCATTACTTTTCTTGCTAGAAATTAGTAGTCTAAATTAGCCTTTTTGCGATAACAGGAGTAAAGGCTAGAGGAGCATCTTTGCAATTATGTGAAAGATAGCATACAACTGAAAGACTCAAACCTCCTCCCTCCACTGAATAAAAAATTTTAAATTTTGTAAAAAAAAAAAAAAAAATCCTATCTTAGACGAGAGCATTACTATAAGCACTAGATATGGTATTGTATGGAATGGTACTGAATGTTAATCAAGTAGTAAATTAGGGCCTGTGGTGTTGCCATTTTACGATTCAGTTATTAAGTTCATAGAACCATCTTTATCAGTTAACCAAAGTTCAGTCCCTGATCTTTGAAATTTGGTAAGCTTAGAGGACAATATAAAAGTATCAGTCAATGGCCAGGACGAAAAGTTTTGCAGGTATATAGACCATCCCGAAAGAGGAAAACTATGTTGACTTTGATAGTCTTTCTCATGAGTCCCTGATCCAGTCATGAGATGATGGTCTGCTTAAATGCATACGACTCTCTCTTAATCTATATTCTTTTGTTACGTGTACACAAATATCCGATTTACTTATATACTGCCCTTAAGAAACTCACAAACTAATTCAGTCAATAGAAGTTGACATATTGCACATAACATGAAGCGCATACCCACTTAAGTAAGGCATTAATCTCTCCTTGCATCTTCAGATGCAGAAATCACAATGGACTAGCAATAATATCCTCATTTTCGACAGCACGTGTCTGTAGACTTTGCTCTAGATGTGACATTATGTTTTAACGAGCACTATCCTTATACATGAAATGTATCGAGCATAATAAGAAGGGAGAGGGAAGCAGCATGAAGCAACAATCAACAAACCTGTGACCAATTGTAAACCTTATGACAACTCCTTTCTCTTTTTCCAATTTTTGCAATTTTTCTCCTGAAAGGAACAACAGTCCGGGTGAGTAAATCGCAGGCAAGTCCAATGCAAAGATAACAGACAGACAAACCCAATACCTTGAGGCATCCAAGATCCCCTCACTGAATCACGCCGTCTCCTACTACTAAAAGCAGTATTAATTCCAATTACTACAAACACCTTTTTCTTTGGTTTTCCAGTTTGAGTAGAGGGTTTGCTGGACTCTCTAGGGTGAACAAGCTCCTTGGAGCTTCTCGAAGCAGCCAATTCCATCTGAAGCATTGAAACTGACTTATCCAATGACCTAATCATTCTCCCAATATTTAAGACAATACAAATTTTGTTAAAATTCAATTCACAACTACCCAAAAACAGCTGAATTTATGACCAATGATTACTCACTTAATGGCATCATGGGTTTTCTGTACTTCTTCCATTACATTTGTATCATCTTTGGTTTTCTGCACCAAATTACAAAACTCTCAACAAAGTGCATAAATCATAATCCCTCAGATTTCCATTTCTAAAGTTCAACTTTTTATAAATAAATAAAAAATTGATAAAAGTGCGAACAAAATCTGAACAAACGCATAAATTCTTCAAACAAAATCAATTACCTTTTTAGTCCCACAATCTTCACAAATCACTTTGAGCTCTTCATTCTGCTGATGACTTGAAATCAACTTACTTCCAGATTCTGGTGGTTCCCACAACCTTTATTCCCCAAAAAAGATACAATCTTTATAAATCAAACCCAAATCTTACCAACAAAATACTAACAATTATTCACAAGATCATATTGAAAAATGATAAATTTAAACATACCCAGATAATAAAAACACAAGAAAAGAGTAAATCAAACCTGTTAGTAAAGAGCATGCCAATGAAGAAGAAAGAAATACAGAAAATTGGGACCCATTTTGTGGAAATCTTTCCACTCCCTCGATTCTTCATCATTTGTAAATCAAAGAAGATTCAATTAGTTTAAGCTGCAAATGAGCTAACTTAATAAGTAGTAAAAAAAAGGGGTCAATTTCAAAAGAAGTTAGGCGTGGAAGTTGACAAAAACCGTCAATGGACTTTTGTTGGGAGGTACTGAATTTCTTTGCAAGGAATTTCTGGGTAGATGTGTGCAGCAGATCAATTTAGACAAGCTGCAAATTCTCTTAGACTACTAATAAGTATTGTATTGGTCAAATTTCCAGCAAATATGACTTTGTGTTCTCAAGTCTCCTCAATTTCTCTCTCCTCTGCATCATGTGTGGACTTGTGGAGTATGGATCGGGGGATAATGGGCCTAAGAGCCTCTCTTTGAGGGAAAATAGTCTTGGGCCTGGGTAAGAAGACCCTTCAGTTTTTCTCGCAGTTCAGTTCAATTCAATTCAGTTCGGATACTCTTTCATTTTCAGTTTTCTCGCAGTTTAGTTCAGCTCAGTTCAGTTTCTCCTAATCCAAAAGAACGGGGCCTAACTATCAACTATGTTATTGGTAAATTTGGTGTGTCTTTTAAGCAAATGTTACCTTTTTTTCCTCCCTTAGAGGCTTCAAGGATGTATTCATCTATAGAAAGACTGAAGACATACGACATTTATAATAGATATTGGGATAGAACGAAAAAGATGAATTTAACATAATTGATCATGGAGTATTTTCCGAGAAAACTATGAGCATTGGAAGCAAAACCTATAAGTTCCCCCATCCTCTATTAAGTTGTTGTTTTATAATGAGTCAATAAGTTAGCTTTATGAACTTATTGTATGGAGTAATAGATTGGTAAAGGCAGTTGTTGAATTAACTCTAAAGTGTTAGGTGATGTTCAATGACATGTTTGATCACAACAAATAGTAGTTATACAAGAATGTCAAAAGCTTAGCAAAATATGTAAAAGTTATCGCCTTTTAGCATTGCAGTACTTATTATTATGTGATATAGTCTAATCATAATAGATATATATTGTATCCATAATCAGTCACAGGTAGGGGTGTTCATGGGTGGTTAACCGTCATGAAACAATATTTTCGGTTCGCTCTTTTTGCGAACCATAACTGTAACCGTTTAGACCGGTTACAGCCTAGCGGTTAACCGTTCTTTTCGGTAAGTTTTTCGGTTACCCATTAACCGTTATTCAAGTTATAATATTATATTTTACTTAATGTAAATATATATTTTCTAATTTTTTGTGCATATACTTTAATATTATATATACTCTAATATAAATGTATTATAAAGTGGATAATAAATCCATTGGAAGACATAATAACACTAATAATTTACTCAATTTCCTAATTATAGTGTTTATATTAGTAATAAAGTTTCCAAATAATCACATAATTCCTCTAACTGTTCTTACTTAGTAACAAATATTAGAATTAAGGTAATTGTTGGAAAAAGTTTCAAAATAATTAAATAGAGGAAAAAAATATTTCGGTTTTTCGGTTAACCGCTAACTAAAAAATCATAACCGTAACCGTACCGTTTAACCGTTACTTTTACCGGTTCGGTAACCATACCGTTAAAAATTTTTTTACCGGTACGGTTACCACCCATTTAGACCGGTTTTTCGGTACGGTTTTTCGGTTCGGTTTTTTGTGAACACCCCTACTTACAGGTTGTGATAATGTTGTAAGTATTGATTTACTTCTATTTGCAGACAACAAAAGTATTAGATACATAACTTCAACTAATTAAGGAAAAATAATTTAATAGAATGAAACTTATATAAGCTAGTGTGATTAGCTCAATGATACTACCTGGTTTCAACTTAAAAATGTGGTTTGATTTATATATAATTACATCATTACATACAACTAACGAACAAAAATCAACAAGGAAATATGGATCTAGTACATTGAGCAAAAAAATCATGACTAAAACTGAGATTAGCCTATAACAAACCTTTCTATTTCAATGACTACTATAGAATATAGATTTAGTTTAATACACTACTCTTTTGATAATCTTTCCTGTTTGTGCAATCTAATAACTTCAAATAGTGCTTTAATATCATTATATGATGATCCTCCTTCTTCGACAGCTTTATGTGCTAACTCACTAAACTCCTTAACTTTTTTTCGAATTTCAACTCCTTCTTTTCCTTCTCCCATTACCCTTTTAATGGCTATCATTATCTTCTCTTTCTCAACTATTTCAGTTTCATCTATTGCCCATGCTTTCCACACCATATTCCCTACTTCTACTCCAATTTTAAGTACTTGTGTAACAAATTTCTCATTGTAAAATTGATCAGCGAAAACTGGCCATGTAATCAATGGTACACCCGCGCACACCCCTTCTAGTATCGAGTTCCATCCACAATGAGTTAAGAATCCTCCTATTGCTGGATGCTCGAGTATCATCGCTTGTGCGGCCCACCCTCTTATTACAAGTCCATTATTAGTCTCTTTCATGTTATCTTCAAACCAATTAGGCAACCACCATTCTTCTTCGTTATCATCTTCATCCTTATTTTCATTGGATTTCAAAACTTTCCCTAAAACCCATATAAAAGAACACCCTGAATCTTTAAGAGCACTTGCCATTTCAATGAGTTGTGATTTTGTAAAACGGGTTAAACTTCCAAAACAAATGTAAAGTACAGACTTAGACACTTTTGAATTAAGCCAATCCAAGCAACTTTGGCCTTCAATTGTAGTTTTCTCATCTAAAATAGGCTTATTAAACAAAAACAATGGACCAATATGCCATGAATTAATACCCATCTCATTTCTGAAATAATTTGCATAATGAGATTCCAACCCATAAAAACTATTCATTAATACTCCAAAACTGTTCATCTCAGCTTGTCTAATTCTTTCAAACAACTGATTAAATTTAGTGTCACCTTTCACAATATCTTGAAGTTGTGATCTGGTTAAAACTATTTCATCTGGTAAATTTGGAACAACAAACTCTTGATTCTCAGATAAAACATGATCATGAGGACGATATTTTTCAAGATTAAAACTAACACAATTGTTGAAGAAACATCCCCCACTAAATGCCAATCTTGGGATACCAAGTTTACGTGCAACATCAACTGTCCAAGGATAAAGATAATCAGACACAATACAATCAGGGTTATTCTCAAGCAACATGATTTCAAGCTTTGAACGAAGCATTTCAATTGCTTTAAATAGCTTAAAAGTGGTTTCTCTTGTAGGAGTTGACACCAAATTTTCACAACCTTCTGGTAAGCCAACTTCCTTTAATGGGAGAGACACGTTAAGGATCGCGACGTCGCGACTGGCAGTGCTGTGGAAGCGAGCGGCGTTTGCTGGGGTGGTGATGATGCTGGCTTTGGTGTTGGGTTGGTTGGCGAAAACTCTAGCTATATCAACCATAGGCATCAAATGGCCGGGTGCCATATAAGGTAAGAAAATAATGTGGAGTTGGTTATCATCTTTGATGCTACAAGAAGACATAATGATAATGATGATGATGTCTTAATCTTGCTTTTAAGAGGGAAAAAAATGGGGGGAAGAAAATGTTTACAATGCATGTTTTTTACTTCAATAAGGTAAATTATTGGAATGGTTCTTGCCATGAGATTAATTAGGGGAAGTGATGATAGGTAGTAATTACTACTTTTTATTCGTTAGTCAATAATGCACTTTTTTTAGTTTTGTTAGTTACAGATTTCCTATTTTATTGGAGGAATGGCAATGGCCTACCATGTGGTAAGCTAACATTTAAATTTAAATTTTGTTATCAAATAAAGTGTATTTTTGTCATGATTTTGATTGATTTTCCTTATGCCAAGAATAACGGATGTCTCTACCATATTGTTGCAACCTACAAGAATATAATCATAGTATATTCTCCACCTTACATCCACATTATTCTCTAACCCACAAGTTATAGTTTGATAATCAATAATGTGTTCATAATCATAAACACTTACATTGTTCAGTTGATATCAAACTTCTTAGTTCTTACCCATTCTACATTGTCCTAAATACTACTTCTTCCTCCCTTTTTTTTCCTAATTGGAATATATTGCAATGTAGGGATGCTTTTTTATTAGGACAATTGACTCCTTTTCCTTCTTTCTAACTTTCTTTACTTTTTCCTTACTTTATTATAGTATGTTTCTCCCTAAATGTTGACTTTTTCTTAACCCATGTGCAAAAATAAATGTCCCAATTAACAAAAAGGGAGTACACATTAGTCACGTAAGTTAAGTAATGGGGAAAAATGTAAATCAAAATGGACCAACATAAACTTTGTAGCTTTTGCGGATCAAAGTCATTGAGATCAAATAGTAGCGTACATGCCATGTATAATTATATGTGTTTGAGTTGTAAGGAACATGGATAATAAATAATATAATTAATAGATGAAATTGGCTTCAACACCATAAATTATGGCGGCGGTGCACCCAACACCACTAATTTTGACTAGTAACCAAAACACCACAAAATATTTGGCGGGGGTGCGGCGAGTGTCATAAATATGTGTGAGCCTAACTTTTTTTTTCCGTCGGGGGAATCCGTACTTTTTTTTTCCATTTTCCTTTTTTATTTTCATTTATCCTATTATTTCATTAATTAGAAGAATAATTAAATCACGAAAGCATGTGTCGAGAAAAGTTAGTTTATGCGTCATTTATGACACTCATGCCGCTTGGCCAAATAGTTTTTGGTGTTTTCTTTCTTAGTCAAAGTTGGTCTTAGATGGGTCTTGCGCCATGTAGTTTGTGATATTAAGGCCAATTTTACCTAATTAATATTATCTCTAATCACATATAATACTTTTTCTCTCTCATCAATATAGAGAAGATGATCAAACATATGGATGATATGTGCTCAATGTAATTGGGAAATGGCCAAGAAACAAATTACTATTTTTATGTAGTCAAATCTACCTTCCATCCCTCCACCTCCATCACAACTGAGATAACCATATACAACCTCCCCAGTCTCCCCCATCACCATCGTGCTTCCTTCTCTTCACTTCATTCACCCACCACATGATGGTCCATGATGACAATTCGGGTATAATCACGGCTTGCTAGTGTGAAAAGGGAGTTTAAGAGAGTTTGTTTTTTGGATCATTTTGAATCTAAGCATATACAACACTTTTAACACTAAAACCGATTAAAATGGCCAACCAAAAAAGTTGTTATAAATTATTTCTACATTATTTTTGCATAAGGCAATGGGTCTGTTTGGGGAAGCATTTTAAGTGCCTAAAACAATAAGGTGCTAAAATGGATTAGAGTGTTTGGGAAGTACCTAAAATAAAATTTTAGGTAGTTAAAATGGCTGAAATTGATAAGGTCAAAATTTTAACGTTTCAAAATCAGGTACCTGAAATCTTTGGAAATGTTTTTAATTTATCTTTAACTTTTAATGTTTCTCTCTCCTCTCACTTTCTTCTCTACTACTGTTGTTATTCCCTCTATTTCTCCATTATTTCTCAATCTTCCTTCTCGCCATTGACAATCAGGAACCTAATCTCAAATGTTCATTTTGCATGTAAAAAGTTTCATGTTTGTCTCACGAAAATTTCTTGTAATTTTTTTCTAGTGAAATAGTGCAATCTCATTCCGGCATATTTTTCTTGCATGAGTTTTAGCGAAGTTGTGCAATGAAACTAGGTTCTTGAAATATTAACCCAGTTCTCTTTTTGCAATTTGACGGAGCTCGGTAAATTTTTTAAACTATTCGATTTTTCATGTTATACAATTTGCAGTTTGGTGAATGAAGATATTGTGATTTGTAGCATAAGCTATAATTTTAAAAGTATTTGCGTTGTTACTCTATTGTTTAATACATTATATATTAGTGTCGAAATATATATGTTGATACTTAAATATTAAAATAATTAATCAATTTATGCACCTAGTTTTGCCAAACAGGTTAGCTAATCAGTTACCTTATTAATTTTAACACCTTATCAGTTTCAGCTATACCTTATCAGTTTCAGTTAACTTATCAACTTCAGCTTCTTTACAGCTAGTATTGCCAAACAGACCCAATGTATAATTCTGCTTAGGACTACTGAAATACTTGTACATCTATCTAAATCTATAATTTAAAACGACGTGTGGACCAAAATTATTGTTCGCCATGCGTCGTCCCCTCTCTCAATTGCTTACATGGTGTTGTGTCATAGATCACTGAAATATCATAAAATAGTCGTTTGTTACCCATAAAACAAAGACAAATATTTGTAAAATGTCTCATCCATTGACCCTCACTTTGTAAGTAATTATCCAACCACCGGGTTATAAATTATGCTTGAGATGAAACGCCAATCCTGTATAATCCATCCTTTTTGTCATATTAAATTATACGGGCATGTCTCGAGCCCAACAACCAATCAATATCAATCAATATATCTATCTATACTAATATATTAAAAAGTGTTCATACGCAAGTCTACGCGCCATGTGGCACTGCCCTTTTGTTGTTTCATTCCATGTTATCATTATGCACATTAAAAAAATTAGAAACGTGCTCCATATAAGATTCGACCACGTGACCTCATGTTAATATACTAAAGTTCAAACCAATAAGCTATGCAACATTAGATGATATTTTTTAACATGAAAATATTAATAACCCGGGGCATTGTCCGTGACTAAAAACTAGTATATTATTAAAACGCGTGGACAAATATTGCAGCCCACCACGTGTTATGGCGCCACATCGTCTCCGACATGACATTCATATGTTGACATGGCACCACGTATTATAGCGCCATATTATTTCTGATACGACATTCATTTGTTGACATGGCACCACTTCATCTTTGACATGACAATCCTCTAGAAAATCATCAAAAAGTTTGCGTGAGAGGTCTCAAGCCTTGATCTTTTACTTCAAATTATGTTACAATTAATTTCACCATCAACCTACATTATCTTTTACATGTAACCAAATTTCAATTCTACTATTAAATCCTTATGGATTTTTAAAATCTAAATGTTAAAAATTACAAGAGAAAAATCAAATAAAAAACACAATCTATTATTATTATTATTATTATTATTATTATAAAGATAGGAAAGAAATGCAGCCTAGGACCTTGGTAGCCACATGTCGCGCCTCTCTCAACCAATGTTATAATACTTTATTATATAACAAAGTAATCAAGATAAAGAGGAAACTCATGCTCATCAATTCTATAAATTCATTGCTCAACTTCTTAAATTTAATATATTTCAACTCTCTTTATTAACGTATACATAGAGTTTTTCTTTAAGAAAAATAAATAAAATATGTATAATATTGTTCATTATTCATCACTTTAACAATTAAATTTTTTTTTCCACAAAACTCAATCAACAAAATTATTTGTAGTCGCACATAAAATTTTGAAATTTATTTTTATTTTTTTAAAAAAATTGACGAATACAAATTATTAGTTATAGCATTGCACTACTTATTATTATGTGATATAGTCTAATCATAATAGATATATATTGTATCCATAATCAGTCACAGGTAGGGGTGTTCATGGGTGGTTAACCGTCATGAAACAATATTTTCGGTTCGCTCTTTTTTTGCGAACCGTAACTGTAACCGTTTAGACCGGTTACAGCCTAGCGGTTAACCGTTCTTTTCGGTAAGTTTTTCGGTTAACCATTAACCGTTATTCAAGTTATAATATTATATTTTACTTAATGTAAATATATATTTTCTAATTTTTTGTGCATATACTTTAATATTATATATACTCTAATATAAATGTATTATAAAGTGGATAATAAATCCATTGGAAGACATAATAACACTAATAATTTACTCAATTTCCTAATTATAGTGTTTATATTAGTAATAAAGTTTCCAAATAATCACATAATTCCTCTAACTGTTCTTACTTAGTAACAAATATTAGAATTAAGGTAATTGTTGGAAAAAGTTTCAAAATAATTAAATAGAGGAAAAAAATATTTCGGCTTTTCGGTTAACCGCTAACTAAAAAATCATAACCGTAACAGTACCGTTTAACCGTTACTTTTACCGGTTCGGTAACCATACCGTTAAATTTTTTTTTTACCGGTACGGTTACCACCCATTTAGACCGGTTTTTCGGTTCGGTTTTTTGTGAACACCCCTACTTACAGGTTGTGATAATGTTGTAAGTATTGATTTACTTCTATTTGCAGACAACAAAAGTATTAGATACATAACTTCAACTAATTAAGGAAAAATAATTTAATAGAATGAAACTTATATAAGCTAGTGGGATTAGCTCAATGATACTACCTGGTTTAATTTCAACTTAAAAATGTGGTTTGATTTATATATTACATCATTACATACAACTAACGAACAAAAATCAAGGATCTAGTACATTGAGCAAAAAAATCATGACTAAAACTGAGATTAGCCTATAACAAACCTTTCTATTTCAATGACTACTATAGAATATAGATTTAGTTTAATACACTACTCTTTTGATAATCTTTCCTGTTTGTGCAATCTAATAACTTCAAATAGTGCTTTAATATCATTATATGATGATCCTCCTTCTTCGACAGCTTTATGTGCTAACTCACTAAACTCCTTAACTTTTTTTCGAATTTCAGCTCCTTCTTTTCCTTCTCCCATTACCCTTTTAATAGCTATCTCTATCTTCTCTTTCTCAACTATTTCAGTTTCATCGATTGCCCATGCTTTCCACACCATATTCCCTACTTCTACTCCAATTTTAAGTACTTGTGTAACAAGTTTCTCATTGTAAAATTGATCAGCGAAAACTGGCCATGTGATCAATGGCACACCCGCGCACACCCCTTCTAGTATCGAGTTCCATCCACAATGAGTTAAGAATCCTCCTATTGCTGGATGCTCGAGTATCATCGCTTGTGGGGCCCACCCTCTTATTACAAGTCCATTATTAGTCTCTTTCATGTTATCTTCAAACCAATTAGGCAACCACCATTCTTCCTCGTTATCATCTTCATCCTTATTTTCATTGGATTTCAAAACTTTCCCTAAAACCCATATAAAAGAACACCCTGAATCTTTAAGAGCACTTGCCATTTCAATGAGTTGTGATTTTGTAAAACGGGTTAAACTTCCAAAACAAATGTAAAGTACAGACTTAGACACTTTTGAATTAAGCCAATCCAAGCAACTTTGGCCTTCAATTGTAGTTTTCTCATCTAAAATAGGCTTATTAAACAAAAACAATGGACCAATATGCCATGAATTAATACCCATCTCATTTCTGAAATAATTTGCATAATGAGATTCCAACCCATAAAAACTATTCATTAATACTCCAAAACTGTTCATCTCAGCTTGTCTAATTCTTTCAAACAACTGATTAAATTTAGTGTCACCTTTCACAATATCTTGAAGTTGTGATCTGGTTAAAACTATTTCATCTGGTAAATTTGGAACAACAAACTCTTGATTCTCAGATAAAACATGATCATGAGGACGATATTTTTCAAGATTAAAACTAACACAATTGTTGAAGAAACATCCCCCACTAAATGCCAATCTTGGGATACCAAGTTTACGTGCAACATCAACTGTCCAAGGATAAAGATAATCAGACACAATACAATCAGGGTTATTCTCAAGCAACATGATTTCAAGCTTTGAACGAAGCATTTCAATTGCTTTAAATAGCTTAAAAGTGGTTTCTCTTGTAGGAGTTGACACCAAATTTTCACAACCTTCTGGTAAGCCAACTTCCTTTAATGGGAGAGACACGTTAAGGATCGCGACGTCGCGACTGGTAGTGCTGTGGAAGCGAGCGGCGTTTGCTGGGGTGGTGATGATGGTGGCTTTGGTGTTGGGTTGGTTGGCGAAAACTCTAGCTATATCAACCATAGGCATCAAATGGCCGGGTGCCATATAAGGTAAGAAAATAATGTGGAGTTGGTTATCATCTTTGATGCTACAAGAAGACATAATGATAATGATGATGATGTCTTAATCTTGCTTTTAAGAGGGAAAAAAATGGGGGGAAGAAAATGTTTACAATACATGTTTTTTACTTCAATAAGGTAAATTATTGGAATGGTTCTTGCCATGAGATTAATTAGGGGAAGTGATGATAGGTAGTAATTACTACTTTTTATTCGTTAGTCAATAATGCACTTTTTTTAGTTTTGTTAGTTACAGATTTCCTATTTTATTGGAGGAATGGCAATGGCCTACCATGTGGTAAGCTAACATTTAAATTTAAATTTAAATTTTGTCATCAAATAAAGTGTATTTTTGTCATGATTTTGATTGATTTTCCTTATGCCAAGAATAACGGATGTTTCTACCATATTGTTGCAACCTACAAGAATATAATCATAGTATATTCTCCACCTTACATCCACATTATTCTCTAACCCACAAGTTATAGTTTGATAATCATTGTTTGGGCATTTCTTGATAACCACCTATAACGAAGTTCTTAAAATACTCCCTACCAGGGAAGGTAATCCTCCACCATTTGGAATGACTAAAATACCCTCATTTATTGGAGTGCCTCATCATCTATAAATAGCGGTTGTCTCACCAATCAAAGGGTAAGCGATTACTCGCAAAACTGCAGAAGCATCTCTCTCTACATTGATCACTTTCTCTCTCTACCTCAATCATTTACTGACTTGAGCGTCGGAGGGACAATCCCGGGACCACCCCCGGGGTAGGCTAACCTTGTTTTGCAGGTTTTCGGCGTACGAATAACGGAGCTCAGGCGTTCCTTCTTGGGGCCCACATCCAATCTCACAACATATTACAATCCTTAATTTCTTAGCAGAAACAATCAATAATGTGTTCATAATCATAAACACTTACATTGTTCAGTTGATATCAAACTTCTTAGTTCTTACCCATTCAACATTGTCCTAAATACTACTTCTTCCTCCCTTTTTTTTCCTAATTGGAATATATTGCAATGTAGGGATGCTTTTTTATTAGGACAATTGACTCCTTTTCCTTCTTTCTAACTTTCTTTACTTTTTCCTTACTTTATTATAGTATGTTTCTCCCTAAATGTTGACTTTTTCTTAACCCATGTGCAAAAATAAATGTCCCAATTAACAAAAAGGGAGTACACATTAGTCACGTAAGTTAAGTAATGGGGAAAAATGTAAATCAAAATGGACCAACATAAACTTTGTAGCTTTTGCGGATCAAAGTCATTGAGATCAAATAGTAGCGTACATGCCATGTATAATTATATGTGTTTGAGTTGTAAGGAACATGGATAATAAATAATATAATTAATAGATGAAATTGGTTTCAACACCATAAATTATGGCGGCGGTGCACCCAACACCACTAATTTTGACTAGTAACCAAAACACCACAAAATATTGGCCAGGGTGCAGCGAGTGTCATAAATGACGCCAGAGCTAACTTTTTTTTCCCGTCGGGGGAATCCGTACTTTTTTTTTCCATTTTCCTCTTTTATTTTCATTTATCCTATTATTTCATTAATTAGAAGAATAATTAAATCACGAAAGCATGTGTCGAGAAAAGTTAGTTTATGCGTCATTTATGACACTCGCTGCACCCAAGCCAATAGTTTTTGGTGTTTTGCCTACTAGTCAAAGTTGGTGCCGATGGGTGCACCCTCGCCATAGTTTGTGGTATTAAGGCCAATTTTGCCTAATTAATATTATCTCTAATCACATATAATACTTTTTTTCTCTCATCAATATAGAGAAGATGATCAAACATATGGATGATATGTGCTCAATTTAATTGGGAAATGGCGAAGAAACAAATCTACCTTCCATCCCTCCACCTCCATCACAACTGAGATAACCATATACAACCTCCCCAGTCTCCCCCATCACCATCGTGCTTCCTTCTCTTCACTTCATTCACCCACCACATGATGGTCCATGATGACAATTCTGGTATAATCACGGCTTGCTAGTGTGAAAAGGGAGTTTAAGAGAGTTTGTTTTTTGGATCATTTTGAATCTAAGCATATACAACACTTTTAACACTAAGGGTGCGTTCTCTTCACCTTAAAAAATTAAGTTTCAGGTCCAATAAGTTCAGTTCAGATAAGTTCAGTTCAGTTCAGATAAGTTTCAATCAGGTCCAATCAGGGCAATAAGTTCCAATCAGGTCTAATAAGGTCCAATAAGTTCCAATCAGGTGCAATAAGTTCCAATCAGGTGCAATAAGTTCCAATAAGTTTTAATCAGGTGCAATAAGTTTCAATCAGGTCCAATAAGTTCCAATAAGGTCCAAATAGTCAATGATCAATAAATATTTGTATTATTGTCCATTATTTTATTATTCATATCACTATTAGCTGATTATGTTATTATTAGAATTTTAATTAAAGTACCACAATGATTATATCGTATTATACTTGTATTATTGTCTATTATTTTATTATTCATATTACTATTAGCTGATTATATTATTATTAAAAAATATTATAATCATGGTTAAATAAGGTTAACAATAATAATATCATAATTACAATATTTTGCAATTCGTCTTTAAATAACTAGAGATAACATGTTTTCGTTACTAATAACAATGAGTTCTACTACTTTAGTCATAAAACTAAGTGGAGTGAGAGATAAATTTTTCCATATGTGGCAATTTCTCACTTGTTAGCAATAAATGTTAATCAACTTTTGGTTTTCTACTAGTGCTTTATGAAATCAAAACAAGACTATTAGATATATTAGTGGTGAAAGTTATGTATAGGCAAGTATATAAATAGTATATTTTTTTTTGTTAAATTGTTTATCATAAGAGATAATTAATAATAATTATTTTTTAAAGGGCGAATTTTAATAATTATTACTTCATAATAAATTTTGAGGGGTAGTATTTACGTTAGGGGTAATATTTATGTTATTACTCATTAATTTTTTTGTCTAATAAGGTCAAATAAGTTCCAATTAGGTCCAATAAGGTCTAATAAGTTTCAATCAGGTCTAATAAGGTCTAATAAGTTTCAATCAGGGCCAATAAAGTCTAATAAGTTCCAATCGGGTCAATAAGTTTCAATCGGGTCAATCGGGTTCAATCGGGTCCAATAAGTTGAATCGGGCCCCGATCGGGTTTAATAAGTTCCAATCGGTTCGGTTCGGGTCCAATAAGGGTGCGTTCTCTCTTCAACTTAGGGTGCGTTCTCTTCAACTTATTGGACCTGAACTGAACTGAACTTATCTGAACTGAACTTATTGGACCTGAACTGAACTGATTGGAACTTATTAAACCTGATTGGACCTGATTCAACTTATTGGACCTGATTGAACCTCGATTGGAACTTATTGGACCCGATTGAACCTGATTGGAACTTATTGGACCTGATTGAAACTTATTGCCCTGATTGGAACTTATTAGACTTTATTGGCCCTGATTGAAACTTATTAGACCTTATTAGACCTGATTGAAACTTATTAGACCTTATTGGACCTAATTGGAACTTATTTGACCTTATTAGACAAAAAAATTAATGAGTAATAACATAAATAATATTACCCCTAACGTAAATACTACCCCTCAAAATTTATTATGAAGTAATAATTATTAAAATTCGCCCTTTAAAAAAATAATTATTATTAATTATCTCTTATGATAAACAATTTAACAAAAAAAAATACTATTTATATACTTGTCTATACATAACTTTCACCACTAATATATCTAATAGTCTTGTTTTGATTTCATAAAGCACTAGTAGAAAACCAAAAGTTGATTAACATTTATTGCTAACAAGTGAGAAATTGCCACATATGGAAAAATTTATCTCTCACTCCACTTAGTTTTATGACTAAAGTAGTAGAACTCATTGTTATTAGTAACGAAAACATGTTATCTCTAGTTATTTAAAAACGAATTGCAAAATATTGTAATTATGATATTATTATTGTTAATCTTATTTAACCATGATTATAATATTTTTTAATAATAATATAATCAGCTAATAGTAATATGAATAATAAAATAATAGACAATAATACAAGTATAATACGATATAATCATTGTGGTACTTTAATTAAAATTCTAATAATAACATAATCAACTAATAGTGATATGAATAATAAAATAATGGACAATAATACAAACATTTATTGATCATTGACTATTTGGACCTTATTGGAACTTATTGGACCTGATTAGACCTGATTGAAACTTATTGCACCTGATTAGAACTTATTGGACCTTATTAGACCTGATTGGAACTTATTGCACCTGATTTGAACTTATTGGACCTTATTAGACCTGATTGGAACTTAGTGCCCTGATTGGACCTGATTGAAACTTATCTGAACTGAACTGAACTTATCTGAACTGAACTGAACTTATTGGACCTGAAACTTAATTTTTTAAGGTGAAGATAACGCACCCTTATTGGACCTGAACTGAACTGAACTGAACTTATCTGAACTGAACTTATTGGACCTGAACTGAACTGATTGGAACTTATTAAACCTGATTGGACCTGATTCAACTTATTGGACCTGATTGAACCTGATTGGAACTTATTGGACCTGATTGAAACTTATTGACTTGATTGGAACTTATTAGACTTTATTGGCCCTGATTGAAACTTATTAGACCTTATTAGACCTGATTGAAACTTATTAGACCTTATTGGACCTAATTGGAACTTATTTGACCTTATTAGACAAAAAAATTAATGAGTAATAACATAAATAATATTACCCCTAACGTAAATACTACCCCTCAAAATTTATTATGAAGTAATAATTATTAAAATTCGCCCTTTAAAAAAATAATTATTATTAATTATCTCTTATGATAAACAATTTAACAAAAAAAAATACTATTTATATACTTGTCTATACATAACTTTCACCACTAATATATCTAATAGTCTTGTTTTGATTTCATAAAGCACTAGTAGAAAACCAAAAGTTGATTAACATTTATTGCTAACAAGTGAGAAATTGCCACATATGGAAAAATTTATCTCTCACTCCACTTAGTTTTATGACTAAAGTAGTAGAACTCATTGTTATTAGTAACGAAAACATGTTATCTCTAGTTATTTAAAGACGAATTGCAAAATATTGTAATTATGATATTATTATTGTTAACCTTATTTAACCATGATTATAATATTTTTTAATAATAATATAATCAGCTAATAGTAATATGAATAATAAAATAATAGACAATAATACAAGTATAATACGATATAATCATTGTGGTACTTTAATTAAAATTCTAATAATAACAGAATTAGCTAATAGTGATATGAATAATAAAATAATGGACAATAATACAAATATTTATTGATCATTGACTATTTGGACCTTATTGGAACTTATTGGACCTGATTAGACCTGATTGAAACTTATTGCACCTGATTAGAACTTATTGGACCTTATTAGACCTGATTGGAACTTATTGCACCTGATTGGAACTTATTGGACCTTATTAGACCTGATTGGAACTTAGTGCCCTGATTGGACCTGATTGAAACTTATCTGAACTGAACTGAACTTATCTGAACTGAACTGAACTTATTGGACCTGAAACTTAATTTTTTAAGGTGAAGAGAACGCACCCTAAGTTCAGTTCAGATAAGTTCAGTTCAGTTCAGGTCCAATAAGTTGAAGAGAACGCACCCTAAAACCGATTAAAATGGCCAACCAAAAAAGTTGTTATAAATTATTTCTACATTATTTTTGCATAAGGCAATGGGTCTGTTTGGGGAAGCATTTTAGGTGCCTAAAACAATAAGGTGCTAAAATGGATTAGAGTGTTTGGGAAGTACCTAAAATAAAATTCCAGGTAGTTAAAATGGCTGAAATTAATAAGGTTGACATGGCACCACGTATTATAGCGCCATATTATTTCTGATACGACATTCATTTGTTGACATGGCACCACTTCATCTTTGACATGACAATCCTCTAGAAAATCATCAAAAAGTTTACGTGAGAGGTCTCAAGCCTTGATCTTTTACTTCAAATTATGTTACAATTAATTTCACCATCAACCTACATTATCTTTTACATGTAACCAAATTTCAATTCTACTATTAAATCCTTATGGATTTTTAAAATCTAAATGTTAAAAATTACAAGAGAAAAATCAAATAAAAAACACAATCTATTATTATTATTATTATTATTTTTTTTTTTTTTTTTTTATTATTATTATTATTATTATTATTATTTATTATTATTATTATTATTATTATTATTATAGGAAAGAAATGCAACCTAGGACCTTGGCAACCACATGTCGCGCCTCTCTCAACCAATGTTATAATACTTTATTATATAACAAAGTAATCAAGTTAAAGAGAAAACTCATGCTCATCAATTCTATAACTTCATTGCTCAACTTCTTAAATTTAATATATTTCAACTCTCTTTATTAACGTATACATAGAGTTTTTCTTTAAGAAAAATAAATAAAATAAATAAAATATGTATAATATTGTTCATTATTCATCACTTTAACAATTGAATTTTTTTTCCACAAAACTCAATCAACAAAATTATTTGTAGTCGCACATAAAATTTTGAATTTTTTTTTTATTTTTTAAAAAAATTGACGAATACAAATTTAGTTTTACACTAAACAAGGACGTTACTTTCAAAAATAGTTTGCTTGATTGTTGGTTAATCAACTTTTCTGTTAGATTGTGATTAGAAAACATAGAACAATTTTATTCAATGATTTTTCAAATAAAATCTTATCTTCAAACTACTTGCACTTAATTTTAGCCTCACGTTGTACAAAGCAAATTAAAATTTCCTTTAATTTAATATAAATAATTATAAATCTAATCATACGCAATGATCCAGGGCATTTCTCGCGCCAATAATTAATTTTCCCTAAAAAACAAAAAGTTGCACAATTATCTCACAAGAGAATGTCATTGTCCCTAGGATTTCTTCATTTAATGTGTAAAGTGTTTGTAGAATATTATATTTCATTGTCTGCCTATGTGTTGTTAGAAATAATAATAATCATGGGCGTTATTAAGGTTAGTTTTTTCATAATGTGAGGACCATTAATAGATGAAACTATGAAAGTATGCATAATACAAAAGACAACTTAGCTATGGATGTAGTTCAATGTCCATTTTTGGTATAATAATATATGATTTTCGAAAAGGGCATTGAACCATATATTGTATGAGTGATAAAAACATTATGAATTTATGAATCATATAGATTTGAGGAACATTTGTGAATTGTGACATTCAAATGAACTTATTTATGACATGTTTTTTTCATGCCATTTTCATAACAAATGTTTGAAAAAAAATTTCAATATCCTGACCAAAAGCAAAGAATTATTCAAAACAAAAAAGTATCTTCTTGTCTACTAAAAAAAATCCTAACCACGTCCCTTTTTTTCGCATTTCAATCTTCATGTGTTCAAATATCTTATTATCTTAATATTCTTTTTATATAAATATTTTCTTATCTTCTTGTTTAAATATTTTTAATTTTTATCTTTCTAATAACCGCCCACAAATCTTTACTCTTACCGCCCTGTAAAAACGTGGTCAACTAAATATTCCAGCTTACTGTCAAGGGGTATATCCGTCATTTCACATTCTCTCTTTTTCCTCCTTTTATTTACCCTCTCCTGTCTTTCTCTCTCTCCTCAATTTTCGCAAGATGTTAAAACAGACGACGATAGAGTGAGTGATAGTGTGTGAATTTCTGAAAACCCTAGAAATTTCAATTTCAATTTTAATTTTTGTTGTCGTTTTTTTGGGGGAAAATATTAATTTTCTCTCTCCTCTGAACTTTAATGGCGTCGGATCACCGTCAACATCAATGCTACTATCAGCAGAAGAGAGAAGTTGAGCCTGAAATATGGAAAGCTTGTGCAGGAAGCTTAATTCATACATCAATGGCGGATTCTTTCGTTTACTACTTTCCTGAAGGACATATTGAACAAGCTTCTTCACCAGTTCCAATTTCTGGAGTAATGAATTCACAACCTTACTATTTATGTCGTGTTCTAGAACTTTCTTTCCTTGCTGATCCCGACACTGATGAAGTATTCGTCAAGTATCGTTTACAGCCATTAGAGAAGAACACGAACTTTCTTCTAGAAAGTTCTGAGAAGAATAATGTTGTGGAGAAAAACGACGTCGTTTCATTCGCTAAGGTTTTAACACCTTCTGATGCGAACAATGGTGGAGGATTCTCTGTGCCGAGGTTTTGTGCTGATTCGATTTTTCCACCGTTGGATTTCACGGCTGATCCACCAGTGCAGAAAATAAAAATCACTGATGTGCACGGAGAAGGGTGGGATTTCAGGCATATATACCGTGGGACACCAAGAAGACACTTGTTGACTACTGGTTGGAGTAAATTTGTGAACAGTAAAAAACTGATTGCAGGAGATTCAGTTGTTTTTATGAGGAAAAAGAGTAGTGAAGAGTTGTTTGTTGGGATTAGAAGGGCATTTAAGATGTCTAACGACGACGTTTCGGGTTGGGGGTTGATTCCGAAAGCACCGTCTACTAGTGGAGGTGGAGGTGGAGGGTTTTCGAGGAGTAAGAGGGGGGAGGGTAGCACCGGAGGCGGTTGTGGAGGCGGTACAGAAGGCGGAGAATGGAATGCAATTTGAGGTTGTTTATTATCCGAGGGCCGGGTTGCCGGAGTTTGTGATTGCGGTTGAGAAGGTGCAGCTGTCTTGGACTGTGTATTGGGAGATTGGAATGAGGGTTAAAATGGCACAAGAGACTGAAGATGGATCCAGGTTGACTTGGTATAATGGAACAGTTTCTGGTTTGCTTCGGAATAAGAATCCGCCTTTTGGGGGTTCTTATTGGCGGTTTCTTCAGGTATTAGAATCGTTCACATTTTGGTGTAGTGATATATATGGTTGACTTGTTATTGTTGATACAAATTCTGGCATTGAAGTTAGCAATTGTTGCTTTTGATATGTTTTCTTGAGATGCATTGCAGGGTGCTTGCTTGATTGGAATGTTGTATTGCTGTTATATGGAATA
Organism: Beta corolliflora; assembly: GCA_947648045.1. Lineage (NCBI taxonomy): Eukaryota > Viridiplantae > Streptophyta > Magnoliopsida > Caryophyllales > Amaranthaceae > Beta > Beta corolliflora. Next base: position 225,298 of record CANSZD010000820.1, read on the forward strand.
TGTGAATATATCATATATGGTTGTTATTGTTGATCTAGCATTATTTTGATGGATGAGTTATATGTGAAATATATCTCTTATCATTGAAGTTAGCAATTGTTGTTTTTGATATGTTTTCTTGAGATGCAGGGTGCTTGTTTGATTGGAATGTTGTATTGCTGTTGTTATATGGAAGATGATCTAAGCTCTGTAAACTATAACTTGTTGGTGTTGTGGTCTTTATCTGATTTGATCTTTTTATTGATGTGAATTGTGATCTTAGCCCTCAATGGTAGTTTGTCGTTTTAAAGATATCATACTTGCAAATCTTGGGTCCTTGTTTTGTGATAAGAAAAGAAAAGTGAGGGAATTGGACTGCTTGTTACTAGGTTCAAAGGGACACTAAACCTGGATATTCTTACTCAAGGAGTTTGAGTGCTGTTTCTTTGTTTCATTGCTGATACTTCAATGCAATATGTATTTACTAGGCTAGTGCTCATATAAATAGGGAGTGCTCATATCAATCAGAGGGATATCAGCTTTAAGATGATCGCTGCTGTGTCATTAGAAAGTTCAGCTGTCCTTGTTGTACAATTGATGCTTCAGGAAATTTTTATACTATTTGTCTGTTTCTGTTGCTTGTCCTTGTAAATTTCCCACATGAAATATATATCTTGTTTAGTTCGCCTCTTTTTGAACTTGAAGACAGATACGATATGATTTAAATTTTGCGATTTCATTCTAGATGACACAAGGCACAACACAAATCATTTGTGTGCAATTATTTCTACACCAATGTCCCAACATCTACATTCTGATTCCTTTCTTCTGAGAACTTTTCACATGTTCCTTAGTACTGTTTTCTATAACTGGTGAATAAATAAGAAGTGAATCTAGAATTACAGATTCCGGGTATTGATGGATCTGTTGTAAAGCCTGCAACTAAATGTAAAGACCACTATTGTTCTGATGATTGCCATGCATCGGCTTTTAATTAATACTATGTCAGCAACTGAGCTTGATATGTGTGCATTTGCACCTGAAGTAAATTACAGTAGTACACTGATTACATTTCCTGTTCTGACTGAAAATAGGGGGAGTTGGGGGTTCGCAAAGATTAAGTATATGTACAGCTTCCATAAATGTTTAGATTATGTACAAAACAAGTGGATGTATAACTTTTGATGCACTGTCAAACTCTAGCTATAATGCAATATGTGTGTTTCTAGAACTGAATTTTGAAATTTTGAGAAGTCCTGTGCTCAGAGGAAAGAAATGTACGTGTTTTGTTTATAAGACATTTTTCGTTTTTATGATGCTTGTTGAAGGTGTTTGTTTTTGTGCACAGAGCTTAATAGTTGCCATTTGTGCTTCAAGCGTGGTCATTGCATGCCTTGCCAACACGTGTATCTGATGGTCTTTATGTTGATTTCCTTGCTCTCTTTTTTCCTTATATGCATATGTAATTGTCTAAAACTTTTAAAAAGTCTTTTGTAACAACTAGTAAAGGCATTGCATGGGACCTAAAAACATGATTTCAATATAATCTGCAGGTTACATGGGATGAACCTGAAATTCTGCAAAACATGACGACTGTGAGTCCTTGGCAAGTGGAGTATATTGCTCCAGCTCCACCTATCCATGCTCCATTTCCCCCATCAAAAGATTTAAGGGCGTACAAGACTCTGAACTATTGGCTGATCGAGAGGGAGATATCCCTTTACCTCCAATGGGATTCAGCTCAATGATGGGCCATCTCAGCCCACCCTATTTTAGTCACGAATCTTTTCCTGCTGGCATGCAGGGAGCCAGGCAAATTCCTTTCCTTCTAACTAGCTTACCTAATATCAAGAATGACAGCGCCCATCAGGGGTGCCCTGATGATAAGGTGGACAGCACATTGCAGAAGATGGAAGCTGTATCCACTGACCTAAATATTGGCAGTTCACCCTCTGAGACACCTTCACCTGATAGCCATAACAGTGTGCAATTCTTTAGCACGGCTGCTACTAAACCACGTTCTTGCAATGTAACCAAGATCGGTTCTACTTCATTTCAGTTGTTTGGGGCATTTATCCAAGTGGAGCAGCCTCTCGCAAATACAGATGATATAAGTACAGAATATGATGACTCCTCAACTGAAGGCGCAAGAAATGACCTGGATAAATCCTTGTTGGACCCTAACCAGAAGTCAGATGATGGGCTTAGTGCTCAGTCTCAGAGATCCTCTGTGGTGGATGGAGATGCTTTGTGAATGGTGATTTGCAATGCGTGGTGATCGGGAAGGTTGTACAGGTATATCTTGATATGTCTGTGACTTGTGATGATAAATTGATAAGTTTCGCACATGAATCTCCTGATAATCTGATATGCTACCTGTATATAATTGTTTTCTCAAAATCTTATGTTGTTGTGTGATATGTGTTCCCTCGTTGATTATGTGATGGTAGGGCTTTCTCTTACCTGAAGGCAAACTTGCCAGTTGATCAAGTTAGGAAAGACGAAACCAACTCAAGCAGTTTGCTTTCTATAATTTAGGAAGATAGGGGTTTTAGAGACTTTGGGCATCTCCCTCCTCTTCTCAAGATATGAACATTTTTTTTATTTAAAAAATTATATTATTTTATTTTAGGTGTATTGAGGGGGCATTTGGTTGCGTGGTTTCTCTTTTGGCCAAATGTTGGTCCCTGGCTGACCCAAAACTTTCCTTTTCTTTGTTTGACGGACGCGCAAAATTTTCTCCAGATGCAACTGTGTACATTTTCATATTTAGACAATAGATAGTAAATGCTTATCTACTAAATAACTAAAGAAATTGTGTCTCATGCACAATAGCTTTGAGTGTCATGATTTCTTTATTATCCATAGTTTCTTCAAACTTTATGCGTTTGGGTCTCTTATGAGTTATGACTTCTAAATCCTAATACACCATAGAGCTGAATAAAGCATCACTTGTTTGTGAACATACCCCATATATTTTTGTAATTAATATGTCCAATGCTGCAAAACAAAGTGGAATTCTGTTTGATATTACTTTCCTATAATCCTTATCTATTTACCTAACCAAGTTCTATACGAATTAATGAACTACTTCTATATGACATTCTTACCGTTACTAGGTCTACCCTGGTTTGTCTAAAACGAAGGCTAAGAATGTCAATGTATGGAGAACAGTTAGGTGAATAACCTATTTTGGTATGAAAACCTGTTTAATGCCTCAGTCTTACATTATTATGATTTATGGGTGACTGCAAATCCTGCTAGAGTAAGTGACAATGTTTTTTTCTCCAGTTTCAGGTACGTTAACTGGCATGCACCACAGTTCGTAATGCAGTATCGGACCTATGTTAATTATGAAGTATCTTTGCGTATGGTAGTTTGTGTTTTTCCCCGGGTGCTTTGTTTTAGAAGAATAGTTGTAGATCTAAACTTACGGATCCCTAATCGAACTAAGCTTGAATAATTTGGTTGTGTCTGATGATGGCACATTGGCGCGACTTTAGAATTGTAAATTTATTGCACATTTAAGTAATGGGGAAAAACCATTAGTGTTTTTTTCGAAAAACAGGGTGCTGAAATTGTTAGTCCTTTGCTTTTGAGGCAGCAACAACATTCCCAAGTTTAGTAGGATACTTCCACTTTTGTTAATTTTTGTTTCAAATGCTCTTTGAAATAGATGGCAGGTGGAGTGTGTATATCTCTTTTATTAGTGATTGATGTCGTGGGCCGTCATTTGGTGGTTTCAATTTCAGCATCACTTTTTACTGCATTTGGTTGGAAGTTGAATCAATGTTACCCTTGATAACTTGCTATTCCATTTGATTGGTGAGGAACAAAGATGGTGGTCAACTGGTCATGATTAATATGGTAATGAGAAACTTAGTAGTTTTGAATGATTTGAGATTTGAGTTTTTGAATGATTTGAGATTTGAGTTTGTTCCTTTTATCTTATCTCTAGTCTTTATTATTAGAAGGAATAAGTTTAGATAAAATAAGGAGTAAAATGTCTAATAATTTTAGATAAGTATTGTTCAGCAAAAATAAGAAAAATATGGTTTGACATAAGGGGTGAAAGTTTGGTGTACGGTTTGCCTAATCCAATCCGATACAAACAAAATTTGGATTTCAATTTTCCAATCCGAATCCAAACCGATTAAAGTTTGAATCCGATCCAATCCAATTCGAATTTTCAAACTCTAGATTGGATCTGATTCGAAAATCCGATATTTTAGAACTCTATTTTTTTATGAAATAAATTACGCGCGACAAGCCGACAACAGAAGCCCAATAGATTTACAATTTACAAATTCATAATTCATTACAAACCCTATTGTCAATTAATAAACTAATAACAAACCCATAGGCCATAATTCATTACAACAGTATGTAACAGAACACATGAGGTTTAGTCCAACAACACACAACAGGTTCAGTTCAACAACAAAGAATACATCAGCAACACTTAAGCACTGGGCTTTTTTTAAAAAATAAATTAGTTAAGCACTTAGTCCCAATCCATAATTTACATAATACAAGGCATATTACTATTCGGTTATATTGGATTTTCGGATCCAATTACCCTCAAGCCAATCCGATCCGAAAATCCAATTTTTTAAAAAATCTCAATTCGAATCCAATCCTAACATAGTTCGAATCCGATCCAAATTACTAATTCGGATTGGATTGGATTTTGGTTTTTATCCGAATAACTTTCACCCCTAGTTTGACATACTCAAAGAGTTACAGATAAGTTTTGATACGGTCTAAATCTAATAATTTTATATAAGTAAAAATAAGTTGAAAATAACCAAGTAATTAGAGATGTATGATTTTGAAATGTTATGATGTGACATTGATTTTTGGGAGGAAGGACGAAATGGATCCCTCCGTCCCAAAGTAAATGCCATAAAAACGATAAGCTATGTTTGTATTATAAGAGTAGTTTCAATCACATATATGTATTCATCCATATGTAAGAAATAATATAGTAAGTTAAGAACTAGTTGTATTTGTTTTAATATATATTTTTAGATGTTCACTTAATCACTTCTATAAATTTTAAGGTATTATTGTCATAAATATGCAATGGTACTCAATATAGAGATATTACCTTGAGATGGAAGGCGTAAATCTTTAGACAAAACTTTTTGGGAAAAAAAAAATTGATAGGGCCCTAATAGTATATCAACTACCCACAAGGATCACCTCCAAGACAATCAACCAAACAATACAACTAAAATACACCACAAATAAATCACCAAGCAAACAACTTATCAATCAACCAATAATGGGCAGCAACTAATAATCAAAAGTAGAAGAATAAAGTGCAATCAACACCCACAAATTATACATGAAAAACCCTTTCAATTTGAAGAGTAAAAACCACAGGACTTTTGAGGAATCCACCCTTGTCACCTTCTCTAATTATGATAAAATTGAGGGCAAAAGAACCCACACCAGTCATGCAAAGGTTCACAGCCCACCAACATTTCCATACATAAGAGATACACAATTGAGAAATAAAAGATGAAGAATATCACCCAATTTCGTAGGTTATGTCCTGCTGCAACCACGGACAAACCAGAGCTCAAAACGGCGATCCAATCGTTCAAAATGAGGCCCTATGAGTCCCAACAAGCCGACAAAAAATCAGCACGATCCAACTGTTGAAACTCCGGCAAATGACAGTTTTGTGCAAGCTGTCCTGAAAAGCCGAGCTGCTCTTCTCTCTTTCTCTCCATCCTTTTGAGTGTGTGTTTTCTGATTTTTCTTTCTGCTCACCTAACTCCTTCTTGGGTCATAATCATCCATAAAAAAACCGAATCGCTATTTACCGTCCGTATTTACTTGAAATCGTCCGTATTTTTTTCATTATATACCCCCCATGCCCCTCCCCCTTTCACCTCACTTTACCCTCTCCACTCTCACCAAACTTAAGCTCTCTCTCTCTCTACCATCAAGCACTAACACCACCACCTTCCGAACGAACACCACCGCCGGCCGACCACCACCCACCACCGGAGCACCACCGAAGCAAGTGAGGAGTACCGAAAATGTCCGATGAAGGACCGTCAACGCCGCCGGAACGAAATGTGGTAAGTTGAAATTTTTTTTTTTTTGAAGTTGCTCGGGAAAATTTTTTTTGGCCACCGGAGTGGTAACGGATCGAAAATCCGTTACCCCAAAGGGAAGAACCGGATGCAAAACCCGTTGCTTCCTAGTAACCAACGGACAAAAAATCCGTTGCCTCGTGGAAGCACCGGAAAGTTATCCGTTACCATGGTAACAGATCACTTTTCCGGTGCTTCCACAGAGGCAACGGAGATCTGATCCATTACCTCTGTGGTGGTAACGGATTTCCTATCCGTTACCGGAGGCGGTGGTAACGGATTTCCTATCCGTTGCCCCGCATTTTCGAAAAAAAAAATTTTCTTTTTTAGCCTCGTGTTTTCCGGCGAGGGGTTGGGGGGAGGGAGTTTGGGTTTTTTTATTTTTTTTTCTTTTTTTTAAATTTATGTTTTGTTTATGTTTGTAGTAATTTATGTTTTTTAATAATTATATATTTATGTTTATTTAAAATAATTTATATTTGTTCCTAATTTATTTATTAATAATTTCTGTTTGAATTAAAAATAATAATTTGTGTTTATTTGGGTTTTTATAATTTATGTGAATAGTTAATTTGAATATATTAATTAAATGTTAATAGTTAATATGTTCCATTTAGTTAATATTTGATTTTCCGTCATAATTAGTATTGATTTTGTAATTAGCGAATAATAGTACATCCGTTTATGTTAATTTTGTTAATGAATATTTAGTTAATATTTTTTGATATTGTTTTCAAATATGTATGCATATTATTATAATTATTTTCATAATAAGTAGTAATTTTTGTGATTGGTAACTAACTAATATTAAGTTAATGAATGGATTATATTAAGTTGAGAACATGTGCACTATGTAGTTAATAAATTTTGTGATTGGTAAATAAATAATAATGATTATTAGTTACGATAAGTAAGTAAATAATAGTGAATAATATTATTGATTATATGTTGTCTAATTGAAAAAATGCTAAACATTATAGGCTTATTTGCCAGACTTTGGGGGTGATTATATAGATTATAATCACATGTTTTATAATGAAACACTATGGGCTGAGAAAAAGGAACTACAAGATTGGGTTAAGAAAAGGGCAAATGAAATCGGGTTTGTGATGATTATTATGTCAAATCATAAACACGATCCTAGTGGACGAGAATATGTATATATGAAATGTAACCGGGGCGCACCATATAGGGATGAAGGTAGAGATCTTAGTGTAGCGAACGGGTAGCTACAAAGACAAAAGCCTCGTGGGTGTAGAGCGGGAGTTAAGGTTGAGTATTTGGAGTACCCGGATCGAACCGGATGGCTGATCAAAGCAGAACGGGGGATTAGGGGCATGCACAATCATGAGTTCATTCATTACCCTGAGGGCCATCGACCCATCAGCGGCCTTAGTTCGGCGGCAAAGGTATTCGCTCGTGATATGATAAAGTCGCACGTTAAGCCTGCTAGTATAATGAAAGTTGTGAATGAAAAATTTCCCGATGATCATCCAAATATGAGACACTTGTACAACCTGAAGGAAAAGGATAGAAGGAAAGCAATGGATGGTAGAGACGTGATGCAACACTTCCTTCACCTTGCTCGAGAGAGCGACTACCTTCACCGGATTAGGCAAGACGAGGAGACAAATGCAATGATTGCAAGCATTCATGGTGCACCCTCGTTCGGCAAATATCCTTCGAACTTATCCACTTGTTGTTGGTATGGATGCAACATATAAAACCAACAAATATAACATGCCTTTTCTAGAGCTCATTGGGATGACGCCGTGCAACAAGAATTTTATGGTTGGGTATGCTCTGATGGCCAACGAAACAGCTGATAGTTATAATTGGGCGTTGGACAAGTTTAGGTTGCTTATTGGAGTGAATGTTGTCCCTGTTACACTCATTACTGACCGTGATTTGGGCCTTATGAAAGCGATCCGGGAAGTGTTTCCTAACTCTGCACATTTGCTATGTAGATGGCATATCAACAAAGACGTGCAGGCTAGAGTGAGTAACATCATGGGCAACACCGATGCGGGTCCGAGATTCGTGAGCCGAACTTGGTATCGGATAGTCAACGCGACCGACGAGAGGAGTTATGAGGCCGAGGTTGATAATATGAGAGATGTGTACAGAAAGTGGCCTAAAATAATCCAATACGTTGAAACAACTTGGCTTGTGTACAAAGAGAAGTTTGTGCGGGCATGGACGGACAATGTACTTCACCTTGGGAACACGTGCACTAGCCAAGTTGAAAGTGCACACTCTGCACTGAAGTCTTGGGTTTTTAGTAGCACAACTGCCTTGGACTCCATCTTTTCTATTGCTCACAGTGAGATAGAAAATCAGGTGAAGAAGGTTGAGAATGATTTGGAGGAAAGTCGGCGTCGGCACGGAATATTGTACAAGACTCAGGCATTGTATCAATTAAATGGTCGAGTCTCGCATTCTTGTTTAGAATCTATTCTTGCATGAGGAAAATCGTATGCGGGAGTTAGGCTACGAGGTATATCAGCGTTGCGGTTGCTCGTTGAGAACCACACATGCAATCCCCTGTGCATGCGCCATACGCAGACGATTGGAGGCGAACGAGAGTCTGTACCTGACAGACTTACATCCTTATTGGACTACTTTGATCATTGGTGATGGTGTCAACAACCCTGTGTTTGTATCTGAGGCAGCACAAGATTCTCAGTACTTCTTAGAGTTGGTTGAGCAGGTTCAAAGTAGTGATCCTGCCGTATTGCGGAGCGCTACCGGGTTCTAGAGGAACATCTGCGTAATCCGGCGATTCGGCTTTTGAGCCCGATATTGTCGAGAACCCCAAAGGGAGACCACGCCGAAAGAATCACCCAAGTACAAAACGAAAGAAGAGTGGTTTTGAGCACACATCCCGCTTCGTCTTCAAAGAGAAGCAGATCTTCAGGTTCAGTTATGAGCTTGTCAACTTCTACAGGTAATATGTTTGTTAATTGTATGTATTGATTATTGATAACATTTATTTGATACGTACTGATATGTTGTAGGTCGGGAAAGCGTGGATGGAGAAGATGGTGTTAGTGGATTTCCATTTTACCGCAGATTCCCGGGATTCTTCGCCCATTCATTACTAGATGGACTAATGTCCGGGCGGACCCAGAATCGTGGATTTCGAACCTGCATTGCATTGTTTTTTAGGGAGTGAAGACCATTGGGGTTTTATCCGCCAAAATATGGCAAATGAGATTGCTGCTCATCGGGATGTTTACACACGTATTTATTATGATGGGATAGACGCAAAGCAATAAGGCGCATTATTTGGAATGGGGGCAAGATTCGAGGCTCATTGGATGGTTACTTCGCAAGACTTGTTTCCTATTGCGCGAGATGTTCAATGCCGCATCATTTTAGTAGGACTTGGCCCGGAGGGACAACTATATCCGTGTATCACTTGTCCTTCCTTGGCGTGCTTCGAATACACGGTGGGTCCAACTAACGAAATCGTAATTGCACATCTTGGTACCTTTCAAAGATTATATTAGATCGGAGTTACTTCCGGATCACCGGTACCACCTATTCATAACTTGTGGCATAACATGCATGAAGATAGTGTTGATGGTTGGGATCTGTTGTATGGTGTGCGACGCGCTTTATGGGATGAGTTACTCTCTTCTTAGTATATAGTACATAGTGCGATCTATTCATTGTAATATTTTATGTAATGTATTTGATAAATGCATTTGTAATTATTAGTACTATTTGATAATTGAATTTGAGACGAATAAGTAGTATTTGATATGATATTAATTTATAATGTTGGATCATAATAAGTTGCAATGATTCAAATTGAAATAATATGTTGCAATGATTCAAATTGAAACAATAGGTTGCAATGATTCAAATTGAAATAATAAATATCATCATAAAACTAAAGTCATATATACCTAACACAGTAATATCATCACAAAATGTAACTACATAATACACCCGTACATAACTAATGGAATGAGAACACTGATATGCAATGACTACATGTCATGATGATGCTCGTCCTCAGCAGCGTCCCGTGCCCGATCTAGACGCAATGCAGCATCCCAATCCCGAGCGAGGTCGGCCAACATCTCATATGCGAAAGAAGTGTTGGGTCGCTGGTCATTGTGCCGATCCTCCGTCAACGCTCTCGTGGCGTCAAAATGTCGGGCCATCCACTGCAAAAAGTCAGTTAGTTATGTTATGTTATGTATCAATAATATAACATATAAAATAGTAAACAAATAAATGATTATATTGCGTACATAGTGGGTGTTTGTAGTGTTGGGCCGGGGCGGAATATGCGTCCTATCTGCGCAAAGAATGAGGGTAGGATGGGAATATGTACAAAACCAATCCATGTACTCCCTCGAACACTCTCCGCGACGAGTAACCCGTCTCAACCGTGATACGTTGAGACCCCCAAAGATATGGCGTGAACCGCCGCCATGCGGACTCGGCCTCCGAGACCGAGAACCGAACCTCATACTACCTCTTCGGGTTGCTCGGTGCCCGTACACGAAATCAGTCGAATAGGAGGGGTAGGAATGACCCGAACAAAACCCAATCGTCGCAAGTACACGATCCTGGGTTGTACGGCTCAATGATACCTCGATAACGTATGAAACCGACATACAACGTCCTCGGAATCATGGCGACTGGTCATCCCCACATGGCGTCCGGTCGACACGAAACGGATAAATGTAATAATTTCATGTTACTAACGTAGTAGTAATATATGAGAACATAATAATATATATTTTAATAATGCATTAAATATTCGTACCTCTGAAACCTGAAGGTTGTCCAAGCGTCTACGAATGGACTCCAGTCGGACGAAATCCTTGCCGACGATGTGATAATCCCACTTCCGTGCCCGAGGATCATGATCACCGAAGGCCGCCCCTCTCGCCGTGGTCGGAAACACGGGAAGTACTCGTATATCCAAGACCTTGGAGGAGCGTCGGACACCCCGGCAACTTGTTTGCTATCCGCTCTAGACGCAACCCCTAGCCGACGATATAGGTACGCCAAAGCAAGTGAGCCCCATGAGTAAGTATGAACTGAATCAAGGTCATCCGGCTCAATTATGTTTCGGGGCATGAGGCGGGAACCACTCTTATCGGTGAAGAGGGTACACCCAAGTGTCGGGGAGGAACCATGCGCGAACCCGCACGTCACCGGACGGCCCGATCCATGCACCGATCGAAAATCTTCGAACGGTAACGCCACCGTTCCTCCGCACCCGTGCCTCCTCACATAATAACTCCTCACGAGTCAAGCCGAGGAGCTCCTCAAACCGTACATATTGATCGGAAGTCGGCAAAACAACACTAACGGTCCAGGCCCTCAATAGGAACACGTAGGATCCGCCAAACGTCATGTAACATGATCGTCATCTCTCCAAAAGGCATGTGAAACGTGTTCGTGTCGGGCTGCCAACGCTCTACAAACGCTGTAAGCAATGGAAAGTCAAGGTGCCCAAACATAATCCCTGGTAGCTGGGCAATACAAGATCTATCCAAGCGCTGCAACGTCTGTTGCGGGAAATCCCAAGTCAGCAACGGATCAAATGCATTGGAGCGGTTATGGCACAGCATAACATCCCTAGCGAGTCGTATCGTGGTATATACGGGAGCCGACGTGGCCCCGCCAACTAGGAATCGTGGTACCGTCAAGTGGGCCCCCGGGCATCGCCTCGGTAACTAACCACGAAGTATCCCTAGCAGCTCTAGCCCCGCTCGACGACCTACTAGATCCGGAACTCGACCCCCAAAACAAACCTCCCTCTACTACCCTTCCTCACGGGCACATGGGAGGCGGCTTCACCCACATCGGCTCCATCGTCATCTCTCATAGCATGATCTAACTCCCGCTCGTCCCCAGTATCCCATCCAGTACTATCAGGCGCGTCCTCAGGAATAGGCATCTGGCTAGCCTGAGCATCAGTCCTCGCCCTCCTACTAGATGCATCAACACCACGAGATCTAGTGTGTCGTGGCGTCGATCCCTCAAGACCATCAAGACCCTAATAATACATTATGTTAATTATTTATTATTTATTTAATGTCTACGTTATTATATTGTAATTACTACTAATCTATAACCATTGACACTCTAATAATTACTTAACTAAAATTATAAGGAAAACTAATACTAAGATGCATTAACATTGGTGATGGTGTTAACATAATATTATTAAAATATATTAACATGCGCAAAGTAAGTAAATTAGGGCATTATTATATAACTATTCACTTTCTAATAATTAATTAACTAAAATTACAACAATAAATCATATTAACTTGCTAATATCATTAGTAAACATGCTAATAAAAACAAATACCCTACACAACTAATATTAACATGCTAATAAAAACAAATACCCTACACAACTAATATTAACATGCTAATAAAAACAAATTAACATGCTAATATCATTACAATAAATAATCGTAATATGCTACTAATATAAAATAATAACATGCTAATATCATTGAAATATTTTAATAATATAATAACATGCTCAAATCAATTTATTAACTTATTATATAATAACTATTAAAATTAAATAATACTATTATCACATGCTATTAAACAATTAAATAAATTAAATCAAATAAATTAAATAATACTACCATGTTACTAACATGCATTAACATAATAATAATAAAACCTAATTACAATATTATCACACAAATTAACATATTAACTATTCCAATTAAATTAATATATTCAAATAACTATTGACATAAATTATAAAAGCCCAAATAAACACAAATTATTATTTTTAATTCAAACAGAAATTATTAATACATAAATTACGAACAAACATAAATTATTTAAAATAAACATAAAAATATAATTATTAAAAAACAGAAATTAATAAAACATAAACATAAATTAAAAAAAAGGAAAAAAAACCCAAAGTTCCCCCCTCCCTCGCCGGAAAACACGAACAGCAATGAAATTTTTTTTTTCGAAATCTGCGGGGCAACGGACAGAAATTCCGTTACCACGCACGACGGTGGTAACGGACATCTTTACAGTTACCACCGCAGAGGTAACGGATCGGATCTACGTTACCTCTGCGGTGGCTAACTGCAAAGTAATCCGTTACCATCTGCGGTGGTAACGGTAAAGATGTCCGTTACCACTGTGCGGTGGTAACGGAATTTCTGTCCGTTGCCCCGCTTTTTCAGAATTTTTTTTTTTTTCACCATGTTTTCCGGCGACATATTCGCATTTTCTATTGCTCACTTCCGGCTTAGGGTTCGGTTTTAACCACATAAAACAACAAAACTAACCTGATTTGATGATTTTCCCACTTCCTTTGCCTTCTTCCTTGGGCCCATGCTTTTTAGGCAAGTTGTGGTGGTGGTGGTCGACTTTTGTCACGCGGATCCTGGATCTCGCGGTGGTGTGCTCGCGGTGGTGCTATCGGTGTTCCGTTTTTTTGGGCGCCTGGAGATGTGTTGTGGTGGTGGTGGTGGTGGTTGCAGTGGGGGTGGTGGTTGCAGTGGTGGTGCTGTGAGTGATGAGTGAGGAGTGAGGAGTGAGAATGAGAGAGTGTGAGAGTGAGAGTGGTGGGGGTATGGGGTTTGTAGGGGGTAATGTAGGAGTATTTAAGAAATAATACGGGCGATTTTTCAGTAAATACGGGCGGTATTTAGTAAGCCCCAAAAAAAACTCTCCAAGGCTTCCAAGATAAGCCAACACATTTAGTCCCAAGTGGACTAAAAAACATAACTCAACATTTTGGACTAACAAACACAAGATAGAAGACTTACTTGTGCAACAAGCGGGCTGGACCCACAACAAAAATGAAAAATATCAATTCAAAAGTTGCTTAAGCTATTGTTGCCTTGCAAGCCTCGAGGTGTATGTTATTCAATTGGTTGTAGTTTATATGAATTTATTGAAACTTAGTTTTTAACTTATTAAAATCTATACAAACTTATCTTAGTATCTAATAAAACATAACCTTGAGTTGGTCTTATACCTCATTGGATCAAGCATGGCGTGGTAATTGATATTTTTTTGGGGGATCCCTTTCGGAAACCCTATTGTAAAAAAAAAATTCTTTTGGGCTGCCCTCGCACAGGACACTCACTCTGAGGCCCAACAAGCACCCTAACTCCCTCAAACCACATTGAAATTATGCTTCCACTAAGATTTAAAACTTGGTCTTCCATGTGAGAGATAGAAAACGATACCATTTAACCTACAGGAGAAGTGAGAAAAAGGGAGAAAGAGGAAAAAACAATATACAAATCTAGTATAAAAATACATATTTAGTGTATTAAGAAGAAATTATAGAGCGTCGAATCGCAAAACCCCATGTAATGATTGTAATCTTGTATCATATCATAATTGGTAGTACTTGTTAAAGTACCATCCAAACCACGACCACTTCCCAGACGTAAGTGGTGTTTGAAACTCTTGGGAGAGTCTTGCAAATTCATTACAAGAGAAGCAAGTTCCCAATTCTACTGTAAATCACATACTCAAACCTGCTTCTGGAACTCTCTTTTGCTGCTAAATTCTCTCCTTTTTTCACTGTAATTCTAACTTCAAAAACCCCCCAAAATACAATCCCATTCTCACAGTTTCTACCCCCCAAAAAACACAAAAAATGGCTGTTTCTCTCTCTAGCACCCCTCCCTTTTTGTGTGCTTCATTTTCATCAACCAAACAACTTTCTAAATCCCCCAAATCCCTGACCTTTCTTATTCCATCTTCTTCCAAAAATCACCACTTTCTCTCTCTATCATCCCTTTTCCCATTTTCTCTCTCCTCTCCTCTTCTTCCCTTAAACGGCCATGGTGGGCGTGACTTTAGTTACTGTTTTGCTTCACAAGAAGACTCTGCTACCATTGTAAGCTAATTTTCTTATATGGGTCTTTTTATTTTGTTGATAAAGTTGGAAACTTTGGTGGGTTGGATTTATGTTGTTTATGCATAAGAATAAATTTATGGTTGAGTAGGTTTTTTGGTTGAATATGGGTTAAACTGAACATGTATAATATGCTGAATTTTGATTGTTGCTGGAAATTTTTGTATTTTAGGACTGGTGATTGAATATAGTCTATGGTGGATCCTAGAATAATTACCTGTTATGTTGGTTGATTTGAATATACTTAACTTGCATTTTGTATTTTGAAAATTATTATTTGGGATCAAATAAGCAATTGGAATCTGATGGAAATTTGAAGTCACCAGATGATAGGCAAAAAAACCAAAAAATTACATGGGATGAATTACATCTTGATGATATTGAATCAAATTCATATCATGAATAACAGTATCTAAACTATCATATTAATTCGTGAATTACATGGAGATGGATGTATAATGTATTCCACTTGGTATTTATGACTTAATCTTATGCTTTGAATTCTTTTACTGGTAATATAGATGGATGAGGAAACGCAAGACGAGGAAGATGGGGAAACAGAAGAGACAGGTGCTAATAAGGTGTGGGAGAGTGTCGAAACTCTTACTAAATTTTATAAGGAGGCTGTTTTAGCTGGGGATTATCAGACGATTACTGAAATAGAGACAGTATTTTATAGACTAGAAACCGAAAAGAACGATTTGGTAGAGAAGTTAGCAACAATGAAAGAAGAGATAACTTCTGGAAAGGATAGACATATCCGTCTCCAAGCCGATTTTGATAACTTTAGAAAGAGATCAGAGAAGGAAAGACTTTCGGTTCGAAGTGATGCGCAGGGGGAAGTTATTGAGAGTTTTCTTTCTATGGTGGACAGTTTTGAGAGAGCAAAGCAACAGATTAAACCAGAAACAGATAGGGAGAAACAGATTGATACAAGCTATCAGGGTATATACAAGCAGTTTGTAGAGATCATGAGGAGCTTGCGAGTAGCTTCCATCGCAACAGTAGGGAAGCCTTTTGATCCATCTGTAAGTGTTATTATGTGGATTTATTAGTAATCATCTACTGTTTCTTTTACTATGCTTTTTTGCTGACTTGTGGTGATAAGATCTTGGTGATTTCTTAGCATTTGGTTTGAATTCACTAAACATGGAAGTTTATCAAAATGTGGTTACTTAAAACCTGTACAATTAATATCTGCTGAAATTTTTGGTTTGAACCTAAAATTATGTACTAGAGAAGCTGATGTTATTGCTAGAAACTCATAATTACACTATCCTTTGCCTTATGTGCCTTTTCCTTTAGGAGGGGGATTGGTTTCCTGATTAAGGAATTCTTCAGCTGTTCTCAATATCATTCTAGAGAACTAAGGCTGACATTGGTTTGTCTTGTGCATTAACTATGAGGAACCTACGATATCCATTATGGGGCATGCATATAATCCGCATGATTTGCCCTCGACCCCCATAGGTTATACTTATTTCCTACGATATCCATTATGAACCTGAATATGTAACGATCCAAACCCCTAACCCCATAACCCTTTTTCTTGTCCTTGGGCCTTCCTGGTGCCTTGGTAGCTTATAAAAACTACATTTAGTTGGTGTCATCAGCTAATGGAGGTTGATACTTTATGTTCAACAGCTACTACGCAAATGTTCGTACTTTTTTGTTTGTTTGTTTTTTTTTGTTCTTTTGATAGCCTGTGAGTGTCTGTGTGACATTCACTGCCGGTCTCAAGCCCGGATAAAGGAGGAGAGTTGCGGTAGGTTTGGGGCGGCCAGCATAAAACATAGTCCCATATCATGACATGAATCGACAAATGAAAAACGTGGGGGCGTCCCCTACTCGCCGACGCGCCGCACTTCATAGACCGGGTGTAGTGATAAGTATGCAAGGGTTGCTAGGTCGTCGCCCGGAAGCGGCGCGCCATCCCGGCGCCGGGGGTGGTGTCAAATATGCAAGGGTTCCCGCATCGGGACGGGTGCGGGTAAAGAAGTTAGTCCCGGGGTAGTGGTAGTGGTAGGGGTAGTAGGTTGCGCTTTGGAACATGGAACATTGGCTCTTTGACGGGAAGATCGGCGGAGGTGGTGGAGGTTATGAGGAGGCGAAAGATTCACATAATGTGCCTTCAAGAGACTAAGTGGGTTGGTGGAAAAGCAAGAGAACTAGCCCCGTGGGGTTATAAGCTTTGGTACTCAGGAAAGGATAAGTGTAGGAATGGAGTAGGCATCATTATTGATAAGGAATATATTGATGATGTGGTGGAAGTTTCGAGGAAGAGTGACCGCATTATGAGTATCAGGCTAGTATTAGGGAGTAATGCGGTGACTATCATAAGCGCATATGCGCCGCAAGTAGGATTGGAAGCATTTATTAAACAACAATTTTGGGAGGATTTGGAGGAGGTTGTGCAACGAGTGCCTATTAATGAAAAATTGATCATTGGTGGGGATCTTAACGGACATGTGGGCACTAGTCGAGTTGGCTTTGAGAGCATTCATGGAGGTTTTGGGTATGGGGAGAGAAATGAAGCTGGAAGTGATATCTTGGATTTCGCATTAGCCTATGGTCTTAGTATTATGAACACTTGGTTTGAGAAAAGAGAATCTCACCTTGTGACGTATAGGAGTGGAAGTAACGCGAGTCAGATTGACCTCTTTTTAGTAAGGAATGGTTGGCGGAAGAGTTATACAACTGCAAGGTGATACGGGTGAGAGCGCGACCACCCAACATAGACTAGTCGTGCTTGATTTCGGGGTAGGGAGTCTTTAAGAAAGCGAAAACCCAATGTGGAGCCGCGAATCAAGTGGTGGAAGCTCCAAGGGGAGCACAAAGAGAACTTCTTAGCTAAGATGGCTAATAAAGATATTTGGGCTTGTAACACGGAAATGGATGTAGATTCGATTTGGACAAAGATAGAACTTGGTATAAAGGAAGTGGCGAAAGAGGCCCTTGGAGAATCTAAAGGAACTGTACCATCAAGTAAGGACACATCTTGGTGGAACGAGGAGGTGAGACAAGCGATAAAAAACAAACGAGAAAGTTATAAACTTTTGGGAAAAGATAGCAACGATGTGAACTATGAGAAGTACAAAGAGGCGAGAAAAGAAGCCAAGAAGGCAAGACGGGAAGCTAAAGCACGGGTAAACAAAGAGCTTTATGCAAGATTGGATACTGACGGAAGGTGAAAAAGACATTTATAGAATTGCGCGTATGAGGGACAAGAAGACAAAGAGATATAAGAAAGGTAAAATGTGTCAAGGGTGTGGACCAAAGAGTGCTTGTGGAGGATGAAGAGATAAAGGATAGGTGGAGGTCGTACTTTGATACCTTGTTCAACGGTGATAAAGCACAAGACATCGGGGATGTACACATTCCGCCAAGTATGTTAAATCGAGAGTTTATGAGGAGGATTCAAAAGGGAGAAGTCGTTGCGGCATTAAAAAAGATGGGATTGAAGAAAGCTACGGGGCGGATGGCATACCTATCGAAGTTTGGAGGTGTTTAGGGGGAGAGGAATCGAATGGGCGACAACATTCTTCAACATGATTTGGAGACACAACAAAATGCCATTAGAATGGAGGAAGAGTACTTTGATTCCTTTGTATAAGAACAAAGGCGATGTACAAGATTGTACCAACTACCGAGGAATCAAACTAATGAGTCATACGATGAAACTGGGAAAGGGTGATTGAGCAAAGACTTAGGAAACATGTGAAGATATCGGAGAACCAATTTGGATTTATGCCCGGAAGATCGACTATAGAGGCCATCCACCTCTTAAGACAAACAATGGAACATTACCGTGATAGGAAGAAGGATCTACATATGGTTTTCATTGATTTGGAGAAGGCATATGATAGAGTACCAAGAGAAATACTTTGGTGGGCGTTGGCAAGGAAAGGTGTTCCACAAAAATATATAGATATCATCAAGGATATGTATGAGGGGGCAACTACGAGTGTGCGGACTACGGTGGGGAGGACGAGAAGAGTTTCCTATTACGATCGGAGTGCATCAAGGTTCTCGCACTTAGTCCCTTTCTCTTTGCCCTAGTCATGGACGAACTAACGAGGTCAATTCAAGATGATATACCATGGTGTATGATGTTTGCGGATGATATTGTGTTGATTGATGAAACAAAGGAAGGTATTGAGAGAAAGTTGGAATTGTGGAGACATACATTAGAAGCCGGGGTTTTAGATTGAGCGAAGTAAGACGGAGTATATGGAGTGCAAGTTCGGTGGGGTTACAAGCGGCGAGGCGAGGGCGGTCACTTTGGATAGCAAAGTGGTTCAAGGATCGAACGTCTTCCGTTACCTAGGATCCATTCTCCAAAAGGATGGAGAACTGGATGGAGACGTGGCTCATAGAATTAACGCGGGTTGGTTAAAGTGGAAAAGCGCCACCGGATTCCTTTGTGATTCCGGCATTCCCCAAAGCTTGAAGGGAAAGTTCTACTGCACGGCAATTAGGCTGCTTTGTTATATGGCACCGAATGTTGGGCGGTGAAACAATGCCACGTCCATAAGATGAACGTGGCGGAGATGCGTATGTTGCGGTGGATGTGTGGCCACACAAGGAAAGACCGATTAAGAAATGAAGTGATCCGGAAAAAGTTGGAGTTGCATCCATTGAAGAAAAGATGAGGGAGAATCGGTTAAGATGGTTTGGTCATGTGAAAAGGAGATCGGGTGATGCACCTAGGTGAGAAGAATTGAAGAGTGGAGGAGTAACCAAGTTGTAAGGGGTAGGGGAAGACCTAAGATGACTTGGATGAAGGTAATTGAAAGTGATATGAGGTTACTTGGGATTGAGGAGAGCGTGACGTTGGATAGAAGTGAGTGGAGGGCGTATCCATGTGGAGGAAGGGGTGTGATTTCTGCATTTATTTGTTTTTCTCAATTGTGTTGGTATTAAAACCTTTTGTTGAAAATCTCTTTTAAAACTTGTTGGTGTAAACCTTGCTTTAAAAAAAAAAAAAAAAAAAAAAACCTTTTTATCACTCTTGGCGATGCCATCTCCTTTGGTGACGGTTTCGATTGACGATTCATGTTAGCCGACCCCAAATCACTTTGGGAATAAGGCTTAGTTGTTGTTGTTGTTGTTGTTGATATGGTAAGATCCTACTCGACCAACACCTCGAGGTCAACTAGTCCGGTTAGTAGGTCGAATCCTTGGTAGTAGGGGAAACAAGAAGAGACTCCCCACCCCCAAAGACCCCTAGTGGTGTTTGATCAATGACCTCAAGTTTATAAAAGGTAACCCCTATCACTAGATTCTAGGCGAAGTACTATTTGGTACAACTATTAAGCAAGTATCTGTTTACATAGACTCGACAGTCACAATGTGGAAGCTTGTACTATATAGTGTCTTTGTAGCACCGATTTTGTTGGTATTTGTTTTATTTTCTCGGTGTAGTTGCATGAGGCCATTGCTAGAGAAGAGTCTCGATGAGTTCAAGGAAGGCATCATAATTCAAGAATTTAGGCGTGGTTTTCTCCTTGGTGATCGCCTTCGAGACCCGCAACGGTGAAAGTTTCTTCCGGTCCTGGTAAAAAGAAAGAGAGTGCGGCTAACCAAACATCCTCGGAGCAACCCATTTGCGTACTTTCTGCCCGATGAACATTGATACACAACGCAATACCGAATATGAAGAAATTTTGCTATTTTTAAGTGCCATATTATTTGATGCAAGCCCACTCGATTTATTGATCGATAAAAATCTAATAGGGAGGGCAACCATTGTTATGATGCTTTGGTAGCTTTATCTAAGCGAGGTTTACATGGAGAAAGATTTGTTGTCTCATGAAAAGAACCTAATGTAATTTTTGGGAGGGCCATTGTCCCATTGCTGTATACTTCATAGAAAAATACTGTTCTATTTACACAAACTGTTTTCCATATCTTTCTCTTTAGATAATTGGTGAACGGTCTCCACTAAACACCTGAGAGGATATATTGGTAAATTCATTTGTGCCACACCAATTACTCCTTTTGTTTCGTTGGAGAACTTCCTCCATCCCTCTTTCTTATATCTCTAAAATCTTGCTAAAGTTTTTAATCTCTGCGCCAAAGCTACTCACTTTTAATTACCAAACATTCAAGTAAAACAATAAGTTAAAGCAATGTCCTTATCCTTGGAAAAAAAAATCAGCATGAGCAATATGTTGGAAATTTTGGAAGTAAATTTCAACTAAGAGAAATTGCAACCAACAGTTTGGACATTTTGGTCCTTTAAATCTTGTACTTCCTCCGTAACAGAAAGAATGCAATAATTGGGTATTATTTGTGAGGTATAAAATATTCAATTGTTGCATTCTATTAGAGATATATTAGGCAGTATTGAAATATCCTTGTATATTTGATATGCTTTCTTTTCTTATCTTTTTAGGCAAGTTAATCATAGCCTTGATTGCCTCCTCTTTGAGGAGTCTTGTAATCTCATATATTACGTGCCTTGGGAATAAGAAAACCCTAAGCTTTTGTTTTGTGCCTACATCACTTTGTCATAGTATCAAGAGCAGGTTAACAAAACCTCATAAAAACTCAAAAATTTTTTCCGCCATGGCAGGCGATGAAACACCACCACCACCTGCAAAAATCGATCCTTCATCTCCTTTCTTCCTTGGACCGCAAGATCATCCTGGTGATTTTATCACTCCCACTCGTCTCACTCACGATAACTATGCAGATTGGGCCGCGGAAATACACCTTGCTTTGGTTGCTCGTCGCAAGTTTGGCTTCGTTGACGGTACCCTCACCTCTCCAACTCCTCCGTGTACCGAGTCCGACTGGCTTACTATCAACGCCATGCTCGTCTCATGGCTCACCAACACAATTTCTCCCGAGGTAAAGAGTACTTTGACCAAATATCGTGACGCACGTAGACTATGGGATCACCTAAAACAACGTTTCTCTATTGTAAATGGCCCTAGAATTCAACAGATTAAATCTTCTATATATTGCTCGTTGTGAACAACCTAAAACCATGCTTGTTTCTACCTATTATGGCAAACTAAATGCTTTGTGGGAGGAACTCTCTCTTCTTGAACCGCCTATACGCTGCTCTTGTTGCTCTAAATGTCCTGTTTCTGATTTGTATTCTCAACGTCGTGAAACCGCGAAGTTACATGAGTTTTTAATGGGGCTTTATTCTGAATTTTATGCCCAACTGAGAACCAATATTTTGTCCTCTGATCCATTACCTACGCTGGATAGAGCTTATCATCTTCTTGTGCAAGATGAGCGGGTTCGCCGCAAACCCCTCTCCTAGACACTGCAGTACCCCCGAAGTGGTCGGGTTTTCTGTTCGGGCTCACGCTCTCCGGGCGGGGGAGTATCTTCTCGGCTTGTGTGTGGCAAGTGCCACAAAACGGGTCACGATTCATCTTCTTGTTGGGCTCATCTAATCTGCACCCACCTTGTCATAAAAAGGGTCATGGTCTTTGCTCATTGTTATGATCTTCATGGCTACCCCGACAAGTCTAAAGGGGGGTAGGCCGTGGTCGCGCGACTCCACCACCGGGGCTAATGCTGCCACCCGGCGGCCTTGGTGACCCCACTGTGTCTTCGTGGTCCCGGACAGCAGCGAGCCCCCACATCATCTCTCTTCACTTCCGAGCAATGGAAGGTCTTGGCGGGATTATTTGGTAATGCCAATGTTCCTGCATATCGTTTGAATGGTGAGTTTGATAAAAATTTGTGGATTATTGATACAGGTGCCACCCATCATGTCACTGGTGTTCAATCTTGGTTGTTTGATTCTCAAGCATTTGATTGCCCTGTTGGGCTTCCCAATGGTGCTACGGTCCTTTCTACAATGGTGGGCTCGGTTTGTTTATCTTCCACCATCACTCTTAAGAACGTTCTTTATGTTCCTAATTTGAGCTGCAATTTACTTTCTGTTTCTCAACTTTGTGATGATTTGCAAAGTGTGTTGTCCAATTCTATCGATTCTATGTGTGTTATTCAGGACCCCATGAAGGAGCAGATTGGAACGGGGAGTAGGAAGGACGGACTTTACTACTTCGCGGGCAATGATTCTATTCACCATGTCGCAGTCTCTTTTGTTTCTTCTGTTCTGGAATTGTGGCATCAACGCCTAGGTCATCCTTCTGAGAAAATTGTAAAATTACTTCCCCCTCTTTGCAATCATAAGGGTAGTTTGGATCCTAATTGTGAGATTTGTTTTCGTTCCAAACATTCTCGCACTAAATTTCCTTCTAGTGATACTAAGACTTCTAGAGTTTTTGAGAAAATCCATTGTGATTTGTGGGGACCTTATCGTCATGTTTCTTCTAGTGGTGCTCGTTATTTTTTAACTATTGTGGATGATTTCTCTAGAGCAGTTTGGACTTATCTTTTGGTTGATAAATTGGAAGTTTTTTCTATGTTCATGTCTTTTGTGCCTATGGTTCAACGTCAATTTTCTCAAACTATTAAGATAGTTCAAAGTGATAATGGCACTGAATTTCTTTGCTTGCTTGATTACTTTGCTGCTTCTGGCATCTTGTTTCAAACTTCCTGTGTGGGTAACTCCGAACAAAATGGGAGGGTAGAACGCAAACACCAACACATTCTAAATGTTGCCCGTGCCTTACGATTTCAAGCTCATTTGCCTATCTATTTTTGGGGGGGAATGTGTTCTCGCGGCTGCTCACTTGATCAATCGCACACCCTCTTTGTTGCTTCAAGGCAAATCTCCATTTGAATGTTTGTTTGGTCGTCTTCCTTCTTATGATGCTCTTCGTGTTGTTGGGTGTCTTGCCTTTACTCATAATCAAAAAACCAAAGGTGACAAGTTTGCTAGTCGCAGTCGAAAGTGTGTTTTTGTTGGGTATCCTTTCGGCAAAAAGGGATGGAAATTATATGATCTAGAGGCTAAAGAGTTTTTTTGTCTCTAGAGATGTTAAATTTGTTGAAAATATTTTTCCATTCCTTACTCCTACTGAGGTCAATATTCCTTCTCATCTTTTGCTCACAAATCCTCCTGATATTCATTGTGATTTTGGTGAATATTATCCCTCCTCTCCTCCACAAAATTCCCTTGACTCAGCTCCACAAAATTACTTGGACCCCGCTCCACACAAATCCCTTGACCCAGCTCCACAAAACTCGCCTACTCCAGCTCCACAAAAATCCCCCGGCCCATCTTCCCCTTCTGGCGCCCCAGCTTCTACGCCAGGCCCATCTCCTCCTTCCTTCTCTTCTGGCCCATCTTCCAGTCCTTCTCTATCCATTTCCGCGCCTGGCCCAGCATCAGATTCCTTTCAGCCCAGCTCCTCCAATTCTCCGCGTGATCCAGTTCCACAAAACTCAACGCCCTCTCTTTCTTTTGGTCCAGCCACCTCATCTTCTTCTTGCATCGTTGATTCGGCCCACTCTTCTGATCAGGCCCTAAGCCGCGGTCAGCGGGCCAAACTTCCTTCCACCCGTCTTCGCGATTATGTTACGAATACTATTATTGCTCCAAGTGTTTCTTCGTCCTCTTCTGCCTCCGGTTCATCTTCTTCTTCAGGTACTCCTTATCCCTTGGCACACTTTATAAATTGTGACAATTTTTCTGTAAACTATCGCCAGTTTCTTGCAGCTCTTATTTCTACACAGGAACCTCATTCTTTCAAGGAAGCTATGACAGATGCCGGTTGGCGTGCTTCCATGCAAACTGAAATTCAGGCTCTAGAAGATAATGGTACTTGGACGCTTGAATCTCTTCCTCCCGGAAAACGGGCTTTAGGGAGTCAATGGGTGTATCGTATCAAGTATCATTCATATGGTCAGATTGAGCGTCTCAAGTCTCGTTTGGTTGTCTTTGGTAATCATCAGCAGTCGGGCTTGATTATAATGAGACTTTTGCTCCCGTTGCTAAAATAACCACTGTTCGTGCTTTTCTTGCCATTGCTGCTTCCAAACATTGGGAGCTTCATCAGATGGACGTTCACAACGCCTTCTTACATGGTGATCTTGAGGAAGAAGTTTACATGAAACTTCCTCCTGGTTTCGCTAGTTCTGATTCTAATCTTGTGTGCCGCTTGCGCAAGTCCTTGTATGGTTTAAAACAGGCTCCTCGGTGTTGGTTTGCCAAGCTCGTGTCCGCTTTAAAAGGGTATGGTTTCTTACAATCTTACTTTGACTATTCTCTGTTTACCTTCACCAAAGGTACCATTCAGCTTAATGTGTTGGTGTATGTGGATGATCTTATCATCTCTAGCAATGATTCTGCTGCTATTTCCTTGTTCAAAGCCTATCTCAGTGATTGTTTCAAAATGAAGGACTTGGGCCCCCTTAAGTATTTTTTGGGCATTGAGGTTGCTCGCAGTGCTTCTGGTTTGTTTCTTTGTCAACGAAAGTATACACTTGATATTATTTCTGAGATTGGTTTGTTGGGAGCAATGCCATGTGGTTTCCCTATGGAGCAAAATCATCGCCTCGGTCATGACACGAGTGACTTGTTTGATGATCCTGAGAGGTACCGCCGTCTTGTTGGCCGTCTCATCTACCTTGCTGTTACTCGCCCGAATCTTGCCTATTCTGTTCACATTCTTTCCCAGTTTCTTCAGGCACCTCGCATGGCTCATTGGGATGCTGCCGTCCGGGTTGTTCGGTACTTGAAGGGTACTCCAGGCCATGGCATCTTACTCCGTGCTGATAGTGATCTCACTCTTCAGGGTTGGTGTGATTCCGATTGGGCGGCTTGCCCTATTACCCGCCGCTCCTTGTCTGGTTGGCTTGTTTTCTTGGGTCATTCTCCCATCTCTTGGAAGACCAAGAAACAGCATACGGTTTCCTTGTCTTCTGCCGAGGCTGAGTATCGTTCGATGACTGCTATTACCTGTGAGCTTAAGTGGCTCAAGGGGCTCTTATTGAGTCTTGGGGTACATCACCCCAAAGCTATTCCTCTCTTTTGTAAAAGTCAGTCGGCTCTTCATATTGCTAATAACCATGTGTTTCATGAGCGTACGAAGCACATTGAGGTCGACCGTCACTTTGTTCGTGATGCCATCAAGGATGGTTTGATTGCTCCCTCCTATGTTCCTACTACAGCTCAGTTGGCTGATGTTTTCACGAAGGCTCTTGGCAAGTCTCAGTTTGATCTTCTGATGTCCAAGTTGGGCATTTGCTTTCTCACGCTCCAACTTGAGGGGGGGGTGTTAGAGATATATTAGGCAGTATTGAAATATCCTTGTATATTTGATATGCTTTCTTTTCTTATCTTTTTAGGCAAGTTAATCATAGCCTTGATTGCCTCCTCTTTGAGGAGTCTTGTAATCTCATATATTACGTGCCTTGGGAATAAAAAAACCCTAAGCTTTTGTTTTGTGCCTACATCACTTTGTCACATTCTTTCTGTTACGGAGGAAGTATTAAGTTCATTTGATATCAACCGAAACAACTTGGAATTTCATGCTACTTAGGCCTATTATCAATTATATATGCAATCCATAAATTCAAGTGAAATTGAGAATTTTTTAAAGTTGATCAATTTAAAAAAATAAATTGTTTTACTATGTACAACTTTTTTGCACTATTCATCACTCATATATCCAATCCATCATTTATGGTCAATTTGTTAAAAAGACGGCTTTTTAATGTAACCAAACACAATTAAATAATAAGCAAGGTCAAAAGTGTCTTTTCCACAAGAAAATGTCGTTGATTCCAAACATATGCAGTAGTGAGCAGTACCTTGATGAGAGCAGAAATCCCAAATCACAAATTGTTGAACCAAAAAGTAAAACTTTGAAAAAGAGAAGAATTAACGTCAATGGAGTCTGCTCCCAATTTTTCTGCAGTTCAATATTCTCTCTCCTCTTGGGATTACCTTCTTCTCTTCTTCTTACGCCCTTTATTTGCCCTTTTCTTCGTTTTTCTCGTCCTTCTCATAGGTAACTTTTCTCTCTTATTGAACTTTGATTATAAATTGTTATTGTTTAATTATTCATCTGGGTATTTTTAATAATCTCTCAAATTTCTCAAATTTCATCAAAGTTTAACTTTTTCATTGATGGGTCAATGTGTAGGTTGGTGGTTAGCATGGAAATTGGTGTTAGTTGATGTTCCTTTGGTGCAAGAAATCTTTGGTTTGCGCAAAAAACCTGCAAAAGCTGAGCCTCCAAAGCGTGTTTTTTCCCAATTTTACAATTCTCTTACTGCTTCTACTAATCGGGTTACTACTCCTTCTCGATAATGGTGACTATTCTTTCTTAGTGTTTTACTCCATGAATTTACTTTTTTTTTTTTTGGTGATTTATAAGTTAAATATTGTTGACAATTGTGTAAGTTGCAATTTTTGTTTGTGGTGGGACTAATGGGAGGCAGTATGCCATTTTGTTAAATTGCATTACATATGGTTTTGTTGACTTGTTGTACAACTTTTATCATACACCCGGGTCTACCCTGGTACACCCGAAGGCTACCTATTGCTCATTGCTCATTTGAATTTCTCCAAATAAGATTCACACAATAGGTGGGTGCGTAATGATTGGACTTAGAGGACATTTACAGAGAAATCTGGAACTAGAGAAGGTTCACGTTTTTTGTTTTAGAAGAAACACTAGATATTCAAGTCTATTTGACCAAAAGAATGTAAATTTTATGACACTTAAAAAGCAATTATTTCTTTCTTACTTGCATGTTTGAAATGAGCTGCTTGTGTTAATTTAGACTTATTGTGATTGAGAAGAGGTGAGGAGATTGATATATGAATTAGTTCTACCATTGTAACCATCAATATTGAGTCTTTGAAAAAAAAAGGCTGGGAAAGTAGACACGCTATTGCATTTGGGTTGCATTTGGATGATCACTGTTAGATTTGTTGATCATGATTGTAGACTCCATATATCCTCGTTCTTGACTTGATTGAGACTCGAAATCTCATTTGACTCAGATATATTTGTGTGCTCCTTGTCTTCGTTTTCGTCTATGATTGTTAACATAAACAGTTGAATGATTTAATTCGTGTTTGATTCCGGTATTTTGATGGAACTTCAAGAGATCTATTGGGATGAACTCTTTGGCATTGTTGTTGTTGCTGCTGATGTTGAACTTTCAAAAATGTAAGTCAAGTTATGGTTGGAGAAGATTAGGAAGTTCTTTTGTAGTTGCCCACTTCGGCCTGTAAGTAACTAGGGTCAGCTGAACTATTTTTGGGTCATCAATCGAGCTTATATTACAGTTGGGGTTTAAAAATTGAATACTGTGAAGATGAGTTGACTTGAGCTAAGTAGCTGAAACTTGAGAGGTGAAGAAACTTAGTTCTGTATGACCTGAGTTGCTGTATGATCTTATCTTAGCTTATGAACATTGGAATATGAGTGTTTAGTTAATGGTTATTGAGGCATTGCAAGAGTTGAGAAATTGAGGTAAAGGCTGCAGTTGTCGTACCAAGTTGTGCACAGCTAATATGCCTAGCAATGATTCAACTGCTGTAGAACCGTTTAGATGGTGCAGGCGTGAGGTACTGCAGCTTCTAAGTGAAGTAAACTGACTGGTCTGAGGTGTGTGTGTATATGTGTGTGTGTGTGTGTGTGTGTGTGTGTGTGTGTGTGTGTGTTATATACATATTGTTGGAATAAATGTATATACGTAATTACGTATATTGTCATGTGGCTCTAGAAGCATATATATGTATATATCTGTATCTGTACATATATATGCTCCTAGAGCCACATGACAATTTTTTGGTCAGTAAAAAGTGTTCGCGAAAAAGAAAAAGTTAGATAGCTACTTCCCCGCTAAATATTTCTCCACCAAATCCATCATTAGAATATACCTCATATTTC
The DNA here is from genome assembly GCA_947648045.1 of Beta corolliflora. Lineage (NCBI taxonomy): Eukaryota > Viridiplantae > Streptophyta > Magnoliopsida > Caryophyllales > Amaranthaceae > Beta > Beta corolliflora. The sequence goes on from CANSZD010000820.1 coordinate 254,070, forward strand.
ATTTGCATACCTCATAACATTTCATTTGCAAAATGTGTTGGAATAAATGAATAACTTTATGCAAATATAGAATATCTGGGTCTCCAAATAACAAGGAGATGGAGAGGGCATTGATGCATTCTAGTTGATCTTGATTTATTGTGCAATAAGTTCTTTTTACTATTATGATAGCTTGATGAGGATTGAGCCATTGAGGATCCATTGCCCTGAGGCAATGAGGATTTTGTGTTGATGTAAACATTTAGTCTCGGTGGCTCTTGAGGAGGTAAAAAGACGATATTGATGTATTCGAATTTGGACTGAAGTTAATTATTTGTCAATGCTATGATAGGAAATGATCTAAACCCGATTATAAGAATTTTTGGAAAAATAAGTTAATAGAAAATTGAAACGTCTCTGGGCTCAAGAGTTTGATACCTTAAGACTTTCTAGTGCATTGGAAGAACTGAAAAACCACATTCACTTGCTGTTCAGTTGAAAAGACAAGGCTTAATATGCAATTATTTTTGAATTTTTAGGTAAGGGCTCCGATCTGGGCTGTGTATCTTAGGCAGAATCAAAGATGTAAATGAAGCCTAGATCCACCAAGGAGGGGGCAATGGTTAAAGCCTAAAAGGGACGGGAAAGCTCAATTCCTGGAGAAAGTTTCTTCTGTTCTTGCCTTCTTGGTAGGAAAATTCATAACGTGGCTACTTAAAATCCTTGGAGCTGCCTCGTCCTGCTGCTATTGGGTTGATGAGAACTGATTTCATGATATAAAATGTGAATTTTTCTAAATTCTTTTTTGCACTATTCATTCTTTCATGATATAAAATGTGAATTTTTCTAAGTTTCATGTTATATTTAAAATCGAAATGTATATTTCACTTTTCATTACTTGCTTGATGCTGCTAAGGATACACAAGTTGAAGATAGTTGAAATTGATGCTACATGATGCACAAGTAGGCACAGTAGGAGTTTATGAGGGCAAAAGGTTGGATTTCTGTGAACCAAACGCTGTGATTTTGGTGAAGATAGTAGATGTAAAGTGAAATATTTGTTGTTAAAAGCAGAAAATTCAATGACATTGCCTATTACGTATTGCAATTCTGTTTGTACTATAAACATTATGCATACTTTGAGAGTTTGATCCTGTAAACAAATTTCTTAATCTATCCTACTTTGTATTCCATCTATTAATACCAGTAAGAGAGAATTCAGCTGGAAGCACAAATTAACCTGAAACGCAGTGGAAAGCAAGCAGAGGCGCTGGATGCTCTTCGCGGGGCCAAACAAATAGAAAAGAAGCTTAATTTACTGCCTTCATAACTCATAATAGAGATCCATTTTTATGTTGAATCTCACAATATTCTTGAGGATCAAAGGCAGAAAATTTTGTATAAATTTACAGGGATTTGCCAATTCTGCTTTAATTGGTTGAGGATCAATGTAAAACTAAATAATTTTTATTCAACCAAGCTATTCTGTGAATATTATAGAATCCTTTAGATGTTTGTGCCTCTTTGATAGATAAACGGGTTAAATATTTTCACCCTGATTTTAGGGGAAATAACATAAAATCTTAACTTTACAAAATAAAAAACTTCCCATGTAACTTGCACGGTCTAAAATTAAAATCATGGCTAAGTGAGCAGCGGTCAGTGAGTGGCCAAATATGGTGCATCAGTGGTGCAAGAAGGCAGAATGGGATTGCCATAAGTGGGAGCGAAAGTCGGTGTATGGCTGAGTGTCATTGATGGTGTGAATTGTGATTTTATATGAGACTCTGTGGGAAGTAGTAGACAGAGCAAAGACTATTTCAATCAACTCTTATTGACAAAAGGTCGGTGATGCGATCCACCATTACATTAACTACATCAACCACTGAAAACACGAGATGCAAGTCAGTTTTTAAAACAATCTCAATACATGATTATGAAATTTTATATCACAAGTTAATATTGACCACCATGATTTTATGACAAACTCCTTAAAATCTTCAATTTATAAAACATAAAATATTTCCCGTGCAGTTTGCACGGGTTAAAAAGCTAGTATCTCTATAAATGGATGCATCTTTTTTACCATTTGTCAACTAGTATTAATTAATTTCAAAAAATTAATAATTAATTATTTTACGATAATTAATTAGTGACCAGTCATTATTATATAACTAGTATTTTGGCCCGGGCGATGCCTCGGGTCAGTTAAAATAAACAAATGATTTTTCGTATTTTTTGTCCATTAAGAAATTGAAAAATTCACACGTGATAAGTAAAAAATTCTGAAAGGTTTGAATTTGAAAATAATAGCTTAAAAATATTGTGGTAAGATAATATGACATTAATAGTCTCTTGTTAGTTACTCCCTCCAGTCTTTATTAGTTTACCCGTATTCCTTTTTGTGATGTCCCTTATTAGTTTACCCCTTTCTTTTGTTTCTATTTTTGGAATGGGACCACTAACTTTAATTTCCATCACACATACATTCAACTCTAATATAAAATAATAGTTTCTCTTTCTTTCTATGTCCCACAACATTGTTTCTCCTAAAACTCTGTGCAAAAGAAATGGGTAAACTAATAAAGACCGGAGGGGGTACATAATAAGAGTATTATAGATGTATATACTTGTTTAAGTCTTTTTAGCTAAGTATAATTATTAAAAGACTTTATCATATTGTATTTGAAACATTAGACAATAAAGCCACAGTGTATTGATGGTTAAGTTTTTACTTTTCATTTCAAAGGTCACGTGTTCGATACCTTACAGTTACACAATATTTATAAACAATACAACTCTATGGAATTAATTGAAGAGAATTGAAGAGAGAGAGAAAATGTGGTTGGGTAAGAAAAAAGAATGATAGAGAGTGATGAACCATTATTTATTTGTTCATGCTTATGAGTGAAATTGGAAATGGTTTGTGAAAATGATGTGGAAGAGAGAGAAAAAAGGAGAGAGAAGGATGAATTTCGAGTGAAATTTCGGCATTACCATACTATCCATATCCACCGTCATATCAACCAGTGTCGCCTGCGCAACTTCAGTTGAATTCACATCAAGTTGTTGATAGGATCATTGGGTAATGAATTGCCTTAATTTCTCTCACATTATATGCCATTAACTGAATTTTGTCCTTTTTCTTGCCATTTCAGCCCTGATTCTAGCAAGAATCAGTTTGGTTATGTGAACATTAGCTAAATTGGGGTTTTTTGGCCATAGTTTTCTCTTGATATTCTTGCAACATTTGATTGTATTCCGCAATAAAATTTTGCAATTGAAGTTAATGATTATTAAGTTGCAAGATGGGTCTTTGTACAGGCCTCAAAAAGACCAGGCCTCAAAATTTAGTTATGTAACTATTAGTGCAATAACATGTTGAAAATTATGTCTCTCATGGTGGTGGAAAGCTAACCGCAATGTGGGTATCCTATTGATTAGGCACGGGTCGATAACTTCTTCAATGATATTTCTTTTAATAATACCTCGATCCAATTAGACTTCTTACTACTCTTCTTACTTTTCTTTTTCAATTGTCACGTAAGAAAGCCCATTTTCCCCATTCGTCCCAAAATATAATACTATATTTTGAATTTGCGTTTTTTCAGATATCACCCCCACAATCTTTTCCCAACCATTCTCTTTAACAATGAACAACAAAAATCATCCCAGCTACTTTTTCTCTCTCTTATATTGTTAACCTACTCAACTTAAGATACACATACTTTAAATTAAGAAACACATACTTATACTACTGCAATACATGTATAATATATGTGCAATATATGTATGATATTATGTACAATATATGTGCAATATATATGCAATAAAAACATGAATATTTAATATTTGTCGGAATTTAAAGTTTTAGATTTTCAATTGCTAATTTATAAATTTATGAAATATATTTGTGGTGTTATACTTTAAGCTTAATGTTTTTATGGATAAAAAAGTATTTTTATAAACTTGTTTAAATGATTTTGAGAAGTAACTATATAATGTTTATCTAAGAGTTATTTTTGATTGACTTGAACCCACTTAAATAAGTTGCTAGCTCCGCCACTAACTACTCACTACTGCTTGTAGACCAATCAAATGGTTTCTCTATTGGAATTAGTGGGGTTGAAAACCCTATAAAGCCATATCCCAACCACTTAATTACTGTGGAACAGATGGACTTCCATATATATATTTGAGAGGTTTTATGTTGCTTTCATCATAGTATATAGGATAAATTTCATGGAACTACCTTTTATAATAAAAAAATTTCAAAAAACTACCTTATAAAACAAAACCCGTTTCAAACGACCACCAATTGACAACATCCGTTAATTTTGACCGTTAACCCCTCCTTTGACCATCACATGTTGGTCACGTGAGTTCATTAAAACTCACGTGAGTCATCATCTTAGATTTGTATTGGATTATTTTAGGGTTGAAATTGAGTTTTTGTTAGTTTTAATGAACTCACGTGACCATCATGTGATGGTCAAAGGAGGGGTTAACGGTCAAAATTAACGGATGTCGTCAATTGGTGGTCGTTTGAAACGGGTTTTGTTTTATAAGGTAGTTTTTTGAAAAAAAATATTTATAAGGTAGTTTTTTGAAATTTTTTGTTATAAAAGGTAGTTCCATGAAATTTACAATAGTACCCACCTCTTATATAAATCAACAAGGTTTTATGAGAATGCTAATATCTCAAAGCTAATACTACCTTTGTTCCCAAAAGAGTTATACAGTTCAATCTGGGGGGAGAACTGAGTAAATTTGGCAAAACTATGCGAGAGAGTGTCTAAAAGTTGGGAAAAGTAATAACCATAAATATTTGGGAAGAGAGAGTTAAAAAAAGTGTGTAGATTAAAAAAAACCGGACCATTCCATAAAATTGTTTCGGCCATTGATGTACAAATAAAGCGAAGGCACTCCGAGGAGGGGGGAGGACGCAGCGGAGGACGCAGCGGAGGAGGAGAACCACATATGGTCTCTGTAGACATTTTAAGTAGGAGAATAAAGATGATTGCAACCCAAGCAACCCATTCTACCTATCTCTCAATAAATTAGAATTCATTAGGGGTCTGTTCTCCCCAACTTATTTTCAATTCAGTTCAGTTCAGTTCATAAATTATTATCATTACTATTAGTTATAATTTAATTCAGTTCAGTTCAGTTGCAATCAGTCCTGTTCAGTTTAGTTCAGTTGTTTTATGTCGAATAGAACAGGCCCTAGGTGTATGCAAGACCCACTCATGAAATAAATATAAAGTCAAGAAACAAAATATCAAATGTGATTTACTTCACATGAAAGTAGGGCATCACTATTTACCGTCCGTATTTACTAAAAATCGCCCGTATTAATTTTAATACATTCCTAAACTACCCCTACATATAGACATATAGTAGCCCTCACTCACACTCTCAATCTTCCTTTCACTCTCAATCTCCCTCTCACCCACACTCACACTCACTCTCTCTCTTCTCTCTACTCACACCAACCACCACACCAACCACCACCACCACCACCACCACCGCAACCCTCACCACAGCAACAACCACCACCGGACTACCACCAACGTAACCACCACCACCACAGGACCACCACCACCGCAATCACAAACACCGGTCCACCACCACCGCTCAACAACACTGGACCGCCACCACCACCACGCGAGGACACTCACCTCGAGGAATATGGGTCCAAGGAAGAAGGTAAAAGAAGTCGGAGAATCATCAACCCAGGTTAGTGTCAATTTATTTTCGCCGGAAAATACCCACCACCGCCATAAGAAACTGAAGTTTCGTTTCCTTCTTCATCGAGGAGACGAATTTTTTTTTCGTTTCCTCCGCCGAGGAAACGAAGTTCTTTTTAGTTTCCACCGCGGAGGAAACGAAACAGATCTTCGTTTCCTCGGTGGAGGAAACGAAAAAACATCTTGGTTCCATGGAACCGAAAAGTTGGCCAAGAATCCATCGTCTAAAGAATATTAAAGGTATCTCTAGTATAGTTACAATCGATGAAAAGATGAGACAATGTTTCTCTATTCATATCACACGAAACACATTGTTGGGGGGTAACCACATGACTTCTTTCAAGTCTATCCTTAGTAGGAAGACCGTTATGAAAAAATTCCAAAGGAAGGAGCTGACTTTTGGAGGAACATTAATGTTCCAAATCCAATTAAAATCCACTTTATCAATAAGGTCAATACCTTGCAACAAGTGGGCCCCTGATTTAACGGAATAAATCTCATCCGGCGTAAGATCCCAAATCCTTTTATCCCGAGTCGAATAGTAGGGAATATAAACTGCTTTGATACTATTCACAATAGAATCTGGAAGAAAGGAGCTCAACAACTGAGTATTCCAACTTAAACCATCTAAAATCAGCCTGGACTTTAAGGCTAGTAAGGCTAGAAGGGGGGCTAATGGTTTTACTAATAAGATAAGGGAAAACCCAATTATCCTCCCAAAAGTCAACTAGAGCTCCATCCTTAACAATCCATCTAAGGCCTTTTGCAAAATCAGATCTAACAAACATAAATTTTGTCCATTGCCACGAAGCCGAAGCAGGAGTTTTGGCTTTCATAATATCCTGATGTTTAACATACTTTCTATTAACAACCTGGACCCAAAGATTAGTAGGACTCGAGATTAGTTTCCATAATAGTTTCATTTGTAGAGCTTTATTATCTATACTAGCCTTTCGAAATCCCATACCACCCCTATTTTTAGGGAGGCAGATTTTATCCCAGCCAATTAAATTGGGACTTTTATAGTCATGGTTTTTTTTATTCCAGAAGAAGTTTCTATACGTTTTATCAAGAAGATTTAGAGTTGACTTAGAAAGCAAAAAACTCTGCATTTGATAGTTTGCTTTAGTGGCTAGATTAGCATTAAGTAAAACACTTCTTCCTGCTTGCGAAAGAGAATTGGTCTTCCATTTCGAAAGTTGATTAGTAACTGAATGAGAGATTTTAGAGAAATTATTTTTATTAACCTTATTATAAAAGATAGGACAACTAAGATACTCCTCTAAAGAGTCTTTCTCAGTGATCTGAAGGATCTCCTGAAATAGGACTCTATCTTCCATTCTAACATTAGCGGAACATTGGAAGGCTGACTTATGAATTGAAATTAACTAACTGACCCGACATGGATCGGTACTTGGCTAAAATCTCTTTCATAACATGACAACTATGCACATTCGCTTTAGCAAAGATCATAGTATCATCCGCAAAGGTAAATAAAGGAACTTTGACTCCGGACTTTCCCTTTCACCCAATAGAGTTGTTATTAGCCCCCGCATGAAAGGAAAGCTGACGAGCTAGAAGTTCAGCACAAAGAATAAACAAATAGGGAGAAAGGGGATTTCCCTGTCTTATTCATCGGGAAGGCTTAAACAGATCCCCCGGAATACTGTTAACTAGAATAATAAAAGAGACTGAGGAAATACAGCTCCTAATCCAATGAATCCATTTCTCACAAAAACCTAATTTTTGGAGAGTTATGAAAATAAAATCCCATTTTACTCTATCACAGGCTTTCTCCATATCTAATTTGATTGCAATCCATCCTTCATGACCTGACTTTCTACTCAGGAAGTGAAAAAGTTCATGTGCAATCAGAATATTATCTTGAATCAGGCGATCTGGGACTTTAACCCCCAAATAAGGAATTGTAGAAACAACAAGAATCAATAGAGTATTAACCCCCAAACAAGGATTAATCAACTAAAAAAAGAAAAAGTAAATAAAAGAAGAAGATAGGAAATAATAAGAACAAACCTGTGCACAGCCGAAGATCACAATTTTTTCAAGTGAAGAACACCTTTGTATAATATTCCCAAGGTCTGCCTCAGTTACATTGCAATGAGAAAGGTTAATGTGTTTGATTTTAAAACACACACGAGCACTAGTAGAATAATTGCTTATTGCTGCGGTGGTATTGATGCGGTTTTACCCATACGCAGCAATATATCACGTAAAAAGAAACATAAAATATAAAATAAAGATATTGTTGCGGTTTCTACCTAAAACTGCAGCAATATGGTATCAACAGAAAAAAATTTGAAAAAAAATTGACTATTTGACCAGACATATTGCTGCGGTTTTTGTCAAGAACCGCAACAATATATTAAAATAATATTTTAATATATTGCTGCGGTTCTTGTCAGAAACCGCAGCAATATCATTAAAAAAATTATAAAACACAACAGTTAGGGTTTTTTTCCTCACTTTCCCTCTCTCAACCCTCACACGCAGCCTCTCAACCCTCACACGCACTTCTCTCTCTCTCAGCCTCTCAACCCCTCTCAACTTTCTCTCTCTCTCTCTCTCATCTCTCTCAACCTCTCTTCATCTCTTCGTCGTCAACCTTCGCCTCCCGTCATCCTTCGAACGGAGAACCTTCGTCTCCAGCCATCCTTCGAACGGAGCGACGCGACGAAGCCGCTCTCAACCTCTCTTCATCTCTTCGTCGTCAACCTTCGAACGAAGCGACGCGACGAAGCCGACGCGACCAGAGTGTTCGTCGACCGCAAGCGACGCCAATTCGCCGCCTCCGACGAGTTCCTTCTTCGGTTTTTTTTCGTTTTTGTTTTTTTGTTTCCTTTTTTTCGTTTTTTTTTTCATTTTTTAGATTTGTTGGTAGATCTTTTAGATCTGAATTTTTTTTCGTTTTTCTCGTCGTTCACCGTACCGGCGCCATCGCCGTCGATCTGCCGGCGCCATCGTCTGTTATTTTGCTCTTTTATTACTCTTTTATTACTCTTTTATTTCTGTTATTTTTCTGTAATTTTATTACTCTTTTATGTCTGTTCGTTTTATTACTCTTTTATTTCTGTTATTTTTCTGTAATTTTACCAGATTTAGAATTTTTTTGTTAGTTTATATAATTTCATAGTTTGTTTTTTCATCTTTTAGTTATTTTTTTTGGATTATAAGTTATCGATTCATTTACATTTTTTGATAATATTTTCTAGATACTGAAAATTTTCAACTTTGTTGTTGAGTATAAGATATCATTTCATTTTTCGTTCGTCTGTGAATTGGGTGGATAGTGGATGGATTAATTGCCTAGTTTTAATATTTCAAATTTGATTACAAAATACAAAAAAAAAAATTTTTTTTAGCTGTACTATGAACTATTGCTGCGGTTTTGGTCAACAACCGCAAAGAATATGCCGTATTTTTATAATAAAAAATATATATTCCTTGCGGTTTCCGGGAAAAACCGCAGCAATATCCATATTTTTATAATAAAAAATATGAATATTGCTGCGGTTTGTCCCATAAACCGCAGCAATATGTTGTAATATTACTGCGGTTTAAAACTGCATCAATAGTTTAATTACCTATTGCTGCGCCCTTTATTGCTGCGCGGTCAAAACCACCGTAATAGGCCACTTAATGACCGCAACAATAAACATTTATTCTACCAGTGGAGCAATAACATTTGTCGTGTGATAGGCCACTGACTTGGTCGAATATGAAGACTAATTTTAATCAACCTAGGACCAACAACTTGAATGAAGGTGGCAACAGCTGCATCGCTAGTCTTATATTGTTCACTGAAATCAAGGACTATTAGGTATTGGGCTGCCCACAGACAGGTAGCATAGGCTGCGGAATGTGAGGTCCGTACATGAAACTTTAATCTCAAATAAAGTTGGACAACATTTGCCAATCAACTTCATGGTCTGATCAATTATCCTGTAAAACAATATGAATAAAGTTAACATTAATGATGAACATAACATAAAACATAGAGAAAAGAGAAGAGGAAAAGAAATTTACTCGGATTCATTAAAATTGAGTTTAAACAGATTGGTACCAATGAAACTCATAAATAATGAAACTATTTCATCCGATAACTTCGGAACACATGAGATCGATAAGGCCTTTAATCTTGAAAATCCAATAAGATCAGCAACAGTTGTGATTCTTTCAAATCGACAATAATCCAGATACAGTTTACACAGTTGGGCCAAACTGATATGCTAAATTCCCAATCAAATCTCCACTTATACAGCAGCCACCCAAATTCACAGACGTTAGACCTTTCATTTTGAAAAGTAAATTTTTCCACATCGAATTTGAGAGTGTGAACCAACCCCGTTTATGAGATTTTAGAAGCCTAAGGGTAAACCTATATGTTGGGCCCTAATAAAGGGTGTTCATGGTCTTTGGTCCAAGTTTTTTAAGTTTTGATTTTTCGGTCCAGATTGGTTGGACAATTTTTTTTTTTTTTATATGAAACTTAATTTTACTATTGGCAATGATGGCAATGAATACATATTGGCAGCAATGGTGATGGTTAGCGTGGGCTTCTTCATCGGCTTTATGCTGCCCACCAAAGACCTAAGCCTGGAGAAGTCACAACCGAGACAACCCTCTCGCACATGGGGTCCTCCATCTCCCATGTCGCAAAGTTCCTTAAGAAGAAGTAATAACCGACCTTGAACCCGTGGTAATCAAGGTAACCGACCCCAATCATGAATCATCTGGTCATCGATATCAATGTCCTATCTTCGGACACTCGAATCAAGCTGAACTTGACCGACCATATAACTCCTGAACAACCCCATTTCTGAGATTTAGAGGCCTAAGGGCAAACCTATATGTTCATGGTCTTTGGTCCAAGGTTTTTTAAGTTTTGATTTTTCGGTCCACATTGGTTGGACAGATTTTATTTTTTATTTTGTTATATAAACTTAATTTTACTCTATTTTATCTAATTATAATAGACAATTTGTCAAAAAATTATTATTATATTATTAATATCTATATTTCAAGATACACCAAATTCTCGTAAATTAATAAATTATTATCTCCTATATTTCAATCCTCAATTTGCCCTGGCGGTAGCCCATTCTCCAGGATCAAAAGAATTTGGTTTAATTGCTGAATAGTGACCTCGTCAGAAATACCTACAGCACCATGCCACCCATATTGGGCAAATAGTTCGACCGTGATTTCGGTGCCTTCAACAGAGTTGACCTCTAAGGTATTGAAAGTTAATCTAGAAAAATCTAGATTTCTAATGTATCTTAAAGTTAGTCTAGAAATATCTTGTAAAATATCTTATAATATGTGATTTAGAATACTCTAGACATAAGAGATAAAAAATATCTCTTAGATGAGTATAGAAAATTCTAGAATTAGGTATATAACCATTATAAATAGGAACCAAGTGCTTGTGTTTAGTGATGCAGAAACATAAGAGTTCTACCAAAGTTATGGGTAGCTAAGAGCACCCATGTGTAGTGAGAAACATGAGTTCTCACAAGATCAAGTAAGAGTGAGACACATGAGCTAATCAAGAGAGCTCCCACAAAATATTATGAAGGGTAGAAACAAGAGTTCTACCAAAAAGATTAGTGAGAGATATGGGCTCTCACAAATATATTGTTATACAATTTTTTTTTTATGTAATCAATACTTTGCAATTTATGAAATTGTAAAATTGTATTTTCGGGTCCAGTCTAATTCCACGTGCGCCCCCAAATTTCTATCATAAGGACCGTGAATGTAACATTTGCGGGTAGTGGAGGTTCTTGATACTCCTGATGTTGTGTTCGACCCCCAAAAGTAAATATTTGGTTCTAACTTCTATCTATCTCCCCCCGGATTCTAGCGAGAATCTAGGTTATTCTCTCCACCACCGCGAAAACGGGGTGCTGCGCAGTACTGGCTTGTTCGTATTCGATTAAGGCATTGGTGTATTCCGCTTTCAGATTGGCCAGTCGGTCTTAAATGTTGTTTTGTTCAGCGACGTCGTCCTGGAGATGACGAAGAAAAAAAGTAAGCGATCGTCTTTCAATATCAACCGCCGCCATGGACGAGGAGGGAGAGTCGACACAGGAGAAAGAGGAGCAATTGAAGTTCATGGTTATTAAGTTGCAAGATGGGCCTTTGTATAGGGCCTCAAAAAGACCTAGGCCTCAAAATTTAGTTAAGTAACTATTAGTGCAATAACATGTTGAAAATTATGTCTCCCATTGTGGTGGAAAGCTAAGTGCAATGTGGGCATCCTATTGATTAGGCGCGGGTTTTATAACTTCTTCAATGATATTTCTTTTAATAATATCTCTATCCAATTAGACTTCTTACTGCTCTTGTTAATTTTATTTTTCAATTATCACATAAGAAGGCCCATCACTCTTTTCCCAACCATTCTCTCTAACAATAAACATAAAAAAAATCATCCCATCTACTTTTTCTCTCTCTTATATTTTTACCCTACTCAAAGAATGTGAAAAACAAGTTGTCCAAAATATTGCAAAATTGGTCTCTATTTATAGAGCTTGGAAAAATAGTCATTGGTAAAAAAAAATTTTACTTTTGTATTTTTAAGAATTTTGCGTTTTCAACATATATAATTGTGTTTTTTTCTCTCTCGTGCCAGAATTTAACGAGTGTCACAATTTGACGTGCGAATCAGAAAAAGCTGTTGAATTAATTATCTTTGGCTTTCAGCTTCAGACTTTGTGGGCCCCACCGGACGCACGCTTGGGCGTGTATCTAATGTTCCCATGCTTTGAACTGACGATTGACTTCCTTCAATCTTTATTACACTTATGATTAAGTCCCATTTTTTTAAACATTGGGGCAATGATCTTTTAAAAAGATCAGGGATAAGGGTGCTCTTAGGAGTAGGCCTCCTACCTCTCTTTTGCATATTTGAGGAGAGTTACTGAATTTTTGTTTGATTTTCACGTGCCACATTTCCTCATTTTTCCTTTGTTTTGACCCCATACTTTATCTTTTGCCATTTTTTAATTCATGTTCTCCTCCTCCTTCTCCAAACCGCGATTTCAAGTTTGACCTAAGAAATTAGATGGCTCGGAATTTGGAGCTTCAAGAACAAGCCCTCTACTGTTATCTTCACCATAATCAATTCTTGCAACAATATCATGCGAATTTTGATGGCTGCAAACCCTAATCTTGTTGTTTTGTGTAGAGCAACGTTGATATTTGCTAGAATCAGAGCGGACATTGCATGCAAAAAGCATCAGATTTTATTGATGGGAGATCATGTAATTAATCTTATAGAAATTAAGGCCTTATATTTACCAATAATCATAGCATTACCTCCTGTAGCAGTGGATTCCGTTAAAGGGGCATTATTTTGGTTGATTTAGCAACCATGGATTGGGCGGTGGTGCGACTGTTCCGATCGATATTCCTTATAACCGATCTTTGCTAGCTATAGTTTGGGCTGAACTTGCAACGAGGTTACCCTAAATCGGATATGCGATTAGGTAATTTTTCTTTTCACATCTATAATCAAAGTTTTAATATTTGTTCTCTTCTGATTTCAGTGTTCTTGTTGCAGAGTAATGCTTTTTAATTTTCAAATCTATAAATAACTAGATCTGCACAATGGGCCGGGTTAGGGCCGGGACGAACCTTACTATAACGGGTCGGGCTGAGCCGAGCCATACATAGAAGTTAAACGGGTCGGGCTGGAACAAGGTCCTTCAAGCCCGACCCTCCAAAGCCCTCCTACAAACGGGCTAGGTCAAGGCTAAAAATGGGCCCCCGGCCTATTGAACACCTCTATAAAATAACCATGCCTTTTGTGATTCTTGTCTCGTTGGACTAACTACTTTGCGTTATAAACTTCTTCCCCCAACCTTGAGCTGATGGGCGGCCAAGCCAACCAGGCTTTTACCCAAAAAAGTAGGTTGTTCAAGACCAAGGGTTGGGATGGGCCTACTTTTGGACAGTAGATTTCTGCTGCAATTGTGAAAATCGGGCTGGCCCAGTTCGGACTTCTGGGCATAAGGCTAAATTAGATCAAAACTCTTTTCAGGCCTTAAATTTTTATGCCTATAGCCTCGAGATTATAATTGGGAATTATTCGGAACAAAAAAACTTGTATAGACCATGTTTATAATAATTTATTGTCCACCGGAAATTATATGATATAGTTGGTTTTTCATTTGATATAGTCAGTTTTTGTATGATATAATCACCTTTTATATAATCAGTTTTTGTATGATATAGTCAATTTTTTGATATAGTCAGTTTTGGTATAATATAGACTGTTTATTCTAATGTAGTCAGTTTTTGTGTGATAAAGTCAGTTTGGGTGCACAATAAATTATTGTAAACCCGGTCCACCCAAAACGTTATGTATTCGACGGGCCTATCACATATTGATAAGCTCTCTCAATCTGGCTTTCTCTTAATCGATTAGGTTAATACCTAATGTGTTAAACACATGGAAGGAAAAAGTTAGCTTTTGATTATAGTATATTGAGGGTTATTGGGTTAGATTTAGGTGTTTGACATGTTCGCCATTTATCCTTACTCGGTAGCAAATAGTAAATCACTTTAAAGTATATTGAGGCTAGGTTTTCCATACAATGAATCTTTTGTCAAGCTATGTTGTGTAACAATAAAGGTGACGCTGGTTTGAGTTAAGCATTAGCTATCAGAGTGCTTGTTATCGACATATACCTGTTCTGAAGTGAAGTAGTCTGATAGATCAATCACAATTAAATCGTTTCAACTGCAAGATCATGATGAGATTGTCTATATATGATTCTTTCTCATTCAGGTTTGAATATTTCAGTTGTCCCATGAAACTGGGACAATGATTGGGAACTCCATCAGAGAAACAATAACTTTTGTAGTATTAAGACTAATTCATGTCTTGATTATTTTTTGCTTGCACATTTAGTAGTTACGACTTACGGATACCATAATGGTGGAGGATAAAACTATTATCTGAGTGATGGTATAGGTTCAAGAACTTTTGGTTGTAAAACGCTGCTCAAATGGTTGTATCCAGTTGGCTGTTAGGTTCACTTGACCCTACATACTTGGAGATTTTACAAGATGTTATTAGTTATTACACAAGCTTAACATCAACGAAATCATGTCTCTAAAGAGGCTTACCTAGAGAAGGTAAGTGCGTGTTTGGATATATGAGTTTACCCTTATGACCTTATGATAGTAGAGAGGTGATTTTTTGATTCATTTCAGGAAAATAGAGTTTATAGTTTTGTGTATGAACTGCATAAAATAAAGATTTCCTAAGACATCTACTACTAGGAAAGCACAAGAAGCAGAAACTTTTTATTCTGCATAGCTCTACCATCTGCCACTATGAGCATAACACATGGCAAAGTATACCATAGATATGCCATGGAAAGGTCACTACTCACAGGGGCGGAGCTACTATCACACTACTGGATTCAATTGAACCCACTTGATTTGTGGTCGTAGTATTAATTTTATACAATTACAATATTGTCTTATGATGCACTCTGAAATGAATACACTTGTGAAAAGTTTGCAATGGTGGACTACAATCATTGACAAATGTAAATGTTTGAGAATGAGCCTTTGTTGTTAAATCTCCAATATAAAATTGATAATAAATTTTATATATATTATTTGAATCAGCGGGGTTTATTGACCCAACTTAAGATACACATACTTTAAATTAAGAAACACATACTTATACTATTGCAATACATGTATAATATATGTACAATATATGTATGATATTATGTACAATATATGTGCAATATATATGCAATAAAAACATGAATATTTAATATTTGTCGGAATTTAAAGTTTTAGATTTTCAATTGCTAATTTATAAATTTATGAAATATATGTGAGGTGTTAAACTTCAAGCTTAATGTTTTTATGGATAAAAAAATATTTTTATAAACTTGTTTAAATGATTTTGAGAAGTAACTATATAACGTTTATCTAAGAGTTATTTTTGATTGACTTAAACCCACTTAAATAAGTTGCTAGCTCCGCCATTAACTACTCACTACTGCTTGTAGACCAATCAAATTGTTTCTCTATTGGAATTAGTGGGGTTGAAAACCCTATAAAAGCCATATCCCAACCACTTAATTACTGTGGAACAGATGGACTTCCATATATACATTTGAGAGGTTTTATGTTGCTTTCATCATAGTATATACAATAGTACCCACCTCTTATATAAATCAACAAGGTTTTATGAGAATTCTAATATCTCAAAGCTAATGGAGTACTACCTTTGTTCCCAAAAGAGTTATACGGTTCATTCCGGGGGGAGAACTAAGTAAATTTGGCTAAACTATGCGAGAGAGTGTCTAAAAGTTGGGAAAAGTAATAACCATAAATATTTGGGAAGAGAGAGTTAAAAAAAGTGTGTAGATTAAAAAAAAACCGGAGGTAATATATGCATTGTTCCCGAACTTTCAAAATGATTTATGCAATCATCTCTATTCTCCTACTTAAAATGTCTGCAGAGACCATATGTGGTTCTCCTCCTCCGCTGCGTCCTCCCCCCTTCTCGGAGTGCCTTCGCTTTATTTGTACTTCAATGACCGAAAGGTCTGTGCAAAGCCACTACTTGCAAGAAGAATCCTCCTGCTTCGCTTACTGAATTCACTTTACATGGAATCTGGCCCATAGATGCCCACGGAGATCCGAAGCTAAATTGCGGTACACAAGACTTCAGTAGCATTGCTTTACAGGTATACTAGCTCGTCTGCACGCGATGCGTGCGACAACATATTAGTATTAATACTGATATTCTGAATTGTAAAAAACATTAGTATTAATGCGAAAAATAAACATGTACTTCGTAATTACAAGTTATTTATACAAAAAATATATGATTGAAAATGAAGAAGAAAGAAGTTGGTCTATGCTTACTTTTTCTCATCGGGTTTAACTATTTCGCTTGAATAACATCTTGACTACGACAATTATGAAACAGAAAAATAAAAAGATGAGTTTATACTCTTTTTTTCTCCGTAATTTTTTTTTGTAGTTCTTTGTATTTGTTATTGAATATTTAGGTAAAAGAAAACTTTGTATTTTTGGCTTTACAATTGTTAGAAATTTTTTTGTTATGTTAGTTTCCTCATCGTAAGTAATCTTTTTATATGGCAATCTTAAACATTTGCAGGGTATAAATGAACATTTGTGAGTACTTGAAAAATCAAAATGTTCATTTCTAAATTCTAAATTAAAGATTGGAAAATTTCAAACATTAACACACATCTACTCATTATTAGATGAACTTGCATTCTTGTTAATATATTTAGTTCTTCAAAATTCAAAATGTTTTTAATTGAATATAACATTGTAATGGAATAACATTATGAAGTACTTAAAAGAATATTATAATTGGATCTAATTATTAAAGACGCTCTTTTAATTTAACTTAATATTCATTTGTGTGCCAATTTTAATTTGTGTGCATAGTGCTTGTCCTACTACCTACCTTGTACACCATCTTTGCATTGCAACTAGGGACGGCCAATCCAGCCCAAACTTTCTGACCTATCTGGACTCGTACTCAAATTTTCGAGTCCAAATATTTTCGGACCGGATTTGCCCCTACTGGAGTCCAATAAGTCCAAAGATCCAAAAATATTTTTATATATAATATATATTTAATATTTATATATATAATGTATATATATTTAATATTTATATATATAATATAAAATATGTATGTGACTTATTTTATGGAATGAATATAATGAGCTTAATTTTTCAAATTCAATTATGAAAAAACGTTGTGAATCATTAAATCTAAATCGTTGGAAAATAATAATATAATAATCGGACTGGACTGGACTGGATTCGGACTCAAGAAAAAATTATCGGACCGATGGACTCAAAAATATTTGGATCGGACTTGGACTCAATTTCTCGAGTCCAAAATTAACTTGGATTTGAATTTGGCAAAGTCCAATCCAAGTCCAATCCACTTACACCCCTAATGGACCCATTCTACCTATCTCTCAATAAATTAGAATTCATTAGGGTTATTCTCCAAATCTTATTATTCGATTCGGCCTTCATAAATTATTATCATTACTATTAGTTATTCGGTTTAGTTGTTTTTATGTCGAAGATAACTGCCCAAGTGTATGCAAGACCCACTCATGAAATAAATAGAAAGTCAAGAAACAAAATATCAAATGTGATTTACTTCACATGAAAGTAGGGCATCACTATTTACCGCTCGTATTTACTAAAAATAGCCCGTATTAATTTTAATACATTCCTAAACTACCCCTACATATAGTAGCCCTCACTCACACTCTCAATCTTCCTTTCACTCTCAATCTCCCTATCACCCACACTCACACTCTCTCTTCACTCACCTCACACCAACCACCACACCAACCACCACCACCACCACCGCAACCCTCACCACAGCAACAACCACCACCGGACTACCACCAACGCAACCACCACCACCACCGGACCACCACCACCGCAAACACAAACACCGGTCCACCACCACCGCTCAACAACACCGCACCGCCACAACCACCACGCGAGGACACTCACCTCGAGGAATATGGGTCCAAGGAAGAAGGTGAAAGAAGCCGGAGAATCATCAACCCAGGTTAGTGTCAATTTGTTTTCGTCGGAAAATACCCACCACCGCCATAAGAAACTGAAGTTTCGTTTCCTTCTTCATCGAGGAAACGAATTTTTTTTTCGTTTCCTCCACCGAGGAAACGAATTTCTTTTTCGTTTCCGCCGCGGAGGATTCGAAACAGATACTGAGGAAACGAAAAAACATCTTGGTTCCATGGAACCGAAACGTTTTTTTCGTTTCCTCCACCGAGGAAACGAAGTTCTGTTTCGTTTCCTCCGCGGAGGAAACGAAGATCTGTTTCGTTACCTCCATGGAGGAAACGAAAAAGCATATTGTTACCTTGAATTGGTGGCGGAAAAAAAAAATTAAAAACTAACCACATTCCGTTCCGGTGCTGCTGGTGGCGTTGACGGTTCTTCGTCAGACATTGTGGTGTTGTGACAGTGGTGGTCCGCGACAGTGAGGTGGTGCTCCGGTAGTGGTGGTTGTCCGCGGTGGTGGTGGTGCGCAAGTGTGGCACCAGTGATGGTGGTCCGCCGGTGGTGTGCTCGAATGTATCTCCGGTGGTGGTGTTGCCGCCGGCGGCAGTGGTGGTGGTGGTGGTGGTCTGGTGGTGGTAGTGCAAGAGGTGAGAAGGGGGTGAGAAAGTAGGAGTAGAGTGAGGTTGGATGGGAGGTGAGAGTAAGAGTGGGGTGAAAGGGGAGGGGTATGGGGGGCATTTAAAGGAAAAAATACGGGCGACAAATAGCGATAAGGGAAACAAACCTTGAATCTAAAGAGTATATCCAAAAAAAAAACAATATTCTAATCAGAATAATTATCCACATAAGAATGTGAAACAAAGCAATACACTAACCATCTGGGTTAGGTTACCAACAAATAGCAATTGTTGTTTAAACAGACAACAATTTAGAAGATGCATTTAACGCTGGACAACTCTCCTTGATAAAGGGTACAAACTCTCTACACATCTAAAACAGAAATCACAATCTACACCCAAATTCCGGAACATGCCCGTTGTGGGATTATAAAGGCTCAACCCATCGAAGTATGTTGAAAACAAAAGATCACCATCAATCCGCTGTGCCCTGAACGATGGACCAAGTTCAAAAATTGTTTTGATGGAAATTAAACATTGCCATGCCAATGGAACTCCGAAGTCATCGTCAAATTGAGTAACGACCCAGATGTCAACGCTAGCCCCAGTAACACCAAACACACTGCGAGTAAAAAATAGCGCAAGACATTCATTGTATAGCCCAATGTCATACATGAACTCAACAGTCGGGCGATATACGAGTGGAAGAGCCCCTTGTGGTGGATCAGAAAACCTGAACAACTCTGCTAAAATTAAATGAAAGGATCCTAAAGATGCGATTCTCATTCTGCAAAAGTGTGGCAGTCCAATAATAAACACCATTTAAACACGTATCCATGGTTGATGGCATAACATAGGCGTTAGAACCCAATAAAGACGGCTCACGAACCCTCTTCCAAGAGTCTGTGCTTAGCGTGTAAACCATGTACACCAGAACTACGTCCGACACAACAGTAGTTGTAGCCACAATCTTGAAATCATTCGACAGAGGATCAAATCCAAAACCAGCAACACGAAACTGTCCACGCGTAAGTTGATCTGGCACATGGGGATAGGCAACAATCTTAAAATCTCTAGAGGCAGGATTCCACAAGCCACAAGTACAAGAGTCCCTGCCCAACCCTTCCACATCGTATGCATTAAATTCAAAGCAAATAATGCCATTAGAACTGCCTCGGCAAAAGACTTGTAAGTGTATATCTGGATTATTGGGGAGAATTGAATAGGTATCACGTTCAACATCAGGTATCCAATTCAAAACAGTGTCATACCCTTGCTGTTTAGAAAGAAGAGAACATTGGTTTGGTGGACCTTCTATAGATGATAAGCGTTTCCAGAGAAGAAGTGGCACATCACTGTTTGCTTTGTGCATGGCATACTGAACGCAGTGGTGTGTCCAAATGAAGCTAGGGTCGTCAATGAGGGCACGCCATGACTTACTGACACATCGCAATCGCAAAAAGTCTCTCACTGGCAGCCGTGAAAGGATGCCTTCAAACAGATCTTCAGGAAGAATGCAGTTTGTTTCCATTACCTTTAAGATACAGATATCAAAGCAAAGGAGCAAATCAACAGCCACATTTCAAATCATGCTAATTTGGCCAACAGCTAAAAGATAACGCAGCACGATAATTCCAACACTTAGTGGAAAGAATTATATCTTTATATAATGCAGATCAGAATTCAGGTGAACTCTTAATCCTTGATATTTCCAGAAAAACAAAGTTCAATTGAATTTTCTTTCTTTTTGTTTTGGCTTCCTTTTGTTCTATATAGTATTATTATACAAGTTTAACATGAAAAAATTGGGTATATAAACAATAAAGGTATCTTCATAATAAAAAAATGAAGCAATTAGTAGCTTCGCTTAATCCAATGCTGAGCTAATACCGTATCTTCTTTTTGGTGCTAATGAGCGATTAAGCGCGGTGATGTAGTCGGGATTGTATCCCAAACTTTACTATCTAACCTAGATGACATCCAGTGTGAGCTAATATCAGAGTAATAGTAAGAAATTACCCTAAATTAAAACCTCATTTGAGAGGAACACAGGAGAATAATCATCCATTCAATTTTCAAAACTAAGGCTCCGTTTGATAGGGCGTAAAACATTTTCCTGAAAAATTATTTTTCCCTATTTCCAATTTTACATTGTTTGGTTTGCAAAAGAGTGTTAAACCATTTTCCCTAGCAGTGAAATTGTTCCCCCAATGATGGAAAACCATTTTTCCTTCAAAATAAAGGGAAAATTATTTTCCTTCATTTTCCTTATCTCTCTTATACACTCCTCTCACTACCTCCATACTTTCCCTTTCATTTTCCTTTCTTTTCATCATTTTTCTTACATGGAACCAAACAACGGAAAACTAATTTTGGAATTGTGTTTTCCATTGTAAACTATTTTCCGTGAAAATCATTTTACACTGAAAATGTTTTACACCCAACCAAAGGGAGCCTAAAAGCAAATAGAGCATAATAACAAAATTAATAACATTAACAAATGGAAGAATTTAAGGGAAATTATACGAATAATAAATAAAAAACCTAAAATTAAACCCCCTCTGAATCCAATTACAAGTAACATCTAGGTAAAGAAAGAAAAAAAATTGGAAATTACCTGCCACGACCAATGGAAACAGATGCGGCTGGTGATGTAGTGGTTAGGGAATTCTTAGTTTTAATCTGGCCGAATTAAGGAGCAATTCAGGCTGGCTGTTTGGTTTCCCAGGGTTAGCTTTGTCCTCGTTTATCTCCTCCCAGGCTCAGAGTATGTGTAAGGAGATGATTTATAATCATACTTAATAGTGAATTGTCTTGTAAGACACCGCAAACTTTTATTTAAAAATTAGACAATAATTCAAGCACAATATTAACAAGCAAACGGGTCACATTTCTAAATATAATGACCAATATAACATGGAGGGACCAGTTTAATCTATTTATTAACCAATTTAATACATTCAGTAATTACATTCTTCAATTTATTTACTGATTAG
Organism: Beta corolliflora; assembly: GCA_947648045.1. NCBI lineage: Eukaryota > Viridiplantae > Streptophyta > Magnoliopsida > Caryophyllales > Amaranthaceae > Beta > Beta corolliflora. Next base: position 276,009 of record CANSZD010000820.1, read on the forward strand.
TTTAATCCAATTAGTGTCTAGTTTAATCTATTCGGTAATACCAGGTTATTTTTTTGAAATTATTTGTTGTAGTTCGAGTTTCAAAGGAAACAAAGGAAGGAGAAGAAAAAAGGGACAATTAGGTTGGTGCGAGATGTTTAGGAATAGTGTTGGATTAGAATAAGATGGAATTGGCTTGCCAGGAGAACACAGATTTGTGTTTGTCTAATTTTATGTTAAAACTAGATCGCCTGTTCTAATAATTTGTGAATTTTCTATTATAGATGGTGGGCTCGTGTTTTGCAAAATTATTGATAGTGAATTTTTTTATATAAAAATTATTCAAAATCTCGACAATTTAGTTTAACAAAATAATTTAAGAAAATATCGTATGAGATTTCTAGTTGAAAAAGGATAGATTCTTTTAATGAGGATATTTTTCCTCAAGAGAACATTTGGCATATAATTTGTTTTACCTTTTTTTAGTTATTTCTAAATAAGTGTGACTTTGTTTCCAAAATAATTGAACTCGATTTCTCCTGTAAATAATTTTAAAGGTGATCCTCCCTGATTTAGAAAAAAATGATTTTTTTCACAAATGTGTACTTAGGGCCTGTTCTCTTCGGCATAAAACAACCGAAGCGAACCGAATTGACCCAATCGAACGGGCGGCCCGAATAGGCCGGCGAACCGAATTAAATTATAACTAATTAATAGTAATGATTATCATTTAGGAACGAACCGAACCGAATCGACCCGAACCGAATGAATTGAAGCCCGACCGGCCCCCGAACCAGCCGAAAATAAGGCTTGGGGAAAATGGCCTACTTAGTTGAATTGTGAGATTGGTTTCTTTCAAAATAATTGTGATTCTTTTAGTGTATGTTCCTTTGTGAAGGTTAACTTAGGTAGTTTCCTTTATATATATTGTAAAAATTAAATTTGTTTATAAAATGTCAGTAACGAAAAAGTAGCACTACCCATATCATTTGTATGTCAACGTTAGACACTACCTCGCCGACACTTGGTGGTTAAAAGAAGAAGCGCAAGACATTCCTATACTTTTTTCTTTTATAATTGCAACGTGTTGAAGTTCACGCTTGTCGATGATTGACATTAATATCTCTAGTATATAACTAATGAAGATTATAAAAAGTTGATATTATGAAATATACATTTACATAATCCAACGACATATAGCATAATAACAATTAATTTATATATACTTCTATGTATTAGCAATAAAAATATTCAAAGATAATTAAGGAATAGTATAAAAGTTTCAAAACGTCACAATCATAAAAACAAAGAGGAGGAAATATGTCCAAATATGAAATATCTTGTCACTACAACATATAATGTAGATACAATAATCCATTCATTGGATAGGCTGAAGTGATTTTTTGACCGGTAGACTTTGCGTGTATCATATGAGAATATTATTAATCTGAATTATAATTGGTTTGAGACTCTGGAAGTGTGTGCATGGTATTAGTAATCACACTAATATGCAGGAGATTAAGGCCTTAAGAGAGAATTATGCTGTGGAAGTACCTTGTTGGAAGGGCTTTTGTTTTGTTGTTAGTAATAGCTATATTATATTTCACTTGTAGAGATATAATCGACTTCTTGAGCATAAACAAAATATGTGCTCATTGACTCTAGAAAGGTTCCATTAATGCAAGTTAGAAAATTGTTTCTCAAATTGTAAGCAAACGGCCCTAGGCCCCTAGCACCAAGTGCTCAAAACAAATGGCCCTTATGTTAACTAGCCCTAAGTCCCTACAATGTCAAGAACTCAAGATCACCTTGCATCCATTTCAATTTTCAAAATAAAAAATGCTCACATTACCCTACACAGTGCTCAAAACAAAATTAAGAAAATTATATACTTCATTAGGAAATCATATATGATCTATCACAGAATTACCACATCAACACCTTCTCGCAATCGATTCGCAAGCAACTTCGCTTGTCTTCTCGCAAAGCCATAACCATCAACATCTTCCATCTCCAACAATATGTGCATATATCCTCCGCTTAGTTTGGTATATCGAGGATCTAAAATTATCTTCTTAAGCACCGGAGCATGCTGAGTAAGGTAAATGGCTAGCTCAGAGAAGCGTTCACTTCCATCAAATCCAACAAACTCAACAACCTTAAGGTGCTCATGTGCACGCATTACATGATTAATCTGAGCATCCTTTACATCACCTGGCATTAGCACTTCTTGCAGTATGCACTTTTCAACCTGCAGGGAACTAAAAAACGTTAACGATGCTTTGATCGTGTAAAGTACAAGTAGGTGATATAATTTTATAACTTGGCCTGCATAGACCTCTAACTGATATCAATAGTCAATACCAATAAAAATCCCAAGACTAATTAAAGAGCAAGACAATTACAATTGAACTCAAATTTTGGTAAAATGAGGGAATCCACTACCTCCAACTTGAAGGCATGCAACAAAGGACATGCCTCAATCAAAGAGGTCAACCTGAGAAGGTTGTCTATGTGTAAATTCGGAAATCCAGAGTTTGTATATGATGCCTGCATATAGAAAGCAAAAGATTCCAAACCTAGTTAGGTTATGGTATAGAAGAGGATTTTTAGTTAACTACATATAGAAGAGATCATCGAAACTAATAGCTTAACTCCAATTAAAGAAAAATGGGAGATATTATTTTGAAACAAAAACAATTAAGCAAAATTTAGGAACTCACCATATTCCAATAAAGTGAAAGTTTCTTGAGTCGATATGAGAAGTTTGAAAAGATGTTCAAATTATGGGAAATATGAAAGCAATATGCACTTATGAGGGTCACATCCACAAGTGATGAAACATTTGTGTACTCCACCTCTGGCTTGTATGCTTTGTAATGCACAATCAACACCAAAGAAGTAAGTTGTGGAGCAGAAATCTGTAATGAGTCAACGTGACATCGACTATACTCCAAGTGTTTCAGCTTAAGGGAAGAAACTACAAGTTTCTTATAAGTATTCAAGCAACTAAAACACAGAGAGTAAAAGCGGCATCTCCGTATTGTTAGGCGCTCGACATTGAGGCAATTAGATAAAACATTTTCAACCATGCCTTCTTCAATATATAAAGCCTCCAAGTGAAGAGATTTCAAGTGAACAGATTTCAGTGTAGTACCATAATGATGACGAGGGTGAGTGATGCCCCTCTCCTCTGGATCCGACATAAAAAGGCCAAAACAAGTTGCCAAGTTCAACTCTAAGTTGCAAACTTTTTTCCTCAAGGCAAATTTTACCCACTTATCAATATTATCAGCAGCACATGAATGATACATCGGAATATGGATTCTCAAGGTATTCAGATATAGAGCGCGATGGGAAATGATAACCTGGTTAACCCATTTAGAAAATTTTTCTATTTGGATACTGTCCACCTTTTTGCGTTGCAAGTAGAATTCTTTGTCCTCGAAATCAAGAACAGTCGAGTGAGCCCAAACATATCTCCACCTTCTCGAAAGAAGGCTAGTTCTTCCTGCTGTTTTCATCTCCACAAAAGATAATAAGTAAACCAGGATATCATTAGGTAAGTAGCTAATTCGATCCACTTTGTCACCCATCTCGTCAATTTCACAAACATTTACATCGTTCATCCTCTGCCAGCATAAATAGATAAAAACTTTAGTTAATATAAGCTACTTGATTACAGTTAATACGCATTTAGATCCATGAATCCATACATCTCGATTCGAGGAATATTAATACAAAAAAAAATCGAGATATGTGAAATTGGAGAAAAACACCATAAGATAAGCAACCAGACAGTGATACATTGATGATTATGATTTATTTACCTCCCCATTGTCAGCATTGTAAGCCTCCATGACCTTATCATACTCTGCCTTGACATCTGCAGCTTTATCCTGATATGGCTTCTTCTCCTGCATGACCACCAAAAAACACATGAATATAGTACCATCAGATACTCAAAGCAATAGAATAGTGCACCATTCAAACTCCAAATTACTACACTAAGGCCTAGTTTAGTAAAGAAAGGTTTGGGAAAAATTAGAGGTATGAACTCATATGAGAGGATTAGACTAGTCAATCCTCTAATTTGATGGTTTGGAAAAGAAAGGTTTGAAATAGTTGATTGGGCCCAAAAAGCTCTGGGTGGGCTAATTTACATTTATGTATTAAAGTTGTTGAAAATTATTGCCTTTTTACGAGAGTACGATAATGGATTATGCCCATGTTCTTACATTAATATAGCAATGAACTACTCCCTCCGGTCTTTATTAGTTTACCTGTATTCCTTTTTGGGATGTCCCTTATTAGTTTACTCATTTCTTTAGTTTCTATTTTTGGAATGAGACCACTAACTTTAATATAAAATAATAGTCTCTCTTTCTTTCTATGTCTCACAACATTATTTCTCCTAAAACTTTGTGCAAAAGAATCGGGTAAACTAATAAAGACCGAAGGGAGTATTAGCTAATTACCTAATAAGTAATACCTTCATATAAACAGTTAATAGAGTCAACTAATGACACTAACTAATACAATCAGCTAATCGCGAAATGGGGCCTATAACTGACCTCATGAGTCAAGGCCTCCCAGTTTGCTCCAGCCTCCTTTGCAAACTCCTCCCTGTAGAAACCAATTAAGTCTACAAGTTTGTAATGGATATTACTTAGGAAAATTTGCCCCAAAAAGTCCCACCTTTTGGCCGTCTGCCGAAAATAGTCCCAGCTGCCTATTATTTTATAATAAACCTAACTTTGGGTTTTTTTTTTATTCGTGGACCCATGTCATTGGAAACCTGCTGAACAGGTAGAACACATCACGTGAGCTCAGCGTGAGTATTTTCCCTCCCAAAAACTAACCCTTTTTCTCTCTCTCTCTCTCTCTCTCTCTCTCTCTCTCTCTCTCTCCTCTGTCTGCTGTTCATCATCGTTTTCATCTTCCTCTTTTTTTTTCCGCCTTTTTCATTTTCTGCGTGAATTGAAGCTGCGGGTCCGGTGATTTAGGTGAACTACATCAAAATTTCGCTCTTTGTGAAAGGTACCTTACCTCCTCTTTGCACTCTTTAAATTGGAATTTTTTTTGTTGCAATTTGAGTACATACATTGCTGATGGTAAATGTGAACTTGAATGTTAAAGTTTTGAACTTTTTTCAAGAGTGTAATCTGTTATTTTACTGTAATTTTTATTTTTTCCACTTAATTAGTTTAATTTATGTGCTTGATTACGAATTGTGATTAGTTGAACTGAATAGGGCTTTTGTGACTTGCAAGGGTAATTGAACATGGATTGGGTTACATTAAGGTTTTGGCATGGAGGATTGTTTAAGAAGAGTGCAAATGGGTCCTTGTATATGGGAGGAGAAGCTAAGACATACCCTATTGACCCTGATGAGTTGTCATGGTTTTTCTTGGAAAAGATGGCCAAAGATTGCGGTAACTATAGGAAAATTGAGATGGTATATTATTTAACACCTGGGTGTGCAATTGATGATGGTTTGAAGAGGGTTTATGATGATGAGGAGGTTAGGGTGATGACTAGTATTGTTAGAGAAGCTAGGTGCTTGGATTTGTATGTGTTGCATGGGGTTGATGAACCCGAACTTGATGAACCCCAACCACAGCTACCTGAACCTCAGAAAAGACGCCAAAAACTCATTCCTAGAAGGGCCCCACAGACAGCACCAAGTCCTAAAAAGGTGACCCCACAAAAATCACCCAAATCCAAAAAAGGGACCTCCCTTAACACCTCATCAACCACCTTTTCTCCTACTAGGACCAGTCCAAGATTCTTATCCCAGAATAAATCCACATCAGATTCAACCACAACACAGCAATCCATTTTAAATGTACATGCTAACCCTAGAAAAGGGAACAAAGCATCAAACAAGCAACCAGTAGCACAAGAGGTGCATTCACACGCAAAACACACCTCTCGAACCTCATCCAAGTTCGGATCCACAACCCACAACAAGCTCACCAATTCCGACTTCGCATCACCGATGATTGGTGGGTGATCCTAGGCTTCGAAAGTCCCATCCCTCCGAATGATCTTATTCCGATTTTCCTACCTCAGTGATGACACGGATCCACTCTTTGAACCACCTACATCAAGTGAGTCGGTGATTTTGTTTTAGAAGTTGATGGGCAGTTTATTGTTGATGAGGATGAGGTCATACATGAAGACTTTGGTGAGGAGGAGGAAAACATAGTTGAGGAAAATGAGTCAGATCACATTGAAGAGCTTGATGGTGATGATATTTACACTAGTGATGAGGAGTATATAACAGCAAGGAATAGGGTGAGAGGTTGCAAGAACAATCTGAGTGAATTGGCAGAACAACTAAGGAAAGAGGCAGAACAAGGTTTTATTGCAACTAATAGCAATGAAGGGCACACATCCGGTGAGGGTGAGGGGAGAACATCGGGGTTTTGAAAGTGAGTATGAAAACTACGAAGATGAAATCCACACCCCCGGAGGCCGGTGAAGAGGAAGGTGATTTAATTCCTAGGAGGAGGAGGAGGGGAAGGAGTTTGGTCTGTTGATGCGGATAGTGTGGACTTGACAAGTTTGTATGGAAGGTGGGACAAAGGTTCCCAAACACAATTTGCTTTTAAGAAAAGCTGTAGCGGCTTTTGCAATCTTGCAAGGTAGAAGTTTGAGGTTTTATATTAGCAACAAAAACGAGAGGACGAGAGGTTAGGGGTTTCTTTGTAAGAAGGGGGTGCCCATTCGGGTTGTACTCTTCATGGGACACAAGAAGGGGTTGTTTTGTGGTCAAAAGCGTGATTGATGAGCACACATGTTGTAGAAATATGACCAAGAACACCCGGTTGAAAGCATCATGGGCAGCAAAACAGTTTCTTGAGGTCTTTAAGACCCGGGCCCCACTTTCTTCCGCTGAAATTAAAGAAACCATTAGGAGGGCTTTTAAGGTTGTTGTTACAAGAAATTTTGCATACAAAACCAAGTACCAAGCACACATACTGTTACATGGTTCAATGGTACAGCATTACAACAAGTTAGGGAGGTATATAGAGGCACTAAAAGTGGCATGTCCTCAATCACACATTGTGCTTGTGACTGACACTAGCCAACAATCTGATCCACCAGTGTTTCAGAGGCTTTTCGTGGGTTTTGATGGGTTGAAGAAGGGGGTGGATGGAGGGCTGCAAGAAGGTCCTTTGCATTGATGCTGTTTTATCAAAACATTCTTAGGAGGGCAACTTTTGGCTGCTTTGTAGGGAGAGATGGAAACGATCGAGATGTTCCCGTAGCGTGGGCTATTGTAGAAGGGGAGAATAGTTCTTCATGGGAGTGGTTTCTAACTGAATTGCAAGGCCATTTAGACCTGGAAGATGGTGATGGATTGGCTATAATCAATGATGAAAATCAGGTTAGTTAGTGTAGTTTACTTTAGTTTGTGCTACTTTATTTTATTTCTTAGTTACTTGCTTACTTGTGTTCTTTATGCAGGCTATATTGAGTTCAGTTGCAAAGTTCTTTGCCCCAAAGGCGAGCACGGGCATTGTGCTAGGCACATCTTTGCCTTGTGGCACAAAACATACAAAGGAGATGAGATGAAGCAACTTTTCGGGAAAGTTTGCCAAATCTTACGGTATCCCCGAGTATAATGAGGCACATCGTCGGAAATGGAAAAGGTGAATCCAGTTCTTTGTGGTTGGATTTAAGAGCTACAATCCAAAGGTATTTTGTAGGGCCCATCTCAAAGATAGCATGAAGGTTGATGTGATAGTAAATAATTTAGTGAAACGTTCAATGGTTACATCATAAATGCTAGGGTCAAACACTTAATATACATGTTAGAGGACATTAGGGTTGCATTAATGCAAAGACTTGTTATGAAAAGGCAAGAAATGGAAAAGTCTAGTGCACAAATCTGTCATAGGGTTCAGGTTAAATTGGAAAAAGAAAAAAGACCTTCTTTGCAAATTGCATTCCCCGCCCATCATCCAACACCTTATTCCAAGTCAACCACTTGATGGATAGTTTCATAGTTGACCTAGCCAAGCACACTGCACTTGTAGGAAATGGGACATGACTGGCATCCCATGTTGTCATCTTGTTTCTTGTATTTATTTACGTAACCAAGAAGCGAGAGGACTTTGTTGCTAATGAGCATAAGAGGGATATGTATCTTAAGGCATATGCATGGTCAATTCCACCTTGCACGGGGAAAGACATTGGCTCGAAAAAGAGTTAGCTCTTGATCCACCTCCAATCAAGATTGGGCCTGGCAGACCTAGGTTGAACAGGAGGAAAGGTCCCTATGAAAACCCTAAGAAGCCTGGTAAGTTGACTAGGCATGGGTTAGAGATGACTTGCTCAATCTGTAGGGAAAAAGGCCACAACAAAAAAAGGTGCCCTAATAGGGGACAGAGTCATTGTGCAAGAGCCACCACAAAAGAGGCCAATGGGTAGGCCTAGGAAAGACTCCCAATCATCAACCCAACCACAACCATCTGCCACAACTACTGTCACAGTAGAACCCAGTAGGATAGGGAGAGGTGGAAGGGTTATCAGGGGTGGCGAGAGGGTCAAGAGGTGGTGGCAACGAAGCTGGAAGAGGAGATGGGGAAGGAAGAGGTGTTGGTTCAAGCTGCCACAAAGAATCGGTGGAAGAGGTGGTGAAGCGAGAGGCAGGGGTCTTTGGTTCAATCACGCGGAAGAATCGGTGGAAGAGGAAGAGGTGGTGAAGGCAGAGGCAGGAGAAGGGGAAGAGGTAGAGGAAGGGTGAGTTTGTTTCAATGTTGTATGTCATCTGAAATTATCTTTCAATGTATATGTTGTTGATGACACTATCTTTTGTAAATTTTCAGGTACCTGTTGGTGTTGGTGTCTATCAAGGGATGGATGGAGAAGCCTATATTAATGTATGACATTAGGTCATTGATCCTAAATGTAGTTTGTGGCTACCTCATTTGAGGAAAGGTCCTAATATTTCTCTTCTCTTCTTAACAGGTTCCTGGACAGAGAGGACCTAGATCTGTCTTGGATCCTTCATTTTCAGGTTCAACTAACATCACATCAACACAACAATCAGTTAATGCTCCCCACTAGAAGAAAGCTACTTATGTACTAAGTTGATGTAGTTCCTTAGTTTTTGTGATATGGTTTTTGTAATGACAAACTTTAGTTGTGTGGTCATTTTGGTTGTAACAACTACATTTATGGGATGATATTTAAGCAGTGATTTAAGGAAGAAATGTGTTGATGAACTAAGAAGTAATGTTATATATATGAAAATGGTGCAACATTGATACAACAGTTGAGGACATTACCTCCTTAGTCCTAACTCCTTAATTAAATAAGCATACTACATTAGTTCAATCTCATAAAGCCTAAAACAGGCTAATACATATTCATTTCAATAAAAAAGCAATAACAAATGTTATGCAACATGCAATTACAACAGTAGCAAACTTATGGTCCTTCATTATGTTTGGTTCCATTCCTACACAAATATGCTCCTGCCGAACTTTGGTTGCCTTCACTTGGAGACTCCAATTTTTAGCCTTCAATTTCTTGACCTTCTCTTTCAATTCCATATTCTCATGTTCAAGCTGAGCAATGATGGTCTCCTTCTCAAGCAACTGTAATTCATCTCCTCCACCTCATTGTGCATCCTCTGCGAACATCATCCTCCCATACGAAGAAGCCACAATGTTTCTGTTTTTTGCCCGGAAAAAAATTCAATTAACAAATACCATACACAAGAACAGATACGAACCCTAAAAAATTGAAGCTTACACTCACCGGAAAATGGATGCAGCCATAGAATTTCCTCCCTAAGTTGGGACCCTTGTGTTTCACAGTTCTAAGGGGAGAAATGTCATTGTGGTGGCATCTCAAAGGTAGACAAACCCTTCTACTTGATGAATTGCCTGAATTGGAGGATGAAATCGCCATTGAAGCAAGGAGAGTGAGAAGTGAGGGAGTGAGAAGTGAAAGAGTGATGAAGTGAGGGATGGGGATTGATGGCAGGTAAAAAAAAAAGTAAATGAAAATAAAACTAACAGTTACAAGTGATTACCCACTGCACGTGGTGACTAAGGTAACGGTCCACGAATAAAAAAAAACCCAAAGTTAGGTTTATTATAAAATAATAGGCAATTTTTTATTTTTTCGGCGGACTAAAAGGTGGGACTTTTTTGGGGCAAATTTTCCTATTACTTATTAGACATATATTTTCATACACATTAAATTAGAAGTATACATGTAAATAAAGTAGGCATTCATAGGGCGCTTTGGCTTTGACTTTGGCATGTTAGGATCCTTCACTTTGGTAAGCTTTTTGTTTCTTTGATTTTGACACAAATCCTACTTCGGTTGATTTCTTCCTGTCATCAATCAAGACCAGAGAGACTGTTTAGTGTTTACTATAAAAAAGGATAAAAAAAAAAAGTAGGTATAGCTTTTAAACTGAACAAAGATGAAATCAACCTCTCAACTGGCTTTTTCTTAACCTCAGTTGGTTTCTCAACAATAGTTACTTTCCTCATTGTCAATCAAATCTGAATTTTGTTGAATTCTTACTCAAATATTCTATGGTTAACTGCAAAATTAAAAATCACAGGAAATAGGAAACTGAAACTTTTAGATAGGAGACATAATTGGAGTGGATGAATATGAAGCTGTAATCTGTAATTTGTAATCTGCAGATAGAGATGGAATTTGCTTGTAACCGCCGAATTTTTACGGATTAAAGGGGAAAAAAGCGCCGGCAAAGGAAGGGCGGCGGGGGTGGCGGCCGGAAGGGGGTGGTGGCCCACGGTAAAAGGGGAAATTGAAAGAGAAGGGGTGGTGGTTGTTGTGAAGGTAAAAACTAAAAAGGGGTGGTGGTGAAATTTTAGGGTTTTCCTTTTATTATTGAAATAAACAACATTGTAAATCTACGGGTTTAGGTTTCTATTTTCCTCCTTTTTCTTTCTTAAACCCTTTTTCTTTTCTCGATTTTTTTTTGACAGGAAACACACACAACTTTATTAAATATCCGCCATAACAAGCGGTAAAATCTCTACAGGGCCTTCCTCCATCCAAACAGTCACCTCATTGAGAGTGAGGCTTAGTTTAGCCATGGAATGGACACACTGATTACAGGAGCGAGGAATATAACTAAAACAAACGAAATTAAACTCACTAAGATTATTATTATTATAATTATTATTATTATTGATAGATTAATGTACAGTGTACTCTGACTATTAAATATTCCTCTCAATTTTATTAGTTTAGTCACTTGAAAATTTGACATGTATTAAAAAAATATTGTGACATTTTAGTTCAATTTAGTCCAAAAGAACAGGGCTAGCTCCCTCGATTTCATTAAAAATATTGTTGTTGTTGTTATGAAATTTTGTCAAAAACAAACATCCTAAATACAAGTTTTTGCGAATTTTTTTTTTTTTAAATCTAGCAAAAGAAGACCTGTAAAATTTTTTTTTTGGCAGGAACAACTTTGACCCGTTTCTCCTTTATTGACCAAGTATTTTCCGGCGTTGACTCATTAATACCGAGCATGTGCAGCGCATGTGACCCGCATATCTTACAATTCAACCCCATTTCCCTCCATTTTCCTTTTATGTTTGTCACAAATTAGTTTCAACTAAAAATGCACATTGATCTCTTGATATTAGAATTGCTGAAAAAAGTAATACTCCCTCCATTTTTCAATAGTTTGAACACCTCTTTATTATATTTGTCACAAATTAGTTCTAAACACTTTTCATTTTTAGCATGATCTCGTTATTATTACTCCTATATTGAAATATATTTCCTTTAAACCTCTTTAGTCTACCCTCAATCTTTACCAATAAAAAGTTATTCAACTTTCTTTGTCATTTAATATAAAAAATTTCCCATAAACTCTTATTACATTTATTCTTTAAGGAAAAATTGATTCTAATAATCCCACCTTCGCTTTGGCTTCGCTTAAAATGGCCTCACCTTTTGAAATTTTGGAAATAATTCCAACTTTGGGGTATGCTTGCTCAAAATTAGTCATTACCTATTGGTAACATGCAAATACAAACACCCTAATTATGTGATTAAGAACTAATTTGATGAACTTAAAATGAAATTCTTAATAAAACACCTAAAAAACCGAAACGAAATTACAGGTTTAATTTGGTGGTGATTAACTCAATTCAGCATTGTTGGAAGTTCCTTGGGAAATTCATTCATTGGTGATGGATACAGCGAAAGGTCGCAAATATTTTCAGTCGATGTCCATCAACCAGACAACCACTATTATCGAGAAGCTAATCAAGCGGCGAATTTTATAGCTCATAGGGGTCATGATGCACCTTCTCTCTTGTAGTATTAGTTTTCTTCTTCTAACATTGTTTGTTCTTCTATCATCCGCAAGAATGCGGTAGACTGATCTTATATTCGAGGTCAGGCCTAATTTGTTTTTCCTTACTTAACAAAAAAAAAAAAAAATTACAGGTTTGATTACCCTAAACGAAAATTTTAAAACCCCAACCTAAAAAAACCGCGTACTCTCTCTCCTCTTCCTCTTCCTCTTCCTCTTGGTAGAAATGGAAACGTCGGCGACGGAGTCAACTGCCGGAAAGTTCCGATACTTTCGGTGCCAATTTTTCCGGCGATGCTGCCGCTGCTTTTGCTGCTGCTACACCTTTCCTTGATCACTTCCGTTTCTTTCCTATGATTCTGAATTTCTCTTCAGAAAATGTCGTCTTCTTCTGTAAATAACTGAAGGTATGGCAGAGTTTTCGCTTTCTCAATTTTTTCCTCAAATGAATCAACGATTTCAATTTCTATATATGATTTCTTTTTTATTTTTTTATGATCAACTTGATGATGTGTAGTAAATTTGTTAATTTGGTTCTTATCGCTATAGTTATGCTAATTTCAGCAATTTGATTCTGGTTTTGCTGTTGGAACATTTAGGTGAAAGGAATAATTAGCTTGAAATTAGTGTCACTTTCAAATTTTCGAATACTAATCAATCAAGAGCTGAATTTGCCAAGAATCTGTTTTCTAGTTACTGATTTTTAATTGCGTTTGCATTTTAGGGGGAAAGAAACTGATGTTAGATTATTTTTTTGTTGTGGAATGTGAAATTGAAAGATTGTTAAAATGCATAGGATACTCCAAAGTAAATATAAGTATTACAATACTTTATTGAAGTGGTAAAGGACAGCCATGGGTGGATATTGGCCTAGCAATGGAGAATATTGTGGAAGAATAGTAGGGAAAATTACCGGTGTATATGAACTTTTAGGAACATTGCAAGGGATTTAAACTGAATAATGATCTCTTGTCATGAGAGGAGTATATGTTGCGTGATTCTGCGTTGTGTTTTGGACATAGATGTAGTAGTTCTGTGAACAACGATACGCCTGTGTGTGTTCTATGTGATTCAGGTTGTGGATTATTTTAGGTTCAACAGAAATTTTGGTTTGAGGAATTGTCTGCTCCATACTGGCTCATGTGAGCAAGGAGTTACTCTGAAAATAGTAGATCAAAGGAGATAGTTGGGTTTCTAAGTGACTGATGCTGTTTGATAGGATGAAGTGATTTTTTGACTGGTAGATTTGAGTGGCTCATATGAGAATTTAATTAATCTGAATTAGTAATTGGTTCGAGACTCTGAAAGTGTGTGTATGGTGTTGGTAATCACACTAATATGTAGGAGGTTAAGGGCTTAAGAGAGAATTATGTTGTGGAAGGACCTTATTGCTGGAAGGGCTTTTGTTTTGTTGTTAGTAATAGCTGTGTTATATTTCACCTGTAGAGGTATAATCGACTTCTTGAGCATAAATGAAATATGTGCTCATTGACTTCAGAAAGGTACCATTAGCTTACTTTGAGAAGTATTCATTTGAAACACTATATACTTTTGAGTGATGTATAATAAGACACTCAATTCTTTGCTATATGGTTGTCATTCTTTTCAAGGTTAAATTTCGAGAACTTATTCTCTTAAAACACACTGATAAAGTATTTGAAATTTAGCATCATTTGTTTTGTGAAGAGGGAGGATGTCGGGAGTTTTGCAAGACTTAGGCTTCCTTCTAGGCTAACATTGAAGGAATAGGGAGTATTTGTTTTTGCCATATTTAAATTTTAATTTTAACATTATATTACACCTATATATTCATGAATATTTAAAATAAAAATAATAAATCATATAATTCTTTGAAAATTTAAGATACCCCTTGTGTTTTAATGTGTAATACAATAATAGTGATTATGAGAACTCAGTTTTTAGTTGTACTGATGGTCTAGTTTTAAGTTTGTAATTCTACTCATCTAGTTGATGTAAAAAAAAAAAAGATAAAAAGTCTAAATTTGACCTTTTTTGGTTGAGAAAACATATAGGACAGCCATATGGGGATCGGGAAGGGGCTTATCTTCTTGGCAGCAAACTCAGAGCGTAGACAACAAACCATGAGCATATACAGAATACAGTCTATCTGTACAGAGAACAATTTAACAGCCTCTGAAGCTCGATGTCATTCTTACTGATCTTAGGCAGAATCTGATTCATTCTAAGGCAAATATATTCCTAATGTTGCAGACAACCCTATCTAGATGCTGTAGTATCCAACGCCTTTCAGCATCATTATAAGCATATATACAAAAGCAGTCTTTCTTAAATTTCAAGGTTCTTTTACTGCATCTTGTCAACTGAGTTTTGATGCATAACGAATCCTTGATGTCGAATCTTAGACAGAATCTGATTCATTCTAAGGCAAATATATTCTTAATGTTGCAGACAGCCCTATCTAGATGCTGTGGTATCCCACGCCTTTCAGCATCATTATAAGCGTATATACAAAAGCAGTATTTCTTAAATTTCAAGGTTCATTTACTGCATCTTGTCAACTGAGTTTTGCTGCAATTGATGCATAACGAATCCTTGATGTCGAAAATTCGACCTCGGGAGCAAAAATGACTATTAATTAGGAATTAAGGTAGTGAATCTAGAACGTAGAGTATCATTTATGCACAAAAGAAGTATTAACCTATGTCACTCGGACTCTTCAATTTGCCTCGAAGTACGCGTGTTGGATTTTCGAGTCTTGACACTTTGAAATGGGTATAGATACCTAGAGACTTCATTTTGGGCCAAAATCATGGATATCATAAAATAGACGAGTCCAACAATAAGACACTTACATGTGTTCGACATGGGTACCCGATTCCGAGTAACATAGGTTACATAGGTATTAATCTACTCATTGCACCCAACCAATGTTTATTTGTTACTAGCTCATCCATAAGTCTGTTACAGATCATTGAAGATATCATTCTATCTTGTATTATCTTGTTATACATCATTCCTATCTTGTGTAATCTTTATTTTAGGATACTTGTGATTAGTCAACCAATCTTCTCCTAATTCTTAGGCGTGACTCTAGGCTTAACTTTAGCTATTGTATATTTCTCTTGTTGTATTTATACTGTGCCAAAACTGAATGAGAAAATTAATCTTTCCCATAACTTACATGGTATCAGCCTAAAAACCGATCCCCCTCCTTCACTCTCACCATGACTGACGCCTCTGTCACCTCTCCAAATCACTCTATTCCTCTTGACTCCACTTCCAAGCTTCATGTCATCTCCTTCCCCAACTGCATAAAACTCACATCCACAAACTACTTAGCTTGGAAAACTCAAATTGAAGCCATGCTCATTGGCTTTGACCTTCTCAAATTTGTTGGTGGTTCGTTTCCTTCTCCTCCCACCACCATCACTACCGACTCCGTCACTACTCCGAATCCGGAACATGTTGCGTGGCTCCGCCAAGACAAACTGATTTTTCTTTGCTCTTGTGGGTACTCTTTCTCACACTCTAATCCCTCTTATTTCCCAAAATGCCTCTTCTAAAGCTGCTTGGGATACCTTAGCCTCCACTTACGCCAAACCATCTCGGGGACATATTAACCAAATCAAAGATCGTCTCAAACATATTACTAAAGCCACCACTCAATCCATTAGTGAGTATATGCAATCCATTAAAACTTGTTCTGATCAATTAGCCTTACTTGGCAAACCTCTTGATCATGATGATTTTATAGACCACATTCTCGCTGGTCTTCCCTACAAGTCCTACAAACCGATTATAGATGCCGTGAATGCTCGCGACACCACCATTCTATATGATGAGTTACATGAGAAACTCATTCAGGCCGAAATTCACATCAACAATAACGCTTCTTCTGACCAAGCTACTACCTTCCCAGCCACTGCTCATGTAGCCCAAACTAGGCCCTCCTATACACCGCGTCCTGCTGCCTCTAACGCCTTACTACCTACTCCCACACATCGTGCTTATCTCGGCACATGTCAGTGGTGCCGTGCTAAGGGCCACTATGCCTCTCAATGCCCTGCCTTCAAACAAACTCATCCTACCATCCAATTTCCTGTCCCTGCTCGTACAAACCGAACTCGCCCAACGGCACCGCAAGCTAATGTTACTACTGTGTCTCATGCGCCTTCATCGGCTTGGCTTCTTGATAGTGGTGCATCTCACCACGTAACTAATGATCTCAAGATTCTCAACACTCTTGCTCTTCACACTCCATATGACGGAACTGAGGAACTTGTAATCGGTGATGGTACTCTTCCTATCTCTCACATTGGTTCCATTTTTATTAATACTTCTCATAAAACATATGTTCTGTCTAATGTACTCTATGTCCCTTCTATCTCTCGTAACAAATTATCAATCTCTCAATTTTGCCTTGACAACTCTCTTATTATAGAATTCTTACCTTCTTCTTTTCTTGTTAAGGAACACAATGGGACAATCCTATTCCGCGGCCCAACGCATAATGGTGTCTATGAATGGCGCCCTCTACTTCCTACTACTTTTTCCGCTGTTAAGTCGTCTATGTTTGATTGGCATCACCGTCTTGGACATCCTGCCATCAACATCTTAAATAAATTAGCATCTACCTATCCTTCTGAAATTTATATGTCTTGTACTTCTTATTCGCATTGTAACTCTTGCAATATCAATAAAATGCACAAACTTCCGTTTGGTACTTCCACTCTCACCTCTAATGCTCCCCTTGAATTAATTTTTTCGGATGTTTGGACTTCTCCCACTCTCTCCCATGATAGCAAAAAATATTATGTAATATTTGTTGATCATTTTACTAAGTACATATGGTTTTTTCCATTACAACGTAAATCTGACACATATGATGTTTTTCTACGTTACAAAGCCATTGTTGAAAAATTCTTTAACAGACCCATTCTTCAACTCTATTCTGATAATGGGGGTGAGTATCTCAAACTCACACCTCATCTCTCACAAAATGGTATATCTCACCTCACTTCTCCTCCTCATACACGGAACATAATGGTTATGCGAACGTCGTCACCGTCATCTAGTTGAAACAGGCCTTACTCTTCTATCTCATGCTATTATGCCTACTGAATATTGGCCCCTTGCATTTGCAACTGCTACTTATCTCATAAATCGCCTCCCTACTCCCACCCTCAATTATGACTCCCCATATCTCAAATTATTCCAAACCCCTCCCAACTACTCCAAATTACGCAGTTTTGGGTGCTTGTGCTACCCTTGGTTACGCCCGTACAACTCTCATAAAATTGAACCGTGCTCAAAACCTTGTATTTTCGTTGGTTATTCCGTATCTCAAAGTGCTTATCATATCCTTGATCCTACCACCAACAAAATATACACCTCTCGCCACGTTAAATTTGTTGAAAGTGAGTTCCCCTTTCTCACTTTACAACCTCCTAAATCCCCCTCCATCTTGTTAATCTTCATGATTGGTGCCACCTCACTCTACCCCTTGTCACTCCTTCACCCTCCCCTACTCCCTTGTCTAATTCTACTAATCATATTCACTCGTCAACTCCTCTCTCACCTCCCCGCACACTCTTCCCCTCTTATACCTCACCCTACATCTCCTACTTGTCCTACCATCCTCTTCACCGTCCAACTCCTACTCCTCTCCTATCTCCTCTTCTAACTCCTCTCCTCCTCTATCACCTATATTAAACCCCCCGCCACTACAAACTCACCCACTGCCCTCTCCCCAACCGAACCTCCCATTCTCTCATTTCCCACACTCATGCCCTCCCCCACTCATCCTATGACCACTCGTCTGCAAAATAATATTAGAAAACCCAATCCCAAATATTTTTCTCCTCAAGCTAATAATCTTATCACTCTTTGCTCCTTTAATTCAAGAACCTCGCAATATTAATCAAGCTTTATCTCATCCTCGGTGGCGTCATGCCATGATCAAGAATTTAATACTCTTGTACATAATGATACTTGGCATCTTGTTCCCCTACGCCTCTCAAAACATTGTTGGGTGCAAGTGGGTCTATCGTATTAAGTACAAAGCCGATGGCTCGGTTGAACGTCTCAAAGCACGTCTTGTTGCTAAAGGTTTTCACCAACGCTCCGGTATTGATTATTCGGACACCTTTAGTCCAGTTATTAAACCCACTACTCTTCGCATTATTCTCTCTCTTGCTGTCTCTCATGGATGGCCATTGCATCAGTTTTCATGAAGATGTTTACATGGCTCAACCCCCAGGTTTCATTAACACATCTAATCCTACACATGTGTGTAAACTCAATAAAGCTATTTATGGAAACAAGCCCCTCGGGCTTGGTACAATGAACTCCGCACTTTTCTTATTTCTTTTGGCTTCCATCCTCTTATCTCCGACTCCTCTCTTTTCCAATATTCCCACAACAATATTACCTTCTACCTTCTTGTCTATGTTGACGACATCATCGTCACTGGACCTTCTCCATCTCACTTAAAATCATTCATTTCTCATCTTTCCGCTCGCTTCTCTCTAAAAGACTTAGGACCTTTATCCTACTTTCTTGGCTTGGAAGTTGTTCCTACTAAGGATGGTCTTTTTCTTAACCAAACAAAATATATTACTGATATTCTCACAAGATTCAATATGCTAGGCTCTAATCCTGTGAGTACTCCCATGCTTACTACTCCTTCCCTCACTCTCACAAATGGCTCACCTCTTCCTTCTCCTACTGACTACCGTGCCTTAGTTGGTGCCCTTCAATACTTATCTCTCACTCGTCTTGATGTTGCCTTCACTGTGAACAAGCTAGCTCAGTTCATGCATCGTCCTACGGATGAACATTGGCTTGCATTGAAACGTCTCTTACGTTATCTCAATGGTACTATTGATCATGGTCTTATGCTCTATAGCTCCTCTCCGGTTCATCTTCATGCATATACCGATGCCGATTGGGCAGGAGACAAAGATCAATTTCTTTCTACTACTGGCTACATAATTTATCTTGGTCGTAATGCTGTCTCGTGGAGCTCTAAAAAGCAGCGCACTCTTGCTCGGTCCTCCACCGAGGCTGAATTTCGTGCAGTAGCTGTCACCACAGCCGAGCTACTTTGGGTTTGCTCGTTACTAAGTGAACTTGGCTACAACTCCACCTTGCAACCTACTATCTTTTGTGATAACTTAGGTGCTACTCATTACTCGGTAAATCCTATTTTTCACTCCCGCATGAAGCACTTAGCTCTTGACTTTCACTTTGTTCGTGAGAATGTACAAAATGGAACTCTTTGTGTTACGCATATTTCGGGTGATGATCAACTCGCCGATGTTCTTACAAAACCACTCCTCAAGTCCAGGCATAACTACTTACTGTCCAAGATTGGTCTCACCTCTCGGTCGTCCATCTTGTGGGGGCGTGTTACAGATTATTGAAGATATCATTCTATCTTGTATTATCTTGTTATACATCATTCCTATCTTGTGTAATCTTTATTTTAGGATACTTGTGATTAGTCAACCAATCTTCTCCTAATTCTTAGGCGTGACTCTGGGCTTAACTTTACCTATTGTATATTTCTCTTGTTGTATTTATACTGTGCCAAAACTGAATGAGAAAATTAATCTTTCCCATAACTTACAAAGTCAAGCTTACCTGTTGAGATGTAGTGCCGTCAAAGTTTGAATCAGACATCCAACTTACTAAATTGAATGAATAAACGACATCGTAATGATTCAAGACGAGAAGGTTCACTTAGGAATGTTATAAATTGCACCTGAACTTGCTATCTCAACATAATTATGCCTATTCTTGTCAGCATGGTTCAATTTTCAGCCTTTTTTTTTTTGGTACTTCTTCTTAGTTCAGTCTACAAATGACTCATCGTCAGTTTATTTTTGTAGAATTTTCCTGTTTTAAAAAATTGAGCTACATGCAGTCATGCATCTTACATACCTTACCATATAAAAAAGTAAAGTGAGGATTCATTGTATTTTTCATGAAAAACTTAGAAAAACATTTGGCATGTCTTGTTTGCCTAATGCTAAATGCGCCACGAGATGCCTTTTCAGCTTACTGCTTTGAGCTGTTTGTTTGGCTGCCGGTTCTCTTCTATGACATGATGTCTTCATAATTTTACTTGTCAGATTCGTTTGGCTGTCCAGTGATGTTAGTCCACTAACTGTTGACAAAATCACTATATTCATGATGACATTCGAGTCTTCTTTTTTTTGCATCAAATTCTTAAAATGAGGGCTTGTTTGATTTTCTTTTTAGGATTAGTTTGCTGCAGTTCCTTAGAGCAACTCCAATGATGAGCATCAAGGACTTGCTAGCAAATAAAAAAAAAGTTAAGCAATTAGCCCAACCATTGGAGTGAGTAGCTGAAATTTCATTTGCTAGCCAATGTAGCTTAACTAAGTCAATTTGCTTGAGCTAAAGTTGTGGGGCCATGTGGGAATTTTGGTAAACAATTTCTATATTCTTCTCTACAAAAAAAACTATCTTACTTCAAGTGGAATCTACTCAAGCAACAAGTATATTGGCTAACCATTGTGGGAGTTTTGGCTTAAAGTTGAGTTAGCTAGAAAAACTTAGGTGGCACTCTAAGCCAACTTCCATTTTGCTCTACTATTGGAGTTGCAATGAGTAGATTAAACTGGTCTCATCCTTCCTTCAATACCCTTTGTCTTCTCTTGATTGTGCCGTTTAAACTGGATGTATCCTCATTCGTCACTGGATTGTGCCGTTTAAACTGGATTTATCAATGGTTTGGGTTAAAATTTTCAACCCGTTTAATTAAATGGGTCGACCTGACCCAACCCGTTTAATTAAATGGGTTGGGTCAGGTTGAAAATCTCGACCTGATTTTAACCCGTTTAACCATATATGGAAACAACCTAAAAACCCTAACTAATTTCACAGCTAAAAAAAATTGGACTAGCTCATATAGAAAGTTAAAAAGTAAAAATTCTAACTCATTACAGTTAATGTTGAACAATTGATTATGGAGTTGTAATGGTGTTGATTTTGAACAACATTTGGGTTGATTTTGAACAATATCTAGCATATGGTTATGTAATGGCTTAATGCTAAGTTGCTTCCTACTGTTGCTTTGTAACATACTCTTTGTTGTTTTATTTTTTTTTGGAAAAAATACGAAAAAAATTAAATGGGTCGACTTGAAGGTTGACCCGTTTATCATAAGGTTGGGTTGGGTTGGGTTGTAATTCCCAACCCGATTAAGTTAATAGGTCGGGTTAGGTCAAGGGGTTCTCAACCCGTTAACCCGCCAACCCAACCTGATCTTAACCCAATCCGACCCATTGCCAGCCCTAATCGGTGGTGCAAGAAGGCAGAATGGGACTGCCATAAGTGGGAGCGAAAGTCGGTGTATGGATGAGTGTTATTGGTGGTGCGAATTGTGATTTTATACGAGACTCTATGGGAAGCAGTAGACAGAGCAAAGACTATTTCAATCAGCTCTTATTGAAAAAAGGCCGGTGATGTGATCCACCATGACATTAACTACATCAACCACTGAAAACACGAGATGCAAGTCAGTTTTTAAAACAATCTCAATACATGATTATGAAATTTTATATCACAAATTAATATTCACCACCATGATTTTATGACAAACTCTTTAAAATCTTCAATTTGTAAAACATTAAAAACTTCCAGTGCAGTTCGCACGGGTTAAAAAGCTAGTTTCTCTATAAATGGATGCATCTTTTTTACCATTTGTCAACTAGTATTAATTAATTTCAAAAAATTAATAATTAATTATTTTACGATAATTAATTAGTGACCGGTAATTATTATATAATAAAAAATAGTAATTATGAATTAATAATTATAAGAGTTAATTACAATTAATTAGCGTAAGGTGGATTTACACTAAACAATACAACTTTATGCAATTAATTGAAGAGAGGGAGAAAATGTGATTGGGTAAGAAAAAAGAATGATAGAGAGTGATGAACCATTGTTTATTTGTTCATGGTTAAGAGTGACTTTGGAGATGATGTGGAAGAGAGAGAAAAAAAGGAGAGAGAAGCATGAATTTCGAGTGAAATTTGCCATCCATATCCACCGTCATATCCACCAATGCCTCCGCCATTCACATCAAGTTGTTGATTGGATCATTGGGTAATGAATTGCCTTAATTTCTCTCACATTATCTGTCATTAATTGAATTTCGTCCTTTTTCTTGCCATTTCAGTCCTTATTCTAGCAAGAATCAGTTTGGTTCTCTGAACATTAGCTAAATTGGGGTTTTTGTCCATATTTGTCTCTTGATATTCTTGCAACATTTGATTGTATTTCAAAAATAAAATATTGCAATTGAAGTTCATGGTTATTAAGTTACAAGATGGGCCTTTGTACAGCGCCTCAAGAAGATCAGGGCCTCAAAATTTAGTTATGTCATGATTAGTGCAATAACATGTTGAAAATTATGTCTCCCATGGTGGTGGAAAGCTAAGCGCAATGTGAATATCCTATTGATTAGGCACGGGTTCGATAACTTCTTCAATGATATTTCTTTTAATAATACCTCTATCCAATTAGATTTCTTACTACTCTTCTTACTTTTACTTTTCAATTGTCACGTAAGAAAGCCCATTTTCCCCATTCGTCTCAAAATATAATACTATATTTTGAATTTGCGCTTTTTAGATATCACTCCCACAATCTTTTCCCAACCATTCTCTTTAACAATCTTAAAAAAATCATCCCAGCCTACTTTTTTCTCTCTTATATTTTTAACCTACTCAAAGAATGTGAAAACCAAGTTGTCCGAAATATTGCAAAATTGGTCTCTATTTATAGAGCTTGGAAAAATAGAGTCATTGGTAATTTTTTTTTTGCTTTTGTATTTTTTAGAATATTGCATTTTCAACATTTATAATTGTGTTTTTTTTTCTTTCTCCTGCCAGAAAATTTAACAAGTGTCACAATCTGAAGCGCGAATCAGAAAAAGCTGTTGAGTTAATTATTTTGGGCTTTCAGCTTCAGGCTTTGTGGGCCCCACCGAATGCTTGGGCGTGTATCCAATCGTCCCATGCGTTGAACTGACGATTGACTTCCTTCAATCTTTATTACACTCATGATTAAGGCTCATTTTTTTAAAGATTGGGGCCATGATCATGATCTTTTAAAAAGATCATGGATAAGGGTCTTTCTTAGGAGTAGGCCTCCTACCTCTCTTTTGCATATTTGAGGAGAGTTCCTAAATTTTTGTTTGATTTTCACGTGCCACATTTCTCATTTTTCCTTTGTTTTGACCCCACACTTTATCTTTTTGCCATTTTTTAGTTCGTGTTCTCCTACTCCTTCTCCAAACCGCGATTTCAAGTTTGACCTAAGAAATTAGATGGCTCGGAATTTGGAGCTTCAAGAACAAGTCCTCAACTGTTATCTTCACCATAATCAATTCTTGCAACAATATCATGCGAATTTCATGGTTGTGAACCCTAATCTTGTTGTTTTGCGAAGAGCAACGTTGATTTTCGCTAGAATCAGAGCGGACATTGCATGCAAAAAGCAGGAGATTTTATTGATGGGAGATCATGTGATTGATCTTAGAGAAATTATGGCCTTATATTTACCAATGATCATAGCATTACCTCCTATAGGCTATAGCAGTGGATTCCGTTGAAGGGGCGTAGATTTTGGTTGATTTAGCAACCATGGATTGGATGGTGATGCGATCATTATAACCTATCTTTGCTAGCTATAACCATGATTAGGTAATTTTTCTTTTCAAATCTATAATCAAAGTTTTAATATTTGTTCTCTTCTGATTTCGGTTCTTATGTGGAGTAATGCAAGAATTTTTAATCTATTGCTTTTTAATTTTCAAATCAATAACCACGTCTTTTGTGATTCTTGTCTCATTGGACTTGGACTCTACTCTTTAACTACTTTGCGTTAAAAACTTCTTCCCCCAACCTAGAGCTGATGGGAGGCCAAGCCAACCAGGCTTTTACTCGAAAAAGTAGACTGTTCAGGACCAAGGGTCGGGATGGGCCTACTTTTAGACAGGAGAATTATGCTGCAATTTTGAAAATCGAGCTGGCCTAGTGCGGACTTCTGGGCGTAAGGCTAAATTAGATAAAAACTTTTTTCAAGCCTTTTTTTTTATGCCTATAGCCCACGAGATTTTAATTGGGAATTTTTCGGAACAAAAAAACTTGTATAGACCATGTTTATAATAACTTATTGTCCACCTGAAATTATATAATATAGTTAGTTTTTCGTTTGATATAGTCAGTTTTTGTATAATATAATCACCTTTTATATAATAAGTTTTGTATAATATAGTCAATTTTTTGATAGAGTCAGTTTTTGTACAATATTGACGGTTTCATCTAATATAGTTAGTCCACTTGGGCTTTTTTAGACGCGGTCTATCACATATTGATAAGCTCTCTCAATCTGGCTTTCTCTCAATCGAGTAGGTTAATACCTAATGTGTTAAACACATGGAAGGAAAAACTTAGCTTTTGATTATTATATTGAGGGTTATTGGTTAGATTTAGGTGTTTGACATGTTCGCCATTTATCCTTACTCGGTAGCAAACAATAAATCACTTTTAAAGTATGTTGAGGCTAGGTTTTCCATACAATGAATCTTTTGTCGAGCTATGTTGTGTAACATTAAAGGTAACCCTGGTTTGAGTTAAGCATTAGCTATCAGAGTACTTATTATCGACATATACCTACTCTGAAGTGAAGTAGTAGTCTTATAGATCAATCAGAATTAAATTGTTTCAACTTCAATTTCAGGTCTAGAGGGCATTTCAGTTCAATTGCAAGATCATGTTAGTTGTCCCATGAAAATGGGACAATGATTGGAAACTCCATCCAAGAAACAGTACCTTATACCTATTGTAGTGTATTAAGACTAATTCATGATTATTTTTTGCTTGCACGTTTAGTAATTATAAATACCATCGTGGTCGAGGAAATACCCTTACTAATTTACTATATTTTATCCTCTTTAGAACAATAGAGTTTTTAGTTTATAGTTTCGTGTATGAACTAGATAAAATAAAGATCTCCTAAGGCATCTACTAATAGCTAGGAAAGCACAAATAGAATTAACAACAATTAGAGTTTCTAGTTTCATGTATGAACTTCATAATCGGGTACCCGGTTTTTCGGGTACTCGAGACATCCGAGTACCCGTATTTACGGGTAGTTAAAAAATCGGCCCGTGATCGGACTGGCAAAATCGGGTACCCGGTTTGCGGGTACCGGATTTTTCGGGTCGGGTCATAGGTTACCGGAAAGAGAATTAACCACATATTTCTATTTTATAAATTGCTTAATAGAAACAAATTAAACTTCTTATAATTGTACACCTTTGACATTAAAATTTTGAGCAACTTACAACCAGTAGTTGAGAAAACAAATCCCAAAACTCATGAAATACAAAAAAAAAAAAAAGGACAAACAATTTTTTTAACACAACATGGCGAATTATATTAAGGGAAATGATATTCATAGCCCTTAGGGCTATGTATAAGGTGTTTAAAATGGAAATAAAAAATCAAGTCAAATATTTATTACTTAGATTAATGTGCAATCTTATCTTGTTTTCCCAAATTATTTCCTTTATTAGAAATAAATTAAATGCTTATACATAGCCCTAAAGGCTACATAGAAACCCAATAAAAGTTCATACAACAACACAAGAAATATAAAGTTGGACAAACAAAGTTAGAGAAAAAGAAAACCTTTTGCACTGAGGGAATTAATGAAAGCAGACACCATTGCACATAATGAGA
The DNA here is from genome assembly GCA_947648045.1 of Beta corolliflora. NCBI lineage: Eukaryota > Viridiplantae > Streptophyta > Magnoliopsida > Caryophyllales > Amaranthaceae > Beta > Beta corolliflora. Next base: position 302,088 of record CANSZD010000820.1, read on the forward strand.
AATTGATAAAATAAGAGTTGAGAGGCAAACCGCAAACCCACTGGCAAAGTGTGCAGGAAGCCAGCGAAGCAGATTAAAAAATGAACTTTTTCCGGGTACCCGTTTAACCAAAACATGCGGCCTGTTACCCAACCTGCTTATTGTCTCTTTTACCGGATCGGGTACCCGGCCCATTAAAATTGAAAATTCTAGTATAATTACCCGTTTTTTATTGCGGGTCGGCGGGTTTTTTTTGAACACCATAAGTCTACTATCTGCCACTATGAGCAGATCACATACTGCTTCTAAACCAATCAAGTTGTTTTTCTCTTGGGATTATTGGGGATTGAAAACCAAGAAAACTAGAAAAGCCATATCTGTGATATCTCAACCACTTAATCACTATGGAATATATGAACTTCTATATATATTCTTTCACTTCCATATATACATTTGAGAGGTTTTGCGTTGCTTTCATCGTAGTGACAACAGTACCCACGCACCTCCTATATAAATCAACAATGTTTTATGACAATGGTAATATCTCAAGCTAATATATGCTTAATTATTCACTTTCAAAATGATGTATGCAATCATCTCTGTTCTCCTACTTACAATGTCTGCAGAAACCATATGTGGTTCTCCTCCTCCACCGCATCCTCCCCCTCCTCCCTCTCCTCCGAGTGACTTTGCTTTATTTGTACTTCAATGGCCGAAAGGTCTGTGCAAAGCCACTACTTGCAAGAAGAATCCTCCTGCGTCGCTTAACGATTTCACTTTGCATGGTATCTGGCCCACGGATGCCAACGGAGTTGCGAAGGAAAACTGCCCTCTACCCTTCGATATCATTCCTTTACAGGTATATATATATTATATACTTCCTCCGTTCCATAATAAGTGAAACATAGGGATTGGGCACAAGTATATATATAGTTCATTTTCATTTGCCTTCTTAATTGGATGTGAAGAAGTCCTAAAGAATTTTTCTTGTTCGGCTATATATTAGTATTACGAATAGATTTTGACTTGCATTTCTCCTGAAGTCAAATCCATGTAATGAGCGTAGGCACTTGCACACATTGCAATTAGTATTTGTTGCAAAAGTTATCAATACTAAATAACATCAATCTAGCTTAGTGGCAAGTGCCTGCATATACTAATACAAGAATATAACAATTTAACAAAAGGTCGCGTGATCAAGACTAGCTTTAATGTCACCATCTATTTCATATTTTTGTCATCATCCATTTCATTATCTTCCCTTTGTGTAATACTTTGTCATAAGTTTATAAATGAACCTTTTTTCCCCTTTTAATTATTGAATTTTATTTTCTTGAATCAAAGTCCGTATATAATAAATTTAAACATAAGTGACACCTAATAGGAAGTGAATCAGTAGCTTCTAAAGAGAATATATATATGAGTATTAATTAAGCTAATTGTCATGAAGTTGAATCATCATTATTCTTATATTTAAAAGTTCTAGATCCGCAATTGATTCCTCCTTATTCTGTGTAGCCTTTAAGGGGGGACTTGGTCACGTATTGGCCAAGCTTCAAAATGCCTCTTGATGAATCTTTTTGGAGGCACGAGTGGGAAAAACATGGAAGCTGTTCGAATCAACCTCTCGTTATGTTCTTCCAGTCAAGCATAAACTTGGCGAAAACTTGGCGCTCCAAAATATTGACCGGTCTTAAAAGTGCAGGTTATGATTTTTGTGAAGCACAAACCCTGTCATGTATTTCGAGTACCTCTAGACTTCTTTATATGCTAATAAATTTCTTTTGGTTACGTGTATTTCTCCTTCCGCGACGCAGCGTATACATTTCGAAATATTTGGATGGTATAGAATCTGTTGTTAACCCCATGAGTATCTACGGACTTCAATGCCTGTCGGACTCCACTAAGAAGAAGTACCTTGTGGAGATACGACTCTGTTTGGACAAAGGCCTAAAATATCTTGTAGCTTGCCCCAAACCTGCCACCACTCAGTCTCTTGGCTGTGGAGCACTAACTGACGTGGCACTATTATATACTCCCTCCGCTTTTTTTTTTTCTTTACATTTGTTACCTTGGGAATGGCCCACTACTTTTGACCGATTATTTTGATTATTTTATAAGTAAAAATATAGTCATGTGTGATCTTGTTAGATTCGTCTCGACATGTAGATTCATAATATCAAATTTTTATAATTTTTACTTAAGCGAAATAAGAGATATTAAGAGTTAAATAATGCTTTGAAAACCGTTCACAACAAATGTAGCAAATAAAAATAAGCAGAGGTAGTAACTAGAAAACTATGGTAATAGTTGTTGAGTATTTTATGTAATAAATAAAAACTTATATATATATATATATATATATATATATATATATATATATATATATGATCTGTTTTTTTTTTCTTCATCTTTGTAGATCTTTTATGAACCCATTCCCCCCTGTTTATTGCCAACGGCCCAACAGTTATGAAGTTTGGACCATGAAATGGATCAAGCACTTCAGCAAACAAATTCTAGATTAACCCCATGCACAATAACAATACTTTTTTCCTGTCAAAAAAAAAAAAACAATACTTTTTGAAACTGTTTATGCTATTTCTATTTTGAAGCGTCGTTTTCATTGATCTAAAGGTTTATTTGATTAATTTAAGCGTGACTATAATAAGTTTAAGGGAAAGTTTAATCAATGTAAGGGTACTTGTTAATGTAATTATGGTTAATTTAAGGGTACTTTTGTTGAAAAGTATCAACTAGAGACTAGAATGTTACACGTCACCCAAAAGATATTGCAAGTGATCTCAATGTAAAATGTAAGACACCAATTGTATCCGAAATCACCAAAATTATACAATGTTCATATTGAAAATGTCAAAAGTCGCCCTTATTAATATAAAGGTTATGCCTCATTTACATGAATGTTACCCTAAATAAAGTTTAGTGCTTGAGTTTAAAAGTCACTCCACAGTAATAAGCGAAAATTGCAATTAGTGAAATAAACTTTGCCCAACTACAACCATTGACCAAAAAAAAAAAATTTAAAACAACTCAAACTTGACAATAGATAGTCATTAGCATAAAGCACACATAATTTGATAAATGATTTTCTCACATATTGCTACAATAAAAAAAAAATCTTCCATTTTGCATTGATTTTACCACTTAATAACGGTCATATTCATACAGTCCAAGTATGATTAGAAGTAGCTCGTGAGATTTTCTCTGTTTAGTTAAGAGACAAACCACTACTTGAAGTAGTGATTTTAGCTTATGTAAAACGACCACCTGATGTGACAATATTGAGCTTTACCCAAGACGTGGACATCATCTTGTAATAATGACGTTTGATTTCAATGCAAAATGAACGTACGTGTAAAAATCATTTTTGTAAAAATTCTCTTTTAGGTGTTTAATTTTCTTTATATTGTTTATCAAATGTGTTGGGATTTAGGGTTTAAAATGAAACCTTTTTTCCGAAACGTACATTTAACTTGCAAAAAAAGGTGCCTTGTGTTAGTATTTCTCTAAAGTTTTCAAGCTTGAGATGTTTTTGTTAGTGTGTTAAGTTTCGGTCAATGATAGTAGTTGAGAAAAGATTACGTGAAAAACAAATAACCATTGAATTGCTGGCATCATCAATTTTTAGGCTCCACACGAAGGCACGTAACGCCTTTATGATGTTTCAACTTCATTTTCCTTTTATGTTTGTCATAAATTAGTGTCAATTAAAAATGCACATTGATCTCTTGATAATTGATATCCCCCCTCTCTTGAGTCTTGTATTCGTTTTCTTCTTCTAACATTGTTTTTGCTTACTAAAGTAAAAAAAAAATACAAGTTTAATACCCTAAACGAAAATTTTAAAACCCCTCTTCCTCTTCGTAGAAATGGAAAAGTCGGCGAAGGAGTCAACTGCCGCCGGAAAGTTCCGATACTTTCACTGCCATTTTTTCCGGCGATGCTGCCGCTGCTGCCGCTGCTTTTGCTGCTGCTACACCTTTCCTTGATCACTTCCGTTTCTTTCCTATGATTCTGAATTTCTCTTCAGAAAATGTCGTCTTCTTCTGTAAAATAACTGAAGGTATGACAGAATTTCCGCTATCTCATTTTCTTCCTCAAATGAATCAACGATTTCTATTTCTATATTTGATTTCTTTTTATTTATTTATGATCATCTCGTTGATGTGTAGTAAATGTGTTAATTTGGTTCTTATCGCTATAGTTATGCTAATTTAAGCACTTTGATTATGGTTTTGCTGCTGGAACATTTAGGTGAAAGGAATAATTAGCTTGAGATTAGTGTCACTATTAAATTTTTGAATAGTAATCAATTAAGAGCTGAATTTGAATCGAAGGGGGAAATTAAACTGATGTTAGATCTTTTTGTTGTTGTTGTGAAATGTGAAATTGAAAGATTGTGAAAATGCATAGGAGACTCCAAAGTAAATATAAGTATTACAATACTTTATTGAAGTGGTAAAGGACAGCCATGGGTGGATATTGGCCTAGCAATGGAGAGTTATTGTGGAAGAATAGTAGGGGAAAATTACCGGTGCATATGAACTCTTAGGAAAACATTGCAAGGGATTTAAACTGAACTATAATTCTTGTGATGAGAGGAGTATATGTTGCGTGATTCTGCGTTGTGTTTTGGACATATGTGTAGTAGTTCTGTGAACAACGATATGCCTGTGTGTGTTTTCTGTGAGTTGTGGATTATTTTAGGTTTAACATAAAATTTTGGTTTGAGGAATTGTGTGCTCCATACTGGCTCATGCAAGCAAGGAGTTACTCTGAAAATAGTAGATCAAAGGAGATAGTTGGGTTTCTGATTGACTGATGCTGTTTGACAGGATGAAGTGATTTTTGGACCGGTAGACTTGAGTGGATCATATGAGAATAGTATTAATATGAATTAGTTATTGGTTTGAGACACTGAAAGTGTGTGTATGGTGTTGGTAATCACACTAGTATGCAGGAGATTAACGGCTTAAGAGAGAATTATATTATGCTGTGGAAGTACCTTGTTGTTGGAAGGGCTTTTATTTTGTTGTTAGTATTAGCTGTGTTATATTTCACCTGTAGAGGTATAATCGACTTCTTGAGCATAAGTAAAATATGTGCTCATTGACTTCAGACACTCAATTCTTTGCTATATGGTTGTCATTCTTTTCAAGGTTAAATTTCGAGAACTTATTCTCTTAAAACACACTGATAAAGTATTTGAAATTTAGCATCATTTGTTTTGTGAAGAGGGAGGATGTCGGAAGTTTTGCAAGACTTAGGCTTCCTTCTAGGCTAACATTGAAGGAATAGGGAGTATTTGTTTTTGCCATATTTAAATTTTAATTTTAACATTATATTACACTTATATATTCATGAATATTTAAAATAAAAATAATCAATCATATAATTCTTTGAAAATTTAAGGTACATAGAACATCAAAATTATATCTTAATTGAGATTGGGTTTTCATTCTTCTTTATGTTATGCCGGCAGAAATCCAGCCCACGATAACCTTTTGTATAGTTTTGCACATCAGGAGCAAGATTGGCATTGCTCAGAGCAAACAATTTGCACGTATTGGTGATAGTTCATACTATTATCAGTCAATCTTCCCTCTTTAATCAGTTTATTAATATATATTAAGAGAAATGAACATTCAAAACGTCTGGTTCCTTGCCAGAAGATGTTTTATGCCCCTACCCCTTGTGTTTTAATGTGTAATACAGTAATAGTGATTATGAGAACTCAGTTTTTAGTTGTACTGATGGTCTAGTTTTAAGTTTGTAATTCTACTCATCTAGTTGATGTCAAAAAAAAAAAAAAGATAAAAAGTCTAAATTTGACCTTTTTTGGTTGAGAAAACATATAGGACAGCCATATGGGGATCGGGAAGGGGCTTATCTTCTTGGCAGCAAACTCAGACCGTAGACAACAAACCATGAGCATATACAGAATACAGTCTATCTGTACAGAGAACAATTTAACAGCCTCTGAAGCTCGATGTCATTCTTACTGATCTTAGGCAGAATCTGATTCATTCTAAGGCAAATATATTCCTAATGTTGCAGACAACCCTATCTAGATGCTGTAGTATCCAACGCCTTTCAGCATCATTATAAGCATATATACAAAAGCAGTCTTTCTTAAATTTCAAGGTTCTTTTACTGCATCTTGTCAACTGAGCTTTGATGCATAACGAATCCTTGATGTCGAATCTTAGACAGAACCTGATTCATTCTAAGGCAAATATATTCTTAATGTTGCAGACAGCCCTATCTAGATGCTGTGGTATCCCACGCCTTTCAGCATCATTATAAGCGTATATACAAAAGCAGTATTTCTTAAATTTCAAGGTTCATTTACTGCATCTTGTCAACTGAGTTTTGCTGCAATTGATGCATAACGAATCCTTGATGTCGAAAATTCGACCTCGGGAGCAAAAATGACTATTAATTAGGAATTAAGGTAGTGAATCTAGAACGTAGAGTATCATTTATGCACAAAAGAAGTATTAACCTATGTCACTCGGACTCTTCAATTTGCCTGAAGTACGCGTGTTGGATTTTCGAGTCTTGACACTTTGAAATGGGTATAGATACCTAGAGACTTCATTTTGGGCCAAAATCATGGATATCATAAAATAGACGAGTCCAACAACAAGACACTTACATGTGTTCGACATGGGTACCCGATTCCGAGTAACATAGGTTACATAGGTATTAATCTACTCATTGCACCCAACCAATGTTTATTTGTTACTAGCTCATTCATAAGTCTAGCTTACCTGTTGAGATGTAGTGCCGTCAAAGTTTGAATCAGACATCCAACTTACTAAATTGAATGAATAAACGACATCCTAATGATTCAAGACGAGAAGGTTCACTTAGGAATGTTATAAATTGCACCTGAACTTGCTAGCTCAACATAATCAAGCCTATTCTTGTCAGCATGGTTCAATTTTCAGCCTTTTTTTTTTTTTTTGGTACCTACAAATGACTCATCGTCAGTTTATTTTTGTAGAATTTTCCTGTTTTAAAAAATTGAGCTACATGCAGTCATGCATCTTACATACCTTACCATATAAAAAAGTAAAGTGAGGATTCATTGTATTTTTCATGAAAAACTTAGAAAAACATTTGGCATGTCTTGTTTGCCTAATGCTAAATGCGCCACGAGGTGCCTTTTCAGCTTACTGCTTTGAGCTGTTTGTTTGGCTGCCGGTTCTCTTCTATGACATGATGTCTTCATAATTTTACTTGTCAGATTCGTTTGGCTGTCCTGTGATGTTAGTCCACTAACTGTTGACAAAATCACTATATTCATGATGACATTCGAGTCTTCTTTTTTTTTGGCATCAAATTCTTAAAATGAGGGCTTGTTTGATTTTCTTTTTAGGATTAGTTTGCTGCAGTTCCTTAAGTCTCATCCTTCCTTCAGTACCCTTTTTCTTCTCTTGATTGTGCCGTTTAAACTGGATGTATCCTCAATCCTCATTCGTCACTTTTACTTGATGTTGGAATGAGCATCTTTGAATGGCATCTCTGAAACTGTTTTTGGGACTGTTTTAAACTGAGTTTCTCAATGCTCATCCTTTTCTCTCTGTATTCTCTTGATTGTGACTTTAAAAAGGATGTATTCTCATCAGCACTTCTACTAATTTGATGTTGGAATGAGCATCTTCAAAATGATTCTGCTATTTTTTCAATTTGTACCTTTTGCATCAAACTCTTTTCTACCATGAATCATGAAACCAATCATAAACCCCTTATAACAGTTTTGTTTCATGTTCGGAATATCGATCAGCTAATGTCAACTGACTCAGCTCCATTGTTGTGAATAGAGCTCGTAAGTCATAATTAGGTTCCATCTATCTTTAGATAATTTTGTTAGAGGATGACTACAAATATCTCAATATAACAAAGAAATCAATTCCCATAAAATGTTTTACATGTTCGACTCTATCTCAAGCTGTTGGTTGTCGAACTTCTCAACTCAAGAACATTGCACTTGCCACGATACACCCATGTGTAGTGTGTGTATAATACACCCAAGGCTATCTTCTTGCCTATTTGAAGGGCTTAAAATGAGCAAATTAGCAAAATGAGAGAGCTCCAATGAGCAGAAAGTAGTTTTGGTATACCCTATGACGGTGTACAGTGAATGTAACTTGCATCTATCGATCAATTCCTCTTTTCATATATCTTCCATATAGTAATTAGTATGTACCCTTTGAGCTTTTGCTTTATTTGTACAACTATATATCGCAAACCCCATAATAAACAGACTGCTACTATGCTTGCGAGTTGTAAGTTTTAATCAAATTCAATTTATGGATGAGAAAAGTTGATGCAAATGTTCTCCAAGATTAGGACTGAAATTGAAAACCTTGAACTATAAAATTCAAGAACTTTTGTCTTTTCCTTGATAAATCATGATCAACTTGTTTGCTTCTTGGACAGTAGTCAAGATTGTTCCAAGTATTTCTTATTTTATTCAAATTTTTCTTTCATTAAATAGAGGTAATCTAGTCAAATCTCAAATGATTGCCACCTTGTGATATATGGACAGAATTCAGAACATGGAAAAGCTGCAGTAAGGATCTCATGGCTGATTCCTGTACATGGAGAGCATCATTGAAGCTCATATATCATTTTGTGAGTGAGACTTACTTCTGCCAGCTTGGACATATTCACCATTTCTAGAACCTCAAGAAATCTGGCAAGTACATACTAGGATTGGTTTTTCCCTTTTATATATAATCCCTTTTTCTTCTCTTTTTTGTCTTCTTGTGTTTGTTCTTCACTAGTATTTTGCTTGTATATGGTTGTCTATGGTGCTGTGACTTCAATGAATAAAACTTGTCATGATGATCTTTCATTTATGGCCGGATCCTCTTTGTTGAAAGTTTGGAACTTAAGTAATCAATATATTTTGTATTTTACTTACCTTTGTGTTTCTTGGTTTTGGGCCTTCTAACCATGCCTTTCGTGAATCTTGTCTCTTTGGACTTTGGACTTTCTTCTTTAACTACTTTGTGTTGAATACTTCTTCCCCCAACCTAGTGGTGATGAGAAGCCAGGCCAACCAGGCTTTTGACCAAAAAAGTAGGCTGTTCAGGACTAAGGGCCGGGTCGGGCCTACTCTTTGACAGGAGATTTCTGCTCCAATTGTGAAAATCGGGCTGGCCCAGTTTGGACTTTCGGGCGTAAGGCTAAATTAGATTAAAACTCTTTTCAGGTCTTAATTTTTTTATGCCTACCAGAAATTTTAATTGGGAATTATTCGAGGGTCGTGCACAACCTAAAACTTGGGTTTTTTCATACCGGGGCCTATAGCATATTGAATTATTGATAGCTCTCTCAAGTCTCAATCTTGCTTTCTCTGAATCGAGTAGGTTAATACCTAGTGTGTTAAACACATGGAGGAAAAACTTCCTTTTAATTATTACTTCCTCTATTTTATGATTATTTGACCATCACCTTTGACACATTTTTTAAAAAGGTCATGTGAAGAGAAGAGAGAAATAAAACTTGGACCCATGTGATATGAAACTTTTAAATAATGAAAACGTTGCAATTAAAAAAGAACGGAGAATGTATATTGATGAGGATTAGGTGATTGACATGTTAGCCTTAGCCATCTGCCATTTATCCTTATTTGGTAGCGAAAGGTAAATTACTTGAAAGTATTACTAATAAATTTAGTTGGCATTTGTGCAGAAACAACTAAATTAGGGAAAATATAAAAGAAATTAGTGATGGCCACTTGTCGAGTGAGACTCTCCATATCATATTGTACAGAATGAACTTATGTAGTCCATTTCTATTTTGTGTAAAATGGTTACATCCTCTTAGTTCGCGGTACTATGTAGTCATGCATTATAGAGTGCTATTTTAGGAAGCATATACTTCACCTACCCTACTTCATGCAATGCTCTTATAGTAGAGTTTACCTACCAGAACTTCTTAGACTCACAGCTATCAACTCCTACAATTTGGCTGTTGGTTGGAAGTAGTCTACTTGCATTAGGGTGGTTTATAATCATAACACACATTATAACCCTTTTATTTAGGGGGGTTTGTATAGTAAACTGAAATCCCAATAGTTGCTTAAAAATATTCTATTGATTAGCAAAAAGACCAAAGAAACAACGAAAAAAAGTGTGGCTCAAGCGTTTTTCATTTATCTTTTGTCCCAATGCTAATATTGGCTCATGTTCATGGATATAACTATGTTATACGCCAGTTGTTACTTAGCGCAACCCTCCTCCTTTGTCCGTGTTTGGGATCGGGGGTACTGACTAACGGAGTTTTTAGTCGCATCATGAATATAATATAATAATATTCATAGTTGGAAACCCCATCGAGGAGGCAAAGCATGAAATTTTGGCATGGGACAAAAAGCATGACATCTGGTTGAGTGGTGCCACTAATTTTTATAATTTTGCCTCCCACAAATTCCCCCCCAGAAAAGGGCAACATTCTGGGTGTGACTACCAGAACTCATCTTTCTTACAGAGGTTTTCTTTTTTTTGGAGAGAGAAAGATGGAAGGAAGAAAGAATAGGCAGGCGCAGAAGAGACATTGTCAGGTTAAGAAGTCAGAGAGAAAGAGAGAGAGAGAGAGAGAGAGAGTGTGTCATAATCACTTCTCATTGCTTTCAACAGAGAAGAATAGAATCGAATCAGAGAAAAAGCTTAGGAAGAAAGAGAAGAGAGCTCACAGCAGAGACATTAAAGCACCCTCAAAACAAAACAAAATAAAAACACCAGGAATCTTTTTTCTTTATTTTTCTTCCTTTTTACTACTGTTCAAAAACCCACTCCATTCCATCATTGTTTCTCAACCGAAATGATTAGTCATTTACTACAACAACTAGACCGCACTCCATTCAGTTCCCTTGGGAAGGAACAGTAGTGTAAGGCAATCTCTGACTGTAAAACAAAAAGAAAATAAAAATTTTAGGTAAAACCAAAATACTCACTTGGACTCCGGTACTCAGAGACATATACGTTGGAGTGATGAAGATATAACATGGGTATTAAGGTATAGTGAAGACTTGAGTACTAAGGCCCTTGTCTTTTTGGATTTGGGAGAATCGAACCGAATTAGGAAACCCGGTTGCGGAGAAGAATCGAACCGAACTCAAATGGAACCAAAATAAGTCTAAAAAAACGGGGCCTAAAAAAGAAGAAAGTGGGTATTTTGACTTTGAGATAGTAAATTGTAAGAACCTTCTATCTCTTTCTTGTTTGAGTAAGTGAGGTGAAAACAACTTACCAAATCTGTGTGCCCATGTTTTTTCATTCCTAGTTAAAAAAGAAAAAGAAAAATAGTGATCAACTGTGAAAGTGATAATCTTTAGATTACAAAAAGAACTCCTCTACATTGAAAATGATTGATGATCAAAAGCTTTTTAACTTTGATTACAGAAGTATGGAATCATATACTACTAAGATGAAAGCTGAAAACTACTACATTCCTAAGCTAATATTCTTATCTAATCAAAATAAGAAGTAAAAAAAAGAACCCTTTATCTAAGGGATTTCTAGGCAAAACACACACTCCTTGCTTCATCAGTGTTGTTAATGTGATTTGGAAAAAGATCTGCTCAAAGGTGGGTTTACCTTTTTTTTTTTGGCAGGGAACCAAGGAGAGGAAAATGGGGGAAAAGACCACAACCCAACAACAACCACCTTGCTGGTTGATCATCTGAAAAAGTGTGTTTTTTTTTTCTTTTTTCTTTCTAAACCATTCTATCATCTCTGTTTTTTTTCTGTCATCTTCTCTTTTTTGCTGTTTTGAAGTTTCATGCTTTCTTTTCACTCTATTCTCTTTGTCCATTCATCAATCCATTCACTCAATTAACCTTTACCTAATTTACCTGTGACTGCAAAAATCCAAAAGCTTCTTCCTTCCTTCAACAATTTCATCAAAGAAATCATCAAGTTGGCTAATAATATTCTCAGCCCCAGATCTTAACACCCCAAAACAACCTTTTAAATTGTCCACTCTTTCTCTTATCCCCACTTCAGATTCCCACTCCACTCTCTCACCTCCTCTCCTCTCCAACTCTGCCCTCAGCTCTTCCATGGCCGCCTTCGATCTTCGAAACTCGTATAATAGAACTCCGGGCCTCCCACCATTGATTTGATTAATCTGAGCTGCCATCCTTTGTTGCAATCTTGCTGTTGATACCATAAAAGCTGATCCAAAGATCACACACCCTTCATATCCTCCTCTCAAAAAGTTAGACTCTGGCCAACAGTACACTAACCCACATAGTAGAATCATCAGTAGTAAAGAACTAACGTTCCTCATTGCATAGAGTACTCCTCTGAACCCACTGAACCCATTCAATTTCGATTCAATTGATACTTTTTCATCGAATCGAAGCGATAATGTTTGGATTCTAGTCTCCACCAATGCTCTGTTCTCCTCTTCTGATCCTATTGCTTCTCTTCTACACCCTGAAAGCGCCCTAATCACCTGTGTTGGAAACAAAAAATTTAATCAATATTATCAAAACACATGATCAAATATTGAGTTTTTCAAGTAATATAAGGTTTAGACAGATTTTTTTTGGCTAAGATGGTGTGAAACTTAAAACTTTATAAGTATTCTTGCTTAACTAAAACTTCGTGTCAGACCGTCTGATACAAGAATTTATACCTGGCGAGAGAGCTGGGGAGTGATATGGCGATGGCCGTCGAGAGACGAAGCGATGTTGAGGCCAGAAGAGTAGTAATTCTCCATGGTAGAGATGCCGGATTTGAGGACATGACAAGCTTCCCAAAGCTTAGAGCTTTCATCCATGTATTCATCAAGCCACTTATCTCCTACAGGAAGATGAAGTTTTTGGACAAGAAGTGTTAATTGGGAATGGAATGATCGGAGTAAAGAGAGAGTTCTTTGGAGGAATTGAATTGACATGAAATTATTAGAAAGGAAAACTCTTTCTAGATCATCTATTCCTCTTGTTAAGAAAGTGTAAAACCCATTAACAGAAGAAGTTGGATCCATAATTAACTAGTGAAGAAAATTAAGCAGAGGAAAAAAATCAGAGAGAATGTAAGTGGGGTGTGGAGGAGTGAATGAAGAGGAGGAAAGAAGAGAAGGGGAGGAAAAAGGTTGTAAAGAGAGGGGGTATTTAAATTGAGAGGGTGGAAAGAGAAAAAGAAGGGAAATTGGAATGGAAGGAGAAAAAAAAGGTTGAAGTGAATTGAAGGAGGGGGAATATCTTAGAAGCTCAGGTTTCTATGGGTTGAAAAGGATTGTTGGGAGCAATGATGGGTGTTTCCTTTAGAGGGGAAAGGATGATTGGTAATCTGCCATTTTTCATTGTTTAATGGGCAGAAAGAATTTCAAGTGGAAATTAATCTAAATAAAAAAAAAATTATACTTTGTAAGGTTAATATTTTTCATCGGCACAAAAAATAAGAAAAATTGAGAGAGGTATAGATAGGAAAAGGAATTTGAGCGACGTTATAGGTGAGAATTAGAGAGATGAAATTTTAATTAACGTACAGATGCAAGTGTTATGGTTATTGTGGAACATTCAATTTAGTGAATTTTAAGTTGATTGAGGAACAAAGTGAGTAAATATGAAGTATATAAGAAAAGTTAACACCCAAAAGAAAGAAATTCAAAATTAAGGATGGGGAGAGGGTGGACAAACTTCTTTTAAGCAAACAATGAAAATTTCATGAGCTTCCTTCCAATTTGTTACTTTTTTGGAAGTGTCCATCTTCTTTTATTAAAAAAAACATTTAATACAACTATACTATAAAACAATTTTTTGCAAGTTATTTTAATATATGGTGGGGTGGTGGGCTATGGGTATGTTTTCTATGATATAAGATTGTTGTCATTGGCTAGTAAAAGCTTTGACTGAGATTTTTTGTGCTTGTATTACTTCTAAACTGCTTCTATTCTAATTCTAATTATGGAATTTGGATATGGATTTTTGAGGTTCTTTGATTTGAGTGCTTCCTTTGGCTTGTTCTTCCCTCTTTTTCCTTCCTCGAGCAACTGACTTTGTTCCCATTTTGCTTCCCATCCCATCCTTTTCTATTGAAATCTGCATTTTACGTTTCTTCCTAGTCCTAGATTAATGCCTATTTTTATTTCTGCTTTGTCTTTCTGAGGACACATGGAATGATGGGGTTCTTTGAATTTGTCTTCTACATCCATTCTACTATGCAATCTATCAAGTCTTTTTAGGCCTTTCCAAACTTCTAGCTCCCTGGTTATTTGGTGTACTGCTCCCCTTGTAATTTGGCAAGGGGCAAACCTACTTGTTTTTCTCTTCATTGTTTCGGGCCGTTTTTTGTTGATGTTTTGACATTTATGTTAATCATCTTATCTGATATTGCAAATGTAAAACATTTGATATCTTTCTATTTTTAGAGGTCTGATCTAAAGAATTTAGTACTATTCTTATCATAAAGAGATTAGTATGGATCAGATCAAAACGGACCAAATCAAAAAGATTCAAAATCGAATGATGCCATAGTAGAAAGATTCTAATCATATCACATCTCACATAATTTAGACCTAAATGCCTTATTTCAAATGATATTAAAGAGAATAGTCCTCCTATATCTCTGCTAACACAGCAGCATCAGACCTTACTATCCAAGCTGGGAGTTCATTCTTCCTCTCAGCTTGAGGGGGAGTAAAGAGAATAGTCCTCCTATATCTTTGCTAACACAGCCCACTAAACTATGTAATGGCCCAAACTTAGTAGCTTAACTTTTTTTGTCTGCTGTAATCATTAGTGGGTTGTGTTAGCGGAGATATAGGAGGACTATTCTCTTTAGATATGAACATATAACCTAAATCAGCAAGCTTATATTATGAATATAATTCAAACACGTAGGAGTCCAATCGTCTAAATCAATAGATATTTTGTTAGACTTGTCAAAGAGATCATAAAGACTTATTTCATTTTGTATTATGTATTTGTTGAAAAGATTTGACGTTGAGTAGGATCTCAGTATTATCAAGGTACACAGTACATTTAGGTCAAAAATGATGATTTGCTTGGTTCATGTACATAGATTGGTGTTTGTGACAAAGTAAAGTAACAGTTACATTCTTCAAATAGGTGATTAACACCTTATGCTTTCTTTATACCCAACTACTATAAAGTTATAAATAATGATATTAATTACTAAAGATGTCTTTTTCTCTAAGTTTTGAGGGCCTAGGGAAGGTAGCAGGTGGGGGACCAGGAAATCTTAAATTTGTGGATTATGTTTTTTTGGTTTATTAGTTTAGTGATTTATTATGTGTTGTTCTATAGTAGAATGCTCGTGGGTTTTTGGAGAATACGACGGAAGGAGTATGTTGGTCTTTTAAGATTTCTTTGGAAAGTGAAGAGAGGCTTGAAGTTTGGAAGCACCATTTTTAAGACGGATTTCTCTGTTTTTTTATTATTATTTTTTTTTGAAATTTTCAAGGTATTGCAATCTTAGGGCGCTCCCCCTATTGCTAATGCTTAGTCTAAGAGTTGGATGCTTAAACTTGTCGACACAAAGCACATAATTACTAAGAACCCCACTTTTTAGCCAAATTAGAGGGTCAATACTCAATAGTTAGATGAAATTGAGTTGTAATTTATTATATTAATGTTTTATTGAGATGTAATAAATATATACGAGTATGTTATAGATTCAACAATCATTCTTTCGGGAAAAAAAAAGTATAATTCAAAACCATTAGTCTTCTTTCGTATATTGCATCTACTTAAACCGGATAATTGGAAAAATTGGGAATAAGATAAAGGTAGTGAACGAAATTAACTTATGTCTTTAGACACATAAGCTAATGAAATAGCTAATGAAATGATTGATTTGATGGTAAAGTTAGATGAATGCAAGTCCTAAGAAGGTGGGGAAAGTAAATGGAAAATCCTATGAAAATTTGCTTCGTAAATTCTAGAAGCCTGAGCCAGCTGCCCTAAGCTTCCTTCTTATCAGTTTATTTATATTATTAATGTGAATAGTTAATGTTATATTTGTATTTTTAGCTATATAACATTATATATTCACATTCACTACATCGGCATAAATATATACATGATGATATTATTTTTTTTGTAAAAAGTTGTTCAGTAAATTATCACTTTTTAGTTTTTACTAACTAGACCCATATGTTAGTTCAAAGATACTAGTATTTCATATAGATATCAGAGCCTAAATCCCAGCTAGTTCAATATGCTTATATATTGACCATAACACTAGTTATTAGTATATTAATTATGTGAAAGGGAAGAAGTATTTTTCTTCTGGTTCTCTACTTTTGCACCTAGGGTATTAATTCCTATAATGTAGATCCATCTGTAGGTTAGATTTAGAATTGTAAAGAAAAGGGAATATATCAGGTTTTTAACTAATGATAATTTGATTTTATTAGATTCTTCAAATAATTGCATAAATGAATATACTCTCATCTTATCTTCACTGGATTTTTTGTCCACTATGCATTGTTTTATTCCCAAATTCTTATTAGATTAACACACTTATTTGGTCACCACATACCCATAATCATTTTGATTCCGTTTCCTCTTAGTATTAGATTTACAAGTGTACTAAAATATTGTGAAAGCATATGTAAGTTAAGAAATTAGTGACCTCACGTCCCAAAAACAAACTATAAACTAAAAATACTAAAAAGCAGCTAGTGATCTTCATCATATCCTTGACGCAGAATCTCAACTAAATTATAGTTTTCTTTCCAATTCAATAATCCATCTAATTGCTCCAAATTATTGAGCTGTTCACATAAAATTGATGCTATTTTGCTAATTTTAATAGTAATCACCTTCTGCATATTCTTTATTAAGTGATTGGCCTTCCTCTCCTTTCATATTCTCTTTATTAGAACTTTTGTTATTGCGAAATAGGTTTAATCACCAAAAGTACCTACTTATGTGATTCTCTCATGACTTCAATAATCCCCTTCTCGATAAGTGGCATTATCGTTGGATGTTAGTTATGGTATCTTGATTTGATGTGGCATTTCGGGAAGATTTCATGTGTCATATTTTGAGAAAATGCCCGCTTATTAGAAGGGTTGAGATGTATTGATTGTTTTATATTCAACACTTTCTTGAAAGAATATGTTCTTATATCTTAGTATGTAGAAAAGAACATGTACTTATTTGTTGGAAGTATGAACATGATCTTGGGGTGAATAGGGGAAGGAAGGAATGGAGAATTATTTTCCACCAACTATTTAGAAACGCATTATAGGACATCATAGGTTATGAGCCACAAGAACACAACAAATTATATATCAATTTGAACATAGCTATAATCCAACCTCAAATAACTCCAAAAGCTCTCATTTACAGCTTATGTCAATTGTTAGGATATGTTTATAATGCTTCTATGATTCCTAGCTATGGTGTATCCCTTGAAGTAGTTTTAGCTTCCCAAACCCCTAGAAGGTCACACAAGCGTTAATTATAGCCTTCAAAAGTGGTGAATTCGAGACTTTTTCTAGACTTGGACGATGTTTTCCATCAATGAGCTTTTCTAAGGTTTTGAAATGCCCTGCAAGGATTCTTGGGTGGTTGGGTGGCCCTACATTGAATTGGAATGCCATTTATAGCTCGATTCATTTTCATCGTCGTCATTAAACATAGTTATATTCCAACGAGAGTTAACTCTGAAGGCCTCCTGACACCATCCTATGACCCTAATGATGCTTTTAGATGGTATTACCATCCGAAGGCCTCCGAGGGTTATGAAAGGCCTTGAGATGAATCTCGAGTGGTTATGACACTCTAACATTGCCTTAAAATTTCTTCTACAACTTCTTTTTTGTATCTCTCTCATTCAATTTCGAAACAACTCCAAAGGCCACTACATGCGCATTTTAGGCGGGAATATGCTCTTGATTGGTCTCCTATGACCCTAAGATGCATCCATGAATATGTTGCATAAGTCTCTAGAATTTGCAAAAGCGTGAATTATAGCCTTTAATTTTGACTATTTTAGGCTTATCTTGAATTTTTTAGACCCAACCGTCTTTTTTGTCCATGAGTACCTTTTCAATGATCTTGAGATGATTAAATTTACATATTTAGATAAAAGACCATAAACAACTAATCAACTTGTATAATCTCAAGAGTATTGACTTGTGCTACTATTGTCTATTTATAAGGTACCTTCAGATTATGGGACAAAAGTAGCGGATTATAATTGTAAAATGCTATTATATAGCTATATTATTGCAAATGGAACTACCCTTTATTATCTAAACAAACTTGTAGCATTACCTAATTCTTCATTAGTGTTGCTTGTATGCTATGTGCCAAATAATATAGCATGCATGTGTTTTTTATACATATATAAAAGATATATTATGGAAGACAACCCTTTTTCCCCTTGTGTAAAACCAATCTATGAGATCTCTCTTCTATTTAACAATAATAGAGAAAAATAAAGTGACTATTTACCAATTGTTGCCAAACAAAACTATATTTGGTAGAGCTAAAAAGAGAGCAAGTGGGCGAAATTTAGGCAACATATGGCAAAGTAATAAAAACCATCCTCTATTTTGCAAATCTGCACAACAGGAATCATATTTTGTGAATGCAGACTTTTTGAGGTTTTGGCCCAAAGAAGAAAAGATAGCTGTATAATGGAGAACTGGTTGTTGGGTGTTGGCTTAGTTTAGTAAAAGTTGCAGACATGGTAATTTCAGAAATTTGGTAATTTGATATTGCATTATTGTTATATTGGGAAATATTGGAGATTTCTAGCTACTCTATCTTCCCTCTTAAAAGCCATCTCTCTCAAATTTTCTGTCCATCCCTTGAATTGCATACAGCTGGTTGTATGCAATTATCAAACTTTAAATTTATGTGCTTCTTGGTGAAGTAAATTGAATGAACGATGTATACTTGCATTGGTAAAATTATTATTGCCTTCTTTAGCGTCAATACACAAATTATTTACTTCTTTTTGTTTTTCACTACTTGCAATAGTTGGATTTAAACACTTGTCAATACACAAATGATTTGGAATTAATAATTTAGGAAGAAGATTTGTAATTGGTGGTTAATAGGAAGTCATGTGATTTGACAATTAAAAAGAAAGAAGGAAATTAGACAAATGGCTAAAGTTTTCAACAAAAATATAAAGAAAAAGGGCTAAAGTAGAAAATAAAATAAAGAAGATTTTGTAGGTCGGGTAAAATTTACGGTCACGTCACGCCACATGTTTACTAAAGTTGTTATTGCATAGTTCACCCATTTAGTTCATGTTATTCCTTACACTAGACTTAAGTCGATATCATATAAAGTTTTCTATCAACTTTTCAATAGACTGCACACATACTAATATCTTATTGGAGGATAATTTGACCACACGAAAAGCAAAAAAGTCCATTATAATTTCAACCTAAATTCAATGAATTTAACGATAAATAGAGTAATTTATCTCTAATATATATGATTAACCTTGAACTTCGTATACCACTAGTTAGTCCTAAGTTTTCCTTCTAATTAGTCCTAACTAAAGATGCATGTGACAACATTCGGTTGCAAATAAACTTGCGATTGATAATAGTGATTTAAAGTGAAGATGTGAATCAGTGGATGTATCGACATTATTTTTATAATAATGGAACCAGATTGTAACCATCCTTAAGCAAGCAATGGTCCCCAATTACATTGATTTAACCCATCCTGAAATCTGGACCCCAAATTCCTATTGACTTAGTTGTTGCCTAGTTTTCATACGAGGAAATTAGGTTTGTCTATGTAATTTGAGGCTCTGTTCTTAAACATTTGAGCCTCTTTTGTGAATTTCAATATTTTTCATAGGAGTGCTATTAACTTTAGTTGATGACTTGATGTCAATTGAATACTTCATTATTTGAAAATTAAACATGTTGGCAACTTGATGTAAAAGGAAATCAAAAGCATATAAGAAAAAGAAACATTTCAAGCTCCTGTATAATCTTAGTGCATGTTATATATAGTTTAATTGGTAATATTAACGGTGATATAGAAATGAGATAATAGATACAATTTCGTCTACATCATTCACATAAGAGAAAATTTATAAGAATAACTCAAATATTAGTTCCGGAAGCCATCCTCCCATGCAAAATATGAAGTTTCCTCAAATTGAACTTATTTTTGCTGAATTCTTAATCTGAGAAGAATGTGGAGCATTAATCATCATCTTTTATCTAAGTTTTTTTATTCCTTGTGTTGTGTAGTGTTCATTTAGAATTATAGTTTTAGATTTGTCTCACTCTTAAGTATATCTTTTTCACAATAAAAATTTTCTTTGATGGACCCATCATATACTTCCTCTGTACTATTATAATTGCAACATATTCATTTAGCACATTTTTTTAAGAAACTCATGTGAAAAGGACAGAAAAATAAAAAGTGGGGATCATGTGATTGGAGAGAGATAGAGAAAATATATTATCAAATATAAAAACGTTGCAATTAAACAAGAACAAAGATATATTTTCAAATCACATTTCATATCAGGATCATTAATGCCTATCTTTCTTCCCTATTTTTTTTACAGTAGTAAATACCTATCTTTCATTATTGATGATCTTGATCACAAATTATTAATTACTGCTAAAGCATAACAACTTTTGTTCCTTTATCTTCCTACCATTCCTCTTCAATCTTGACTGTGGATCATTCAATGCCTATATCTTTCTTTCATTATTGGCTGAGAAACTGTAAAAGTGATTTCTGCAAAAAAAAAATGGAGAAGATTAGTCTTGATTCAGCATCATTAAGCCGCCATGTCAGAAATGCAAAGGATTTCTCCTTTTTAAATACTAGTTTTTTTTTCTTTTTAACCGTCTCTACTCTATTCTCTAACAAATTATCTTAACTATTGATATATTTAATTATGTATTCATATAAATATTGACTAATTCATATTAAAAGAATAAACAAAGGATGCATCTAGATGAATTGATTAAGAACCCATAATATATAGAAGTATTACTCATGTTGTTTTCTTTAGATAAGTACTCCCTCTGTTTTGTTTTTTTTTATCTTTCTCACTTTGCTGTGCGCATCTCCCAATGCACATCTTTGAACTTAAATATCTTTCATTATATATTAGTAAATTGAGACGAATCAAACAAGACCCCACATGACTATATTTTTTCTTATAAATTGAAAAAAATTGAGAAGATTATATCTAAGTATGAATAGTATCAAGATTTTAAGGGAGAACTATAAAAAAAAGAGGGAGTAACTTTTAAACTATATAAAATGACTACTTTTCAAAAATAAATTATATTAAATGACACTAATGAGAAATTAGCTTCTAACTTTAAATTTTTTCGTGGTCCCTATATCAAACCATAAATACCTCTTAATATTATTGATATATTATACATAATGTTCTCTACAATTATAATATGCATTTCATTTATTTAGAAGTCGGAGATATCTAATGTCACACCCTTTATGTTGTTTTATTAGTTGTGTCTTATCTTGACAATCAATTTATTTGAAAACATGTTGCCAAAGTTGTATTAATATATCGGTATAACAATTTACTTTCATAACTTCAAAGATTTCTTATATTACAAATTCTATCAAGATTAAGTCTCTCATTTTTCTCATCTAAATCTCTTTTCTTTTCCTAATTATATGTACATAAAAAATTAATGCGTATGGTTTTAGCTTTTAGATTGAACTTGGTACTTTATCCAAAAATGTGCATAAAGCAAGGATAAAACAGATCTTCTTTGTTCACATGAAAAGAGCAAAGAGAAAAGAGAAAAAAAGGAGAAGATTGAGAAAGTGTCTTGCCCCCGCTTGTTGTCTTGTTGAAGAGAAAGTGATGTGAACCTATACAATTTAACCTTATGAACATTTAGGTTATAAAAGGTGAAATCTAAACAGCTGGAGAAATTTCCATGCTTCTTAATTAACCTTTTAAAGTAGGAAGATTTTTTCTATCTTCCATCTATGTCTTTGTCCATCCAAGCAAAGTGACCACTTTCTCCATTTTGATTATCATAAAAGCATAGACAGAATCTTTAAGCAAGTCAAAAAGGAAAAGTTTGATTACCTAAATGTGATGCACCTAACATTTGTAAACTTGAGTATGTTAATTTCAATAATTTCAAGAAGTTTAAAGGAGTAAAAATCTGTTGAATAAACACACTTGGAGTTCACCAAAAAAAAAAACACTTGGAAAAAAAAAATCTTCTTAATATTCGATATGTTAATTTTTTTTTAAGTTTGATTACCTAAATGTGATGCACCTAACATTCCTAAACTTGAGTATATTAGTTTCAATAATTTCAATAAGTTTAAATGAGTAAAAATAAATCTGTTCAATAGAGTACACACTTTTTTTCCTTCTTAAAATTCAACATAGAATAATTCTAAGCACAATCATAAAAGTGGCTATGTATTTAAAGCTGAATTTCGAATTGCTAAACATTTAATAAAAGTGAATGGTACATGATGTATCTTGAATACCTAGTTTACCCTTACTCCGCCATTATATATTGATCTACCGACAAATTATAGATCCAAAAACCAAGGAAAGTAAAGGGAGTGACCATTTGAGAGGAGAAATAGTGTGAGTTTATTACATTTTAAGGAAGTCAGAGAACATGGAAGAGAGAGTGTAAGCCATGATGATTAAAGTATTGTATATCTTTTGCCAAAGTAAGAATAAAGTAGAAGCAGATAGAACTTTAAAGACCGAACGAACATGTAAAGCGGGTAGATTAATGAATAACATAAACTAGATACATTAATAAAAGAACGGCGGGAATATAAATTAAGTGTTAGTCACAACAGTAGATAAAACCTATCTAGGACTCCCTTTTTCTCTCACCAATCTCTTCTCTCCCACACAATCCTAGTTTCTCTTATCAATTTAGGGGTTGTCAAAACCTTTTAAGGCGATGGTAAGATCCAATTTTTTATTATCAATGTTTAAAGTAATTGTACATCATCTCTTCTAATACCCATGTGTTTGATTTTATCCCTCACCTTATGAGAATTTGAAGTCAATATTTTTTGTTTTATTTCTATTCTACTAGATTTTGGTCTACTACAAATTACTTTGCTGATTTGAATTAATAAATTT
The DNA here is from genome assembly GCA_947648045.1 of Beta corolliflora. Lineage (NCBI taxonomy): Eukaryota > Viridiplantae > Streptophyta > Magnoliopsida > Caryophyllales > Amaranthaceae > Beta > Beta corolliflora. The sequence goes on from CANSZD010000820.1 coordinate 325,190, forward strand.
TTACAACAAATGTTAGTTCATCATCTGTAAACAATTGAATCTACTCAGTATCAACTTCAAAATTATATATGATCAATAGACTCCCTCGTAAAATACTACATAGTGAAACATCAATATGATAAAGGACATGTAAACATGTTGGACCTCACTTACAACCATTGTAGTTTAGTTAGAGAGTTTCCAATTAATTCTATTTAATATGTATTTGTTAGATTACAACTTTTATTATAGATTTCGTATAATTTTTCCATCAATAAATTAATTTTAGATTTAGATTGTTAGTCAACTAGCCTTACTATCAACAACCTTTAAAGATTGAAAAGAGAAAGATAAAGGGGTAATAACATAAGCAACACAATGATCATAGAAAATGATAAAATGCCCCCACATATTTTACTATTAGCGCAACCAATAATCGAGTGATTTACCAAAAGACTAGACATGACATCCATCTACTTGATTTCATGCAAGTTTACTGGGACATTGCAGTACATATGTGTATCATGTAAAATAGACCATAATTTAAAAGCACCCTTGAAATGACATTTGATACCCCGATCTAAATAATTATCTTTGACATTATCAATTTCGACTGTTTTCTATCATCTTTAAGTTTTATTAATTCATTACGATTATTTGAATAATCAATTCACTACTTTCTATTCAAAGATCGCAAGATTTGGATTCTTGACTTTAAATTATTTTTATATTCATGTTTATCATAATATTTGAGCATTTCGATTGTGAAATTGTGAGACGGGCAATGGGACCTACAACTTTCACTACAGAAGCCAGAAGGGCAATTGAGCAAAGGCATTGGACATTTGATCCTCTACCCCCATGCTGAGAAAGTGTTGACGTCTCATCGTTTACAGGGACATTAACTCTTACTTTGGTACTCAAATGTAAGTGAATTTTGGTATCAACTTTGAACTTTCGTATCAGTTATACTTACTTTGGGATCAAATTTAAGCTTTGATACCAGTAAATAGTAATACCAAAAATTTGGTACCTCCACATACCAAAATTCTTACTCTGGTACCAGTAATACCCAAAATTTTAGTCTCTCGAGTTTTGGTACCTCCAGGTACCAAAATGAAAGGTCATTTTGGCCTCTCACGATGAGAAGCCTATCCGGCCTCCCCCAGGTTTCTAGGCCTGTAATACAGATTTTTAGAGATTGAAATTAAAAATTGAAACAAAATGTGTGTGATATAGAGAAAAAATCATATTATAATAGTCTTTTAATTTGCACCCTTTCGTTTTGTTATTTTGTTATTTCATTTTGACTATTGGCATTATTTGTTTACTGTACGTTAACCATATTAACTATTTATTGATATTTCAAAAATAATTTTTTTATGTAATATGTTCTTAGATTTGCCTTTATATATTTTTTAAAATATAAACTTTCTAATATTTATTGCTGAAGATATTGATGATTAGAGTTGTGTTAACAAACTTGAAAATCAAAGTACGTAAGATAACTAATTTTGCAGCTTGTTACACCTACGAAAAAAATTAAGATCATTTAAGGGGTTGGGGGAGTAATTGGTCGTTATCAACTTACCTTATTAATCTCTCTACAATATTACCAGTTTCTTAGATAAAGACAGAGATGACTTTGCTTATAGGGCTCTTTTGATTCTACCAATGTAGGCAAAATAATTAGAAGCCCACTTAAAGATTCGCTCTTCCACTATTTTAGATGCCACTTCTTTTGCCACCTCTCTCAAATATAAGGACTAGTTCCGGAGTACTTGATAGAATTGCATTTTAGAAGTAAAGTTATTCTCTGGTTAGTCTGGCATTACAAATGAGTAGTTGTAATATTGCTTTTCATAATTTTAAAAATGATATCATATACTTCCTCCGTAACATAATAACTGCAATAAATGAATATTATTCATTTGTAAGGTATAAAATATTCATTTGTTGCAGTTATTTTGTTACGGAGGAAGTACAAAAATCCCTTATACCAACCGTTTTCCATTTCTCATTGTTATCTAAGTAGTGCCATATTTGAAACTCATTCATAAAATATTATTAATTCATTTGTCCCAAATTAGTTTTAACAAGTATTATAGCATGTAATTTTAGAAAATAATAAGTTGTCGTCTATCATTTTCCTTTGCTTTATCTCCTTTTCAAGTATGTACCGACAAGATAAACTTTAAGATTTACCTAATTTCTTTGTATCCCTTTATCCAATAATGTTATTATTTAAAATGACTTTCAGGATTAGATAATATCATAAGAGAAAATTGTGCATAAATATATTGTTACAGTTCACATTTATTCATCTAATTTGTATTGTTATATAATTTTCGTAGTTTTTGTATGTCAAATTGCTAGGTAAATTTGTGAAACTAAAGACTCTTCAGGTTTAAATTAAATCAATAACATTGAGAGCCAAATTGGTCACATTATAGCATTGAAATAATAATTTACACACTTGCAATTGAATAATTCAATACATATGTATCAGGTCCCTACTTCTAAATTCCCGCTTCACCAATGGTTCAACAATATTTAACAAGCATTAGACTAATGGTAAAATGTTGAAGATGTGTAAGAATTCTCAAACCATCTCAAGTAACTTACATAATACATTAGTAACAACATGCATAGTTCTAGCTCTTTTTGCTATTGATATAAATGTAGTGACAATATGCTTACACAGTTCGCTTCTTTTGCTATTTATAAGATATGTGACATGAGGTGGGATCCCTTAATAATATAGATGGGGTGTAGCCGTGTAGATGCATTGAATAATCGTTTGAAAGATATATATATATTCCTTACAATAGTCTTATGCCGATTAATGATGATTGACATATTCTAATTTAGGTGAACCTACAAGATGTGTTATGGGGACTTTTGTCTTCTCTGTTGTGGAAGTCTCATTTTCCCCTATAGGAGTTGTAAGTTGATAAATTTGATAGAAGTGAAAATGGGCCTGGGCAACCCAATACGGAGGAGGAGAGTTCAGTCCACATACAAGCTCAAAGGAAGTTCCATACTAAAACCAATTGGCAATAATATGAGTAGCTCCTCTAGCTTATATTGTGGTACTTTTTCTCCAATCTGGGACAACTCACATGTGCACAACATATATGGGGTTCAACATAAGTCTTTTTTTTGTGTGTTTGTAGGTATGGGAAATTGTTCTCACTGGTTGACGTTCAAGACTACCAATATGAAGATATTAGAAGCTCGGATGTGGTCAACTTTGTTAGATCGAGAATGTTCTTCTCCAAACTATGTCAAAATGATAGACAGTTCCGTTAATAGCTGCATGATTCAGCAAATACAAGGGGTCTGCGCTACTTTGGTCGGTCTGGTTCATTGTAGTTTCATCGAAAACAAATTTAATTTTACATTGTTTGATTTTATTTTATTTTTCTTTAATACCTATTATATATGTCGTTTGACTTTCAATTAATGAAATTTCTCTTAAAAGAAACCTACAAGATGTGTAAGGTAATTAAACACATAAGGTTGTAGGAGCATATCAGGTACGCCGTCTAAAGGCTTTTAAATTTGGGCAATTTTTTAAATGTTTTTTTATGGATAAAATTTGGCCAATTATTGGGCAGGCTTTTCGCCCCACAACTGCATTCTTTTTTTTTTCAGATTAAAGATTGGCGGCTGTAGACTGTAGCTGCTTCTCAGGCCGCGCTCTAGCTTTTTCCACCATCCACTGCTATATGCCTATATATATATATATAATCATTATTATCATATTCTCGAAATCGCATAATCTATGTTGAGTAACTTCTCATTTAGATTTCAACCTTGTGCTGATTATTGAGTTAGCATTTTACTTGCTGCATACAGCTGATCAACAAGAACCTAACACACAAAAAACTAGTTTGGGATGTTTCCTTTTTAGTTGCTTCAAACTTTTCATCAGGCTCGGCCTTATATCCCGTCACTTTTTCGAGTTTTAGGACATGATTTTAGGCATTACATGTATTTGTTGATAGAAACTGAAGGCCGCAACCTAAATTGGTATATATGGTTCAATTTGAGCGGACCCGAGTAGTAATATTCATCTCCAAAGTTAGTTTTGGACCAATCCAACCCCTTAGGCATTAATGGGATACTTTCTAGGCAAAAGTCGGGATGAGATCAACTGTTGATGATACCTCCGGTATAACATTACATATTGAAAAAGATGTGAACAAAATTGTATTTGGTCCTCTTTTGATATTATCTTCTATCTACCGTTGTATTTGTTAGTCTTTAATAGGATAAAGTTAGATTACCTAGTTCATTAAATTCATCTACTTTTATGTGGCGCAATTGTGTAAATTTTGATTTCAATTAGAGGACTAAACACATGTAATTAACACTGAAAAGATAATTAGGCACATAGAGAATTACTTGTCTAGAATCATCCATATTGAGACTAACAATTTTGTTTTTCCACAAAAAACAGTACATACACATGTTAAGATGCCCTTTTAATTTCTCAAGAGTATCTTCTAATTGATATGCTGAAATGATAACAATTATAAAAATTGACCATTATTGTCATACGAATAGAAAGTTTAAGAAAACTATTTTGCAAATGGAATTTGGAATATGTGCGACTAAGGGTACAGCTTGAAAACTAGTGGATCGGATGTATCATGGTGCATTTTTTGTGGGGAAAAGAAAGCATAGTGCATCATCCATTTTCAGATTCCATAGGTCCATCATTCATAGCTCACAAATCACGCTTAGACCTTAGCTTTGTTAGTTAGTTGACATTAATTTCTTTATATTGTTGTAGATTAATATATCAACATATAAGTTCCACACAAAAGTTCATAGGAAAGAAAAACAACGGCTGTATATCATTTGGGTGTCTAAAAGCTAAGGTTGCTCTTTATGCCAGCATAATTGATCCAACAGGTCACAGGTGATGATATAGCTTCTCAAGGTTGAGCAATTGATATTGTAGATGGTCCTAATTGAATTTAGAATGGCAATTGACTATAATTAGACAACAACCACTAGAGAAATGTAGTTCATATATATTAACCACTTACACATATCTTTCTAATTTGATCTCGCTTTCCCTCTTTATTTTGCTAACTTAGGCATCGAAAAACGTTTTCCTTAAACACTCATTGAGGTTAGCTTACGTGTGTATAAGTCGATTTACGATAACTTACTATATTTATATTAACTTATTGTGTATAAGTCTGAATTATACCCTTCGCTCATTTTTCTTTGTTTAATTTAGGTGAAATTTTTCTATAAGAGTATAAATCAGACTTAAGATAACTTACTAGTTACTATATGATCATGGTGATCTTTTCACTTTTCTAAAGAAAAAAAATTAAAATCTTTTTTAGGAGGTAATGTTAATATCTCACAGTAAACTATTGTAAATCAACCTTATACTTCCTCCGTAACATAATAACAGCAACAAATGGATATTATTTGTGAGTATAAAATATTTATTTTTACGTTTATTTTGTTATGGAAGAAGTATCTAGCATGCATTTTTTGTTTGGCATACAAAACTTTTTAAGCATTCCTTAGTGTTTAAAATTCACATATGCCCCAACTACTTGGGGTCAAAATTTGAAGATATGTGAAAGACAACAAAAAAGGGTGGATGGATTATGAATCGTGGTTAAAAAGAGAGCAGAAAAAAGTAGAGTTCCCGTTAAAAAGAAACTGAAAGAAAGCTACAGGTTAGTCAAGACTCAAGAGTGGAGAGACTGGAGACTAGTCTAGATCTAGTACCTAGAAATTAGAATATCATGATCATTGATGAGAAAATAAAAATGAACATATAGTAAATATGATAAGATAGATATAGGTCAATTTTCACTTAAATATTTAATGGGGGTCCATATCTAGGCCCTAAAACTCATTATATAGAGTGCTTGAACCAGAAAAATTGATGATGAGGCTCAGAAGTCAGGCATTTTGCTTTCACTTTTTGGTTCAACTTAGCCTAAAGCCCACTTCTTAATAAAAGGATTCCATTCCACTAGAGCCTAGACTTGCCTTTTAGCCCCCTTATTTTACCCTTAAAAGGAGGGAATAGCCTTTAAACAAATGCTTAACTTCCTTACTTTGATCTATAATAGTATAAGTCTAGGCTTTTGATGTGGCAAAAACTTTAGCATTAAAAAGAACTATTTGTTAGTAGTGATGAATATGGTTGTTATAGTTTTTGGATTTAGTAGATTGATTAATTGGGTAAAGATGATTCCATCATGATTAGTAGAGCCAACATTACATATATTAATCTATCCTTCACAAATGATATGGATGTCAATGGGTTATGCATATCTCTAAGGGAAGAGCACCATTGTATTCTTTTTAACAACGTAACTACTTAAACCCAATGATATGACTTGTTTAAATAAAGGTATCCATCAACAAACATACAATAAAACATATATAATGTAACAATATGTATATATGTTATCTATATAACTAATTGAGCAGCAAATTGATCGGTAAACAAAGCTGCGAAAGAAAACATTGTAGATTTCTAGGAATGGCTATGGTCACGTTTTACTTCTACGTAATTAGTACTTGTTTGTTGGGGTTAAAATAACGCCTCTTTTGCATTTTTTAAATAGTAAATAAATACCTTTGATCTCTTAACAGCAGGTGAGATTAGAAACCTAAAACTAATTTTTAAAAAATTATATGGATCATAGTCGCATCAAGTCACCTCAGACAAATATAATTGTTCGTCCCTAAAAAAAGTCACCTAATGGAGATTATAAATTCACCCTTGAATAAACATAATAGTCTCTCGAGAACAAGTCATGGCACTAGAATGTTGTGGTGCTTTTTGAGCCCTCATACCCTAGGTCATGGCACTTTTTTTTTTTTGAGAGGCTAGGTCATGGTACTTAAGGAAGCAATAACAATAATAAATGTTTAATTTCCAGCTGAAAGAGTGAATAAGGTCCATTTAATTATGTAACAATTTACAAATAATGGGCTGGAAATGGACCCAAACTACCTGTCACTGAACAGCCGCCTTGGCTCCGCCTCCTTTTATCAGAGTACTTCAAAATGGCTTTATAAATTATACTACAATTCTTTTACAAGTACCAATCTCAATAGTGAGTATTATCATCACCCAATAAATTATCAACTGCTTCAGAATTATCCAACATTCCTTCTACTTCATAAATTCAGCATTTAATGACCTGAACAAAGAGCCTGTATTTAACTACCAATAAACAGTTCATTAAAGGCCTACAAATAGGCCCTATTTTTTTACTAGTTTTTCTTCTTAACACAATTCACAGTTTTAAGAGCTTACTCATGTACTACATAGGGCCTATTCTAATCTTATTTTCAATCCTTATAAAAAAAAAGTAAGTTTAAATAAGGTGTAATAAGGACTAATAAGGTCTAACAGGTTCAGATAAGTTCAGTTCAGCAAAATTAAGGTCTAATAAGTTCATAATAGTTCTAAAATCTAAGTTCAAATAAGCAAAAATAAGTCAAATAGAAATATAGAATAGGACCATATTAATGAATATTACACTTAGGCCTTGTAATGTTGCGTTAAGCCCATAAAATAGAAAGGCGTTACTTGTTAGCCACGAGCGCATATTAGTGAATAATGTGATTCAAGACTATAAACATCAAAGTCAATATTTGGCTATTAATTTTTATCTTTGAAAAAATAATGAATCAATGAATTGAATGTTAAAATTAGGATACTGAATATATTAGGTCTCGATTTTGAATTTCGCATTTTTCACTTAAAAAATTGTGTTATATTTTGTGTCTTAGGAGAAGCAATCCAGATATATAAAAATTGATAGATCTAAGATCTCTATGCAAACCAATCTAAAGGAGTTTCGAAATGCGCAAGCCACAAGGAAAGGACATGAGCTCTACTCAATATTCAATATCATTTGTATTCATCATATACAGGATATGGATTGTGGACATACAATGTAGTTATGTATACTATCAGAGAACTGTAATTGCCTAACACAGTTGACATACAACAACAAAAGTGCAGGATATACTGAATTAGCATAAGAGACCCCCTACAAGGATTTACTAAGAACAAATCAGACTACACAATTCCTGCAATCTTGTTGGTGAGATGTCTGTGAAAGGCAAGATCCTGAAGTTGTCGCTTCGCAAGCACGTTAAAGCTGTCTGCCCCCTGATTTTAGTGGTCTGAAATCAGGATCATGTCATAAACAAGCGTTAGCGGTAAGAAAGGTGGTCTGTAATAATTGTTTCAATCTAATTTAAGGTAGTTTTTAGCTACTAGAAACATATAGCAGGTCAATATCAAAAAGTCCAATATCAGGCACATTTTGGATAAACCATGGAAAAAATAGGTAGTATCTCAATAAGAAATCAAACTAAATGAATAACCTGATCACTAGTGAGCAAGAGAGAGGAATTGGTGTCGAATTACCAAATTGCCCCGTCGCACTTGTTCACCAATCACCAGTAAATTGTTCTCCATTTGTTTCACTCTTTCTAGAATATTTGGGGTGATATTGGATTGTATCAGATATGGGTTTATACTTCCTCTCCTCATACAGTAGGCAGCTTGTTACTTTAAACTGAGCATATAAATATACTCCAAATTTGTTTGGAAGTATTCTAAATTCTGTTTCTTGCTGTTTGTGAAACATTACCTTACAAGATGGAGCTTTAATATCACAGATCCACTTTCTTGAAGGCACACAATCAATATACTGGCACCAACTGCAGTATTTGTTCACATCTGTTCCACGGAGAGCTGCCACAACAAGTCCAGCCACCCTACACGTGGAAGACGAACCTCATGTTAGATTGAAGATTTAATTAGTGTGTGATTTGTTGTGCAGTTAAAGAAGTAACTCACATGAGGATAAACAGCAGAAGGGAGACAATCCTTAACAGTGGTCTATCCAACTTCTCCTTCAATGCCACAGACTTCTTCACTCCATAATCAAAAATACCTTTGTTTAAAGCTGGCTTTCTAAGGTGTGGAGAGAAAAAGAGGGCATAACCAAGAAGAAATCCTGACATAAATCCAGTAATGTTTGAGAAGTTGTCTATAAATGGTAGCATCCCAAGAGAGAAATTGATTGCAAAGACCAAGAACAATGTCATCACAGCTACAAACTGCATATAAATGAAGGACATGTTAGAAAAAGACCGGTACAAATTTCTGAAGATTAAATGTGTGGAGACTGGAGAGGAAGGAAGAACCTTAGCACCGTATGAATTCCAGTCTCGGATAATCCCAGAAACTGAAGCACCAATCAAGCCAAAGAGAGCACCCGATGAGGTAACTTCAGGGCTATTTCGAACAAATAATGTAGCCACTAAACTACCAGTCAAGGCTGACAAAATGTAGATGATTCCGGTCCTCACTGCAGATAAGAAATTACGAGCATAAATACATGCAATGAAGAAATTCTGATGAGGACTAAACAGGAAAGAAGAAATTTCACATGGTCCAAATTTCTGCTCCATATTGATCCCAATGAAAATAACACTGGAGAGGCTGATGACTAGGTGAAATGCACCAGCATGTAGCAAAGGGGAGGTGAAGATGCGCCATAGTCCATGGTTATTGATCAAAAACATTCTTCGAAGAGCTCCCATGCTATCCAACCTGTAGCCAATTCGAAAAGAGCACAAGATACTGCATCAGAATATAAGATACAAGTACTACAACTCACAAGTTTATTACATTGATGGCCATAGACTTGAAGAAATCACTTGTATAAAAGAATCCAAGTACTAGTACCAAGCTCAATTCAAAGTACAATAATAACATATAATCTAAGCAGTTCATTTAATCGAAAATTTGATTGACTAGGTAAGCTTCACAGCACCATCAGATTCAAGTAGGTCGAGAGAATACATCCATTATATCTATCCCACATTGAAGAAACGCTCAATTGCGAAAGAACAACGAAATGCACAGCCACTCCTAATGAACATACCAACCTTTCCAATACAATAGCACTTGCAATAATTTACACCAAATAAAACATGAACATTATTAATCATTTGCAAGCTGAATTCACCAACACTCGATCAAACAAATTCACCAACTCCCTACTAGTAATCAAATCAACCCAAAGTTCCCAGAAAACTCCAAACCCTAAAAGGGTTAATCTTCGGACGACAACAGATAAACCCATTTCAGTTCAAGAAACTACAATCTCATTGCAACAAAAATATCAAAGCAACTCAACATAAAATCAATGAAATTCCAAAAGAATTGAGGAGAGAGAGACTAACGCAGAAGAGGAAGGACCAAGAAAAGGGTTCTCGAAAAGAGGTTGAAAGAAGATCAAAGTGCAATCTCCATGCGATTTATTCCAGCAATTATTGACAATCATAGTGCAGAAAAACGCGACAAGATGAACAAAAACGAACAGTGAGATCACCCAAGTAGTCTCTTTGTTCTTCGACATTGACCCAAAAAAAGGAATCCTCTGTTTATCCCTTCCTGCTCCTGCTGCTGCTGTTGCTGATTCATCGACGCCATTTTCAACTGAAAATTCTTTCGCACCCTTAATATCAATCTGGATTTCCTGCTTTCCCAGATAATCCATTTGATTTTCTGGGTATGAATTTTTTGTGGGTGTTGAAATCTCAGATTGATTTTAGGGTTTTGGTTGATAATTTGGGAATCAAAAGTGATTTCTTGGTAGGTTTTTGTTTCAGTGATTGTGAGGGGTTTTTCAATTGAACTTGAGACGAAATTTCTCGAACAGCATTGTGTTAATCGTGTTAACGAGAGAGAGAGATGGGTTTGGCGGGAAAGATTGGTTAAATGTTTTAGGTTTAGGCTCGTTCCTCTCGACTGAATAGAACTACAATGTACGGCTCTAAACTGAATTAGATTGAACTGAATTTAAGTGTACATAACTGAACTGAATTGAACTGAAACTAAGGAGTTAAGGCTATTTTTTTATTCTCCTTTTTCACGTTTGCCTATGACGTTTTGTATCATAAATATTTTTGATTAAATATTAGTAAAAATCACAAAATCTTGATTCCGTAGTGTACACAATGAGACCAATCAAACAAGAACCACATGTGACATGACTATGTTTTTTCTTATATATTAGAAGAAGATTCGGAAGATTTTCTTTACTGTTAAACAGTGTCAAAATTAGAAATGGAAAGTCTATTAAGGAACATTAGAAGTAGTTTAGTAATTTCTACCACTTAATATTAGTTTTTCTTGTTGTTGATTCACTATTGCTTTGTATGAAATAAAACCATTATAGGGGTTACTTTCATTATAATTAATGGATATAGTCATATTGTCTATTATAATACGAAAATTAATCATTTGCTTGCTACTAAATCAATAATAAATTATGCGGATTTTTCACCAGGTACCCTGAGTTTTACGAATATTCACTGGGTACCCTTGCAGTTTCCAAAATGCGCAAGGTGCACCTAAGGTTTTGAAAAATACATGACTTGACCATGCCGTTAAGTTTCCGTTAATTTCGTTAGTCCTAAAGGCCAAATTCTCAACCGACGGCCTAAAAGTGCCCCTACTCAGCCTCCCATCCAGCCACCACCACCCCGAAAACCGCCCCCACCTGTCCCCCAGCCCCCGAAAACCTCCCCCTCCTCTTCCCCACCGCCGAAATTTTTTGCATCATTTACTGCGAAATCCCCGGTTATTTGACTGACGACCAGCAACGAATCACTATACACATTGAGTCTTGTTGCCCCCAAATCTTTGGCGACGACCATTCCAGTGATCAAAGCTTCATTATTCGTTGCCTTGAAATCATAGCAGATTGATTGTACTACCTTGTCCCACTGTAGCGACTTCAGCATAACTCCAAATCGCCCCCTCCCCTTCTCCACCGTCGAAACCCCTTCCCCGCCGCCCGAAAACCTCCCCCCCCTCGAAAACCTCCCCTCTCCCCATCTCCATCCCCAGAAAACCTCCCCCTCCCCTTCCCTAGCCCCGAAAACCTTCCTCCTCTCCTTCCCCACCACCGAAAATAGCCCGCCTCCCCTTCCTCCAGCCCCCGAAAACCGATTTTTACAACTGGGGGGAAGGAAGGGGGAAGGTTTTCGGGTCGGGAAGGGGAAGGGGGAGGTTTTCGAGGCTGGGGAAGGGGATGGGGGAGGTTTTCGAGGCTGGGTTAGGGGAGGGGGAGGTTTTCGGGGCAGGGGAAGGGGATGGGGAGGTTTTCGAGGCTGGGTAAGGGGAGAGGGAGGTTTTCGGGGCTGGGGAAGGGGAGGAGGGAGGTCTTCGAGGTGGTGGTGGCTGGTATGGTGGCATGGCGGTGGGTGGGGGTGGCTGGTAGGTGAGGAGGGGGTGGGGATTTAATTAACTAAGCTTAATGAGGTTCAATTATATTAGAGTTAATTAGGTTTAATTAGAGTTAATTAGTAATAATTAGGTTAGTTAGGGGTTGATTTAGCCTTAATGACTAACGGAATTGACGGCCGTTAGTCATTAAGGGTATTCTGAGTATTCTTCAAAACCTCAGGTGCACCTTGTGCAATTTGGAAACTGCGAGGGTACCCGGTGAATATTCGCAAAACTCAGGGGTACCTGGTGAAAAATCCGTAAAATATGACATATGAAAATATTTCCTATCTAGATTGTTGTCAAATATTTTCCAAGGCAACGATCAATAAAAACCATTCCCATATATACAAAAACCATTTACAATTTACACAAACAAAATGACTACTTCCCCTTTCCCCCTAATTTTTTTTGCATTACATATACATCTCAGGTTGTAGTAACTAGGGGTTCGATCATAAAAATCTGATCCGGTTTTTTAGTTTTCGGATACGGATCGGGAATTTTCATTTTTGGGTATTCGAAATATCCGAAGCATGTAAATTTTTCGGATATCCGATCCGAAATACCTGTTTCCAAAGTTGGAGATCTGAAATATCCGATGATCCGATCCGAAACTTAGTTTATGAATTTTTCCTTTGAAAATGTCATTTTTTAGTTCTGGATATTCGATCTGATCCGAAATTTTGGATATCCTATCTGATTTGGAATTTTTCGGATCGCATTTTCCCGATCCAAACTTTTCGAGAATTCGAAATTTCGGATCGGGTAACCGAAATGAACACCCCTAGTAGCAACTCTATTCACAAAACTTGCTTTCCTACGTTTACCCAAGAAAACTGACTACAACACCATTGAAAGCATGACCTCATACCATCAAAAGCCATCAAGACTGGCACCTAGTTGTGTTTCGCCATTTCTCTTTCAAGTCTACATTTGTTCATAATCTGATCTAGACCGAACCATTCGATGTAAGTCGAATCCGAATTAATCTGAAATTTTTCGGTCTGATTTTTTTCGTTCCTTATTTTCAAGTGGAATTTTGTAAATTTGAATTAACAGTGAACAAATATGATTCCTGATTAGAAGTTAGGGTTTTAACATAAATTTTGGTGAATTGTTTGCTAATATCTAAAAGGATTATTTTTTTTGCATTGTCTGTTTGAAAATAATAAATTGTTTTCTCCATTTATTTTGTAAGATTCAAAGTTCTAGCTGCATGGATTGGTCAGTTAAACCTTGACAAAAAGGTGGTTAAGATTTTGACAGAAATTAGGGATCCATATCTACGCTATTTTGACAGAAAAAGTGGTCAAGATTTTGACAAAAAAATTCTCTACTGCTTCAATATACTTTCCTTTATCTACCACGTTATCTCCCACACATTGAAACGCGCAAACCAAAGCAACCGCACAATTCGCCCCCCTTCATCGACCCGAGGCCACCTTTCCCTTTCTTCGTCCCAATCCCTCCAAAACTTCCAATATATCGGGAAGTCTCTCGGATATCATGCCCTCTGAGATTTCTAATTCGATCATCCGCAACATAATCACGCGCGAATCGTCGAAGGGGAGAGGGAGAGACAAAAGCGCATATTTCGGGTTTTTTTTGAAATTTTTGTTGTCAATCGCAAAATTCAAAATCCAATTCGCCATTTTTTTGTCCATTTTTAGGGGTTTTCTTTGAGAATTTGTGGGCTTTTGTTTCGGTGATTTTTAGGGCTCTTCAATTGAATTTGAGACGAAATGTTGGAATTGTTTGAAAGTTTGAAATTTTATTAGGGTTGCGATTTGCGAATTGAAATTTCTAGAACTTAATCGTTTTGGGGGTATAATTTGAACAACAGTATGATTTCTAGGTTAAGAAAAGAGAGAGGGGATCCGGCGGGAAAGAGGGTAAAATGTTGAAGGTTTGGACCCTTTTTCTCTTGGGCTGAACTTAACTAAAGTAAGTACTTTTCTAAGGGGAAAAGAGAAGTGCTAAAATGAAGTAGATTGAACTAAATTCAATTGTATTTAATTGATCCTTGAGGTCGTTTCGTCTTTCTAAGGCGAAATACTTTTTTGTAGTAGTATAGTACCGACTACCTATTTTGCTAAATTAGTCTTTATGAGTCCTTAAACGATAAATTTCACTAGTGTTTACTAACATCAACATAAAAAATTTCATGCATAATTGTGGGTTTATTTATAAAAGTTTCAAAATGTTTAATTGGTTAATTTTCGCTGCTAGCAAATGCCTTACATCCAATCCAAATTGAAGTATGATGAAAGTTCTTTTTAGGTGTTAGAACACAACTAATTAAGCACAATGATGTACACTTGATTCGATCTCAGGTTTTGAATACTACCCGATTTTAACAAGACTATTATCAACTAAATTGGATAACATCTACCGATATGATTTATTTTTTATTAAATAAAACTATCTTTCCATTATTGTTAGACCAAACTTACTTATTATGGTAATGGCATGTGATGTTTAAAGAATGATCTTACATCATTAAGTTAACAAAAATCGTGGCATCTTCAAATTCTTCATGAAATGACACCAAAAAATCCCATGACCATAGGATCTAATAGTCCGAGGACAGCTTAGCTAGACTTCCATTAACAAATTCACGTATGATTGAAATTTCACAAATGATTTAGTTTTGTTATATTTATGGCCACAAATAATTGAAATACCGATGCGTAACTTCTGATGCAACCAAGGATAATGATCCTCCACTTACATACCAACACGTAGGATATTTTTGATTAATTATGTTATGACTTTTTTCATTTAAATTATAATTTATGGAAGTGAGGGAGGGATCTTGATGATTTGGTGTCTAAAAGAAGAGTAGTCAGCTTAGCTGGGAACTGCAAAATTGATGGTTCCCAAATCATTGGATTTTTTCAAATTTATTTGTAGTAGAGTTGCAATCAAACACTACACAATTCTCCTATTAGGTAACATCTTAAACGTACCTCCTAAATCCTAATCAACGTTTTTGGAAGAAGAAAGGGATATATGAAATGTTAACTACATCCTTGTTATATGCTTGAACTTGTACGTAACTAGTAACTACGTGTACTAGAAACTAAGTACTTATTTTCATCCCCAAAGTTAACTTAATTTAATATATATGATTGAATAAAGTTGTTCTCTTTATTAGAATTTCACAAATGAACTTAGTAGCACTCTAATTAGTTAACTCACGAACCTATTATTAGTCTAATTAAATAAAATTGACCGTGAACTAAACTTGCATAGCCCTTTGCCATGAAATTAGATTGGTAACTTTTTTTAGGGGTAAAATTAACTTATTAACTTAGGTCCTATTCAGTTAACTGGAATTATTATAAAACAAAAGGATATTATTGTTCAAGTAATATGAGTTCTTTTTAAAAGATATAAAGCAATAATCTATAATCAATAATCTAGTTTAGCTCGGGTCAAATAAAGACTAGTTACATGAGTTTTCTTTTTTTAAAAGACAAAAAAGAAGGAAAAGAAATTAATTTTGCATTATATTGTTGAGGTGGATATGGTCTAGGAAAATGTTGGTCAGAAACTCGTGGTCTATTTTGGTGATGGATGAACTTCACTTTCACACCTTGGTAACCAAACTTGATTTGGGTAAACATCACATTCATATATCCGTTTGATATGGAGTACCATAATTTTTAAATAGATATTCCATTTTGACTTGCAATAGTATACCATAATTTTTTGAATCGTATAGCTTAATTAAGTTACGACGAGTTTATAAAATGTGATAATCCCTTGTTTATTGAGAACCAAACTCTATTTTCTATTTATCCATATCACTAATCATCAAAATTATAATTCTGAAATTATAATTTGAAAAATGTTTTGTGACATGGAATCCTACGTGGCACTCCAAATGCTCCTGAGAAAAGCTTCCTTTATCATAAGATAAGTATATAAATATGGGCAGTGGCGGATCTATAAATCATATGTAGTGGGGTCGCCCTTAAATAAATAAATAATAAAATACAAAGAAAATTAACGAAATCCCACAAATGTATATGCTTGTGACAATGTTGTTGGTCTGTAAACTATAGACTGCACAACCTCTTCATACTTTTTTATTTTGCCAAGTGGGGTCACTTGCCCCCACTCACTTACACATACATCCGCCATTGAATATGGGTCTTACTTTAAAGTACATTTCGAGCCGAATCCAATTATATAGACATTATAATTTTCTAAAACTGTATGGTTGAAGTTATGGTCAATTTATGAAGTATAATATAATGGGCCCTTGTCGTTTATTGAGAACCAAACTCCAAATTTAATTATCAAAAACTCTAATTCTCTTTTTTTATTACTCTAAAATTATAATACTCCCTTTGTTTTTAAATAGATGTTCCATTTTGACTTGCATACTTACTAATGCACAAATTTGACCATTAATATCTCTAATTACCCATTACTAGAAATTTATTAAAAATTAATATCTTGAAAATATACGTCGAGAATAATCCAACATCTTGTATGCTAAAATTAGTTCTTATACCTATATTGCAAAAATATGGTCAAAGTAGAGTCTGTGTATAGTGCAAAAGACAAAAAACATCTATTCAAAAACAAATGGAGTATTAAATATATTATGACATGGCAATGGTATGTGACACACTCTTCTTATTTGCTCCTATATATATACAAGAACATGAGAACACTTTTTTGTAATCCAATTTAACTAATATGTAATCCATTTTGGCTAAATTGTAAACTTTTTTTCCTTACGGAACCAACTTTCTAAAAGGATTACATTTTCGGTAAAAAGGATTATCTTTTGATAATATTTAGAAAGGATTATATATTTATTGAAATGGATTACAATTTGACTAAAATGGATTATTATTTCACGGTCTCACGTTCTCATATAAGAAGTGTTCTCACATGATATTTTTTCTATATAATTCCTACATTTTCAATTACTTGCAACAAATGGACTTATACACTATTCATACACTCCCTTGTGACCATCTAATATGATTAACATATAAGGTTTAATATAATTAAATCGGGTCTTGTTAGATTTGTCTCAATATATACTAACAAAATATCAAATTTTTATAATTTTTACTTATAAATACTACTCACTCAGTCTAAAAATGTAGTTTACGTTTCTTTTACACATTTTCCAACACGTATCTTTGACCACCAATATCTTTAGTTATGTATTAATAAAAATTATAAAAAGTTGATATTATAAAACTACACATAGAAACGAATTTAACAAGACCCCACATGAGTTTATATATATCAATGAGAATATTTGGTCAAAGGTTTTAAAGTTTGACCATAAAATATGAAACGGAAACTATATTTTGGGACGGAGGTAGTAGAAGATATCTATGGTTAAAGTTGTGCATTGAAAGGCATAAAAACCTAAGTGTTGCAAGTAAATTGGAATGTAGGAATAATAAAGATGTTACGTTAGATTACACATAACAAAGAAGTGGCACTGGCGGGGTACAATCGTACAGGTAAATAAAAACAGTGAAGCTTATGCCATATAGTATAATATTATTTTTTGGTAAGATGAATATATAACTTCTAGGTTGCCCTCGCATATGGTCCAACCTAGAGGTCTGAACACTTGGAAGGAGGGGAGGAATGGTAAGAGGAATCATCCTTCAAGTACCCATCACTTGATGGAATTCCAACTCCTGACCTTGAGGTAATAATGTAGAATTCCTATCAAGTGAGTCAAGCCAAGTTTGGTATGCCATATATTATAAATGTATAATACAAGTAAACATCTTCAGGCTATACATCAAAAGTCAACCACATGGGATTGCTCAAGTGGTGAGTTTTTTCATCTTCCAGTAAGAAAGTCTCAGGGTTCAATTCCTATCATAACGTTTGTTCGGAAATTAAGGAAGGTTGAGGGTAATAGCTTGTAATAGGCTTCTAGATAGAAAGCCATGTGAGAAAGCAGTTCGAATGATTTATTCTTACCTATTTAAAAAACTCAAAAGTCAACCACACCTACGCATATCGCATACCAACAAGTATTGTCCTATCCTTTTTGCTAAAAGAATTTTGCTATATGTTATTCATTATTTCCCACAAATAAATAAAATATGGATAAAAACAAATAAATCAAAAAAAGCGAGCAACTGTCTTGTTTGTCCAAGTCCATCATAATTAAACACTACCGGCCCCACAAAAAAAATGAAAATGAAATACACACAACTACACAAGCAGATCTCATCTGAGATTTGAGACCAGAATCGAAGGCTTAATAATGAATTTGATACTTTCATCTATTAATTATGTCTTTTTTATATCTAATGCTATGCAAAAAGATAAATAGTTTGTTCAACAAACTTAATTGTTATTATAGCTATTAGCTGTTAGCTTAATTGTATTATTATAGCTATTATAGCTATTAGCTTTTAGCTTAATGATAGCTATTAGCTGTTAGCTTAATTGTATTTATTAGAAGTTTTTTTTAGACTAATGTAGAAGTTAAGTGATACTTCGTTAAACTGGCTTTATTTTAAAACAATCAATGCTTAGTAAAATGTACTAGAGTAGTAAAATTATATTCCATGTATATGTTGTCCCGTAATCTCTTTACATTAATCTTTTATGTTTTCTCTAGAATATTCTTTTCACTTCCAATTCTTGAAATACTCATCTCTCATCTTTTCCCACTATTAAGAAGTTAGATTTTTACTAATATTCTTTTAATAGTTGGAGTAGCTTAGCAATATAGAAATACTTCAATGCATTCTTTTTCCACTATTAAAAAGTTAGATTTTTACTTATCTCTCATCCAGATAAAATAATTGGACCATTATCTACTGTCAGTTCGACTTTGACACAAAGTATCACACTAGCTCATATCATATCGACTTTTTCAATAACACAAATGTTTTTCCTTCTAAAACTATGTCTCATGCATGATACATGTAAAAAAATGTTTTAAGACAGAGCAAGTACTATAATCCACTATCAAGGCCACCTAAAAGTTGGTTTTCTGAAATGTGTTGAAATACTATCTCAATCACTAAACGTTACAATATACCCCAATCATTATCTCAATCACTAAACGTTACAGTATACTTCTAAATGTTACAAAAGTTAGTCCAATTAAACAAACACCTTTTCCGTACCAGGTAAAAAAAACTCTCATTGATATAAGAATCGCATATTACAGTCACCTCTATATATAAACCTTCGATTGAAAACCTACAAGAAAATTAATATAATATTATGTTTATGGTAAACAAATAAAAACAAATGCTTTAAAGTTGAAATTATCACACTGAAAAGACAAGGGACATGTTTGACAACCATTTTTTAAGTTGTTTTAAATGTGAAAGATAGTACTTGGTATAATCATTTAGCTTTTAGGATAAGTTTTGGAGTAGTTTTTAAAGATAAAATGTAATATAGGTTTTGGTTTTCCATTAATCAAAGTTTTACAACTATTTCGACACCTAACCTCCAACGACTTATACTAGTCCTATATGCACTCGATGAATGTTGATATACAAAAAACATATTTGGTAGAAAAAATAGTTTTACAAATTTATTTCACCACTAGACCATAACAATTTCTTATAACAATCTAAATATTAATTACTAAGAGTATTGTAGACATTTCAGGAAGACATCAAAATCCTAAGTTGTTCTCTTATAGAATAAAGATATAAGTCATAATGTCATATAACAACAATCCACTATTGCAACCACTAACATCTACCATAATAAGTACTTTTTTCGAACAAGTTTCATGCTATGTACATTAAGTTTAAATAAGAAAAAAACCCAAATCAATTAATTAAATTTTTATAGTACTAGTTCTTTGTAGGGGAGAACAATTTCTATATAATTAGAGATGAAGGTCAAATTATTATTTTTATTACAAAACAACAAAATTTCGTTGTACTTAATTAAATTACTATACTAGTTCTTTGGAGGAGAAAACAATTTTCTTATAATCCCATATGAAGGTCAAACTATTATTTTTATTACAAAACAACAAAATTTCGTTGTAATTTATTTTCTTATTATTCCAAAACAAGATAGAAAATCTAAAAAACGGTGGAATTTTTTTTTGTAAAAAATTGGGTGTGGTGACGAAGACGAGTGTGGGACCCAATTACTTGACGCTTTCTTCTTCTGCTTCCTTCTATTCTTCTCTCCTCCAATTCAACACAAAATTTCCTCTCTTTTTTTTTCTCTCTCATCTCTGCTTTACAACTTCTCTTAATTCTTCACGGATTTCATCTGATTAATTATAGTACTTCTTCAAATTTCTCAACTTTTTTTTGTTGGGTAACAAACAAACAAAATTTCTTCTCTGTTGACTGTTTGACGACTTGGGTATCTTTGTGTTACTTCTTAGGTGAGTTGCTTTAATTGTCTTTCCATTAATATTCTTACTTTATATTTTTATATAGTTTTATCATTGATTTCTGTGAAATTTCAGCATGTTTGTACCATGTTTTTAGTTTACTTTACGTGTTTTACAAATGGCGTGTTATGAAATCTTCCCAGAAATGAAATCATTTTGCTGGTTAAAATTTGTGTTTTTTTTTTTTTTGTTTTTTTAAGTGGAAATTGTGATTTATTGAGAATTTTGTTTTTTGGTGGGTTTATGAAAGTTTGTAGTGGAAATTTGTGGTTTTTTTTGTTTGATCTTAGTTTGAGATTTTGTCTACTGTGGTTGACTCTTGAATCTTGATCTTAAGAATTGTCATCTAAATTTAGAGGATTTAGTCTTTTTTTTTGGTATTGCTTATTTATGTATTTGACCAATAATTTAGAAGGATAGATCGTTAAGTAAGATGTTGATTACCCACTACCAGTTCTTGATTATGCAGGTTTTTTTTGATCTAAAATGAGTTTTGGGTATGTGTGTAATTGTTGACCTTTAGCATAATCTTGGGAATTCATATGAGATTTTACCAAATTTTGATGTTATACTTAATTTGGCCCAAATTGAGCATGGATTGGGAAGAGAGAAAAGAATTCCCCATCAATCGAATTCAACATTGGAGCTTTACCCTTGTTTATATATACATCTCTGATATTAGGAATGTTGATGCTTGTGCAAATTAGATTTGTGTAATGGGTGAAAGGGATATTGATAAATAGATTAACCAACTCTATTGATTTGTTGATGTCAGTGTTGCTCTTTTGTGTTCATCCAGTTTGGCTGCAGACGAGCTTCTTGAGATTTACAAGGGCGAATGTTGTAGATGTGTCAGTTTTGCTCCGAGTCAAATGAGCAAATGGAACCTAATGATAATAAGCTAACGGGGCCTGGTGCGCAAGAGCATGTAGGATCCTCTACATCGCATGCTGTGAATCCTGAACAAGTAACTGAACAGAAGGATGCTTCAAGTACGGTTGACCCCCCCTTCCCCAGTCTAACTGTATCACTGACTAGGAGGAGTGAAAGTCTTGCTTCGAATAGCAGTAAGATTTTGCAGTTGGTATATTTGACATGATCTTTTTTTTTTAAAAAGTTTTTTATTTATTAAGATCCCATTTTTGCTTCTGTATTTCAGGCGAGCATTCTGTAGATGTCAACCCATATGATGATGGGTATGTCTGCATTTCCTGGACTTGGGATGTAATTGTTATAATATGTTGTGTTCTGGATGAGGGGTGAAACTGATATTATAGATAGAGTTCATGCTATTTTTTCTTTCCTGTATGGCAGATGCATGACTTCTTTCATATTTAATTTTGCTAGGCATAGTAGAGAAGATCCCCGATACAGGTTGTGTGATGAGCCTATAAATGATTCAAACAAGCAGGGCAAGAATGAATCCATGCTTAGAAACCTTGAGTCGGACAGTCAATTTGCAAAGAAAGAGGACAGTACAAGTAGTGACGAGTCTTCTGATGAAACAGATGACCCGTCTCCTACCTTATATGAACAAGATAAGATTTGGGATCCACCAGAAGCTGAGGAGAATAGCATGACCACTTTGGATGATTATGAATACGATGAGTCTGCTGATGCCGATAGCTCAGAGTGGGCAATGCCGAGATTGAAGGAAAAAGATATGGCCAGGGAAAAGGTGAGGATTGGAAAGTTCAAGGACTTAGTGAGCCAGCTACTTAGCAAACTTGGTTTAGAAAACTGTGATGACAAGAAAGAGAAATGGGCAGATATCGTTACTGATTTGGCATGGCAAGCTGCTAAATTTGTTGAGCCTGGTGTCATCGAGGGTAAAGCCATGGATCCGTCTGGCTATGTGAAGATCAAATGCATTGCTTCTGGATCTCGCCGAGAAAGGTACTATGGTTGATCTTGAGTTTTCTTTGTAATTTTTTTCGCTCTGCTATTATTAGTTTACAGGAAGATTTACGACTCATGGGTTCTTAAATTGTTTCTATACAGTTCGTGAAGATTATGTCACTACGTTATATGCTCTTCACTGTTTCTCAATTTCCACCGAGATTGTTACCTAAAGTGGGGAGACTTTCTCTTATGTGAAAGCAGTCTAGATTTTGAAATTGTAGTTTGCAACATACTCTATAAGGTAGCTTTAAGTAAAATTTCTAGAATTGAATGAATCCATGATGCATTTCGAGATGATAATGGGGTAGTATACGTTGTATAGAAAACTTTTATGATGAGGTTGACCTCTACTATCATCTTGAATATAAATGTGCATATGTTCTGCAGTCGACTAATTAAAGGCTTGGTCTTCAAGAAGCATGCGGCTCACAAACACATGATTACCAAGTACACGAATGCTAGACTGTTATTAATACAAGGGATGCTGGGTTCATCATCTGGCTCATCTGGGCTGTCATCATTTAATTCAATGATTTCTGAGGTAAAGTAGATTGTTGGAGGATATTATTGGAGGATAACCTTTACCCCATTGTTTTCATTCTTTTTATATGATATACTTCTTGTTCTGACACGTTGTTTTGATAGGATAAAGTCAATTGGGATGACCTAATGCAGAATTTGCAAGCATGTCAGCCGAATGTTATTTTGGTGGAGAAATCCGCATCTCGTGCTGTCATGGAAAAAATTCTTCAAATGGGAGTCACCCTGGTCCTTGATATGAAGCTTAATCGCTTGGAAAGGGTTGCTCGTTGCACTGGTTCACCCATCTTGTCCTGTGACGTCACATTTAGCCAGGAGCTTAGACATTGCGAGTCACTCTATTTTGAGAAGTTTGTGGAGGAGCATACTGTTGTTCCCGAAGGCGGAAAAAAGCCATCTAAGACTTTGATGTTTCTAGAGGGATGTCCAACACGTCTTGGCTGTACCGTAAGTCTAATTTTTCTATACTGTTATGGAAGTTCATCAGCTTTCTAGATGTCTTCAGGGTTTATGCATATTACTGCTACTGGGAAATGAGTGGGTTCTCTGATAACCTAGTTTCAGCTTCTGTCCTCGGGTTCATTTTGAAGCTTTGTCTTATATAGTTATATGTTACATCCATGCAATGCATTAAGAAACTCAGACTGGGATGCTTGAGTAGGCTGAGTCTTTACTATTCTAGTTTGTTATTTGATCATGCAGGAGCTTTTTAATGTCATTTTGGAATCTTTTGTGTGTTTGGCAGGTTTTAAAACTATCAACTTTCTGTGTGCTTTTCTTTCCACCACTATTATGATGGTTCTCACCAAGGGAAAGGTCTAGATGTGTCCTTAGGTGCAGGGGCATATCGTAAAGGTGACATGCTACAACATGCAACCCAATATTATTCCTGTCGATGGTGAGATCTAGAAATATGAGGCATATGACATAGTCCACTTTGGATTAGGAGAAGCTGATACTCAAAGATCCTCAAAGAAAACTGTTTGAGGAAGGGTCTGATAATCAAGAAAAGCTTAAAACTAAATAGAAAGGTTAACAAAGTTTTTAACAAGTGAAGTTGAAATGTTTATCAAACTAAAGTAGATAAGATGAAGTACACGAATATTTTTTAGCAATAATGTAATTAGGAAACCCCCTTTACAGGAAGCCAAACCATATAGTCCTTGCCTCGTGTATCTCACCTTCAAAGGAGGTTTTACCCTACCTTATCTCTTTTCAGTGAGGAAGATGCTAATAGGTAAATGCTATGTGGTGAATATTTGTGGGTTGTTCTTCCATTCAAACACTGGAGATACAGTTATTAAGCGTGTAATTGTTACTTCTTGTAGCGATAAATGTGTTTTTACCCTGGTCTTATGACTTTAAGCATGATATTTAAGAATTTAATATCATGGCTGGATTGAAGGAGTATGATGACATGATGTGCAAATGCTTCAGTGACTGTGTACCCTTTTGTATGTTTCCAAATCTAGCTTTCCCAATTTATTATGGTGCTTTAGGATCCATTTTAATCAAATGAAGTAATGACGCGGTAACTGAAGCAAGTAGGAACTGTTGTGATTGATTTAGGTGGTTGAGGGTTGAAATTACTCTTTATATGACTTACTCTTAATGGAACAGATTCTGCTGAAGGGTTCACATGCTGATGAATTGAAGAAGATCAAGTGTGTTGTACAATGTGCTGTCATAATGGCTTATCATTTCTTCCTGGAAACTTCCTTTCTTGTGGATCAGAAAGCTATGTTCTCCACTATTACCTTTGGGAAAGCAGCTGACATCTCATCTACAAATGAAGAATCTCAGAGTGACGATCCTGGAAATTCCTTTGCTACTGGAAATTCTAGTATCCCGCGCAGTGAGGAGCCTAATGTAGGCGATTCTTCAGCTGTTGGAGTACATACCCTCATCTCCAATGGAGGTGATAATCTGGTTTCCAATGGGTTTCAAGAGGAAGATTCTTATTATGTCTCAGAGTTTACTGCCAAAGATGCTGAGATTGCTTCTCCCAATCGATTTGAAGACAAAGTTTCCCCCACTATGCAGTTGGTAGCCGATGGTCCATCTACAGTTTGTTGTGAGCCTAATATGACAACTCTTTCTACTGCGTCAAGATCATTGTCTCATGGACTGGATCAAGTTTCAGTTATCTTCCCATCCACTAATGAACACATGTCCACATACCATGACTTGAATGGGGGGGAATCTGAAGCTCAGACTGCAGTCTCTATTCCTCTTTTACCCACTGAAGAGCATGCTGAGGATTTTGAAATAGAGGCAAAGAACCAAGGCAAAGAAGACAAGTTCCTTTATAATGAGTCTCAGCTCGTTTCCGCATCCTCTGTAGCTGATGGGGAAGTGAAAGGACTTGCCGATGATGGTGAAGAGATCATCAGAGCAAAGGACGAAATCAGCAGTGTCTTGGATTCTGAGAGCATCTTGGTTTTTATGTCTAGCCGAAATGCTTTGAAAGGGACTATTTGCGAGCAAAGCCATTTTACTCATATCAAATTTTACAGGAATTTTGATGTTCCTCTTGGGAAGTTCTTACGGGACAATCTATTCAATCAGGTTATATTCAATCTGCAGGATTGCTTTAGTAATTGTTCACTATTGGTTAGTTGTGAAATGTTTGATGTGGTAATTATAGGACTGTTGGTAAATGCTTTCTGAGTTTTATGTTTCTGGTGATGGTATATCTTGCTGATGTGGTTCGATCTACTCTAGGTTCCTTTACTGCTGCAAATTTGTGTGTTTCTCTCTTTCTCCTCTCTGAATTTGCACATAGTTTTTTTATTTTTATCTTTAGACGATCCATACTGAATCTTTTGGATGTGCAGGCTCTTAAATGTGAGGCATGTGAACAACCTCCTGAAGCTCATTTTTACTATTATGCTCATCACAGCAAGCAGCTCACTATACGAGTCAAACGATTGGGAAATAAAAAGCCTTTGCCTGGAGAAGGGAAACTTTGGATGTGGAGTCGTTGCAGTAAATGTGAGCCTAATGAGGAGAAGGCAACCAAAAGAGTATTACTATCAACTGCTGCTGATGCCTTGTCATTTGGCAAGTTTTTGGAGCTTAGCTTTTCAAGTTATTCTTCATTTAATAGGCTCGCGAGTTGTGGGCATTCCTTTCAGAAGGATTTCCTCTACTTTTTTGGGTATAAATTCTGGCCTATAAGCAATTTCTTTGCTTACTTATTATCCCTCTCATACAATTTACTTGCTTTAATGGCATCAAGTTAGATATGAACTCATTCAGTAAAGATCTTTACAAACAGCCCTAACATTGAACACCCTTTTGAAACGTAGTCTGAACTCAATTATGTCTGTTCCTCTTTGACTGTAAATGCAATAATCCACTATTCTGTATGGAATTCTAAAATATTGCGTGCCTTGCAGATTGGGATCTATGGTTGCTATGTTTCAGTACTCTCGTGTTGCGATATATGGCGTTTCTGTGCCATCCCAGAAATTGGAATTCAATAGTTCAATTGACAGAGACTGGCTTCAGCCTGAAGTTAGGACTGTATGTCCTCTCTTTTAATGATTTTACTAAATCTAAATACTCCTTCCATCTCACAAATATTAGCATACTTACCTTATTAGGATCTCGGTTTTTGGGTATAATCTAGTGAGGTTTAATTACTTGAGCACCCATCCACTTGAGAAGCTTTGAAAAGAAATTAGAAATATACATTTTTAAACCTTTGTGCCAAAATGAACTATGCAAATAATTTTGGGACAGAGGGAGTTATTCATTTTTTTAATTGATTATTCTTTGATACGGAGGAAAGCTGTCGAATGATTCCTTCAGTACTATTTAATGAGTGCTGTTATCTCTATTCTTTGCAGGTCTACACTACAGGACTAGTGCTTTTTAACGAACTTGAGAAATACTTGAAGAAAATAGAATCTCGGTTTTCTGGCTGGAATCTGGTTCTTAATGGGTTTTCAAAAGGATTTGCTGACATTGTAGACATGTTAAAGTTAGAAAGATCTGAATTTGAAGTAAGTTTCTTCTTTCCATGTATGTAATTTTTCATATATGACATGTATCCTGATCTGTGCTAGCTGCTCAAGTGGTAGTGTGCAGGAGAATGGATCATATTAGTGAATGTTAGGGTTTGTCTTCTTCATCATCATTTTCTTTTCTGAATTCCATGAAGTTGTCGCATTTAGGGTTAGCTTTTATATACTATCTTCACTGTCTTGATAGAAACTGTAACTTCTTCTTTAACTATGTACTAGTTTGCTAATTCTTATCTCTTGCAGTTTATTTTCATCTCTGTATCTCTGTCTTCCTTTTCCTGCTTTTCTTCCTTAGCTTTTTAGCATAATTTTCGAGCTGCTGGCAAGTGAGAAGTTGGACATTGAGTAGTCTTGTCAGTGTTGGTCATACTATAATAATGTTGAATAATAAAGGTCAATTGATGTTTTCTTTTGAATTCACATGAAATAGTGCTCTCTCTGTCCCATCATATTTATGTCCCCTTGGAGTTTTTGACTCACAATATCACGAGTGATTTATTAGGGACAATTAAATTTTGGTGCAGGGAGATTAAGTTGGGATGTAGATTGTAGACACTAACTTATAATTGTGCAGTTAAACTTCAGGTCTGTCGAATTTTATGCACTCGTACCAACCTATGGCGCATCCCATGCGGAGTTGGTTATCTTATTATTTATGCTGTCTTTTTGTCAATAACAGGAGAATTTCAAGAATAAGAATGAGGATTCACAAGACACTATCTATAAGCTTCTGAGCTTGAATCGGCTACGATGGGAAATTTTGCTTGAAGCATGTGTTTGGGACCGTCGGTTGCAGTCACTACTTTCTTCTTCCTCCACCTTGCCCCAGTCTATTGCAACTGGCGTTCACGGAGTGGCTCAGGGGCAAAAGGAGGATGGCAGTCCCGGAGAAGAAGCAGAAGGGTTAAAGACAGCTCCAGAAAGAGTGGAAAAACAAATACTGTTGGAAGAACAGATATCTGGAAGAGAGAGTGAAGCGGCACAAAACATAGCTGATAAAGCATTGCAAGAGCAAGTGGATTCAGGAAAAGAGCATAGTGATGGGACAGTAGCAGATACTACTAAGATAATGGAAAGACTCACTGGGTCATTGAACAATGAGGGTGTTGGAATGCAAAGAGCTGAAGATGGTTGTCACGATGTAATAATTGAGGGTAAAGAAGTTATTTTACAGGGTGATGACAGAACTTCTGAGAACTGTAATGATGTAGAGATCCAAATTGAGATGCTTGCAGAAGCAGAAAATATTTCAGTTAAGGAATCTCCAAAGGAAGGAATCCTTTTAGGACACGGAGAGCAAGATTTGATAAGTTTGCCCATTGTTGAGGAGAATACTCAGAGGCTATCCTTGTTTGATTCAGTCTCTAGTGTTTCATTGTCTCAAGAGTCAAATGATAGAACAAATCATCCTTCCCACCTTCATATTAATGGTGAGAGTACTCAACAGGACAATGTTTCAATGTCTGATGATCTGTCGGAAGATAGAAGCATATCCATTAATGCAGATGAGGAAAATAGTAGTTGCTCTACTGATGCAGAAGTATCTGAAAGACTTGCTTCTGCTTTGTTGAAAGTAGACTCCCCTTGGTGGAATCCATTTAGACAAACTCGAGAGGAGTGCATGGAGGAACTTCTCGAAGGTCGTCCATCTAGATTCGGTCACTTGCCGAAATTTGAACTACTACACTCTACTGACTTCTTGCCTACGGTATCTCAAGTGATAATTGAAGAGGGTTCAAGGATTCACATGCCTCTCAGCGATGGTGACTTCATTGTGTCTGATTTTGATGGTGAAATCTCAAGCTCCATTGCTTGTGCATTGGCATTAATGGAAATTTCAACCCGCCCAGCATCAGATGAAAATACTTTCCTAAAACGCGCTGCCTCTGAGCCTTGGCCTTTGAACCACTTTCATGATCCTGATTTTATTCATTCTTCATCAAGCATGTCTTTCACAGAATCTCATCTCTCCAGCTTTACTGGCTTAAATCGCGTGGATTCTCTGGTTTCTTATGGGAGAGTCTACAATGAAGTTACTCTAGGCATTGAAAAATATCCTATGAAAGGCAAGTATTCAGTAGTTATCATACATCCCAATGAATTCCGCAGTCTTCGGGATCGATGCTGCCCATCGGAACTTGATTATATCTCTTCTCTTAGTCGCTGTAAAATTTGGGATGCCAAAGGTGGCAAGAGCAAGTCTGTCTTTGCTAGATCACTTGATGGAAGGCTTATTGTGAAGGAAATTAAGAAGACCGAATTTGATTCATTCATGAAGTTTGCTTCTGCCTATTTCCAGCACATGAAGGAATCTGTTAACTCTGGGAATCAAACTTGCCTTGCAAAAATTCTTGGAATTTATCAGGTTTCCATAAATAAATTTCTACATGATTGTTATCCTTGTTCCCCCCCCCCAAACACACACACATTTTTGCCTTGTTTGGCTCATGGTTATCTTTAATCTCTGCTTCCTTGGAACTCATTCACAGGTAACTATTCGAAATCCCAAGAGCGGCAAAGAGACAAAACATGATCTCATGGTTCAGGAGAATCTTTCTTTCGGCAGGAACATAACTCGTCAGTACGATTTGAAGGGTGCATTGCATGCTCGTTTCACTGCGACTGCTGATGGTGATGGAGAAGTTTTATTGGACCAGAACTTTGTAAATGACATGAATTTATCTCCTTTATATGTTGGCCAGAAAGCTAAGAGACTCCTACAACGAGCTGTCTGGAATGACACAACGTTTCTTAATGTAAGTTCCTGTTATCTGCTTTGTACCATATTATGCCGTCGTACTTTTAGTGATGTACCACCGGCCCAACCCCCTTTTTGCGGGAAAAGAGAAGAAATCCGAAGGATGTACTTCTGTTCCATAATTCATGCAACTTTTGCAAATTTGAGGTCAAAGTTACAAACTTTTACCACGAATTCTCACCATTATATAGAGAAAAAAAGTCATATGCGAGATATTGTTAGATTCATCTCAATGTGTAGTTTTTGAACATCAAATTTTCATAGTTTTTACAATTACATAGTTGAAGATATTAATGGTCAACGTATTGCCTTGGAGACCGTGAAATACGAGTGCTGCAAGAATTATGGAACAGAGCATACTATTGAGTAAACTTTGGTAAAAGAAAAGGAAAAATATTCTCAAATCAAGTTAGAAAGAAAGGCTCTCTCTCTCTCTTCAATCGATTATCACTGAACTGAAGTTATTTCACCTCCAAAAAAAAAAGATTAGAAAGTAACTGAAATTATATGTACTTATAAAAACTGTTTTTTTTGTTGATTTTTCTAGTCTTTTGCTATATGCAGTTATCAAAACCGATTTTGTACTGCTGGTGTTTACAGATATAAACTGATTTTTACCTGACCTTTTTTTAGAAAAGTTGAACACAACAGGACTTACTGGTGCATGTATCTAATGGTTTGTGATCTTTCTTTCTTTCTTTCTTTCTTTCATGGCAGAATATTGGAGTCATGGATTATTCTCTACTGGTGGGGGTTGATAGAAAACGTCATGAACTGGTCTGTGGGATTATAGATTATCTAAGACAATACACCTGGGACAAGCAATTTGAGACCTGGGTAAAATCATCCCTTGTTGTTCCCAAGAATGTTTCACCAACAATCATCTCACCTCATGAGTATAAGAAAAGGTTCAGAAAGTTCATGGATACACACTTCCTGACCGTCCCAGATCACTGGTGTTCTCATAGATCTTTCAACCCTTGTAAACTGTGCGGGGTCAAAGTTCATGATTCTTCGGTTTTCAAGTCCGAGAAGCGCGAGGAAGAGCTTAACGGTGTTCAATCCCATGACTAGCTCATACATTCTTCTCAAATATGCATTGTTCTTTCTTTTTCTTTGTTACTTTTTGACAGTAAAAAAAAATCGATACTGTACATAGATTGTTACTGCTGCTGCACATAACACCCGGTTAAAATGCGATTATTTAGCAGAAATTGGGTAAATGTTATGATATAGATTAGGCCAACTGTGTGCAGATTGAGCTATATACGTAAATTTTTTTTGTAAATTTTGTAGTGAGCTACGCTACTGATGACGACAAAGCATGTATAGCTTTGATAATGCTAAAGCTGAAAATTCTCTGTACGAGTATTACTATCTTTTTGTTTCTATAAACAATGTAATGATGAATATGGATATTCTAATAGGCAAATGATGCTTTTTTTACTTTTACTTTTACTTCTACTTCTACTTCTTTGTTCCCAGATTAGTGTTAGTTGAGGGATTTATTATTATTGTGAGTGATTGAGTTCTAGATCTCTAATTCTATATAAGCATTTAACAGTGGCATTTAATTTCGAACGGAGGAAGTATTTCACATCTTAAATTTAGTTCGTAATGTAGTCCAAATTCTCATTCTTTCCTCTCTTTTTCCAACCTTCCTGGATGCATGACCGATTTAGACCATACGACATTCTGAATATATACGTGAAGACACCCAAACTTGAGATTTATGATGACGATTTTTCTTTGAATATATGACTAGCAATCCCTTCATGGAAAAGCCAAATAAGAATCATTCCAAAGTATGCCCAATGTGACTAACAAGGTTCTTGACTTGCCATAACCTGATCAACACACAATGGGAAGGTATATTTGATTTCTGAAACCAATTGAGAGTTTCTGGCTACATCTGGATTGAGCAGAAAGCAAAGGATACACAAAACCTTCTTGTTAAATGGTAATGATGATTTAAGAGGCAAACATTCTTCTTTAAGATAAATCTTTATAAGAATGACTTGTGTCTTCATAATACTTGTAAACAACCATTTTTTCTCCACAAAATGGATGAATCAAACAATGCTGCCCTACTCGCAGTCGCAGCTGATGAATCCGACAATTCTAATTATGTGAAAGACGATGGCATAGATGAACCACATTGCAAGTATATCCTCAACGCCATTCTTAGTGGCACCGCTCGCCTCAATGTTCTGCTGCCAAGTTTTACTATTTTAGCCTTCACTATCTTTGCTCCCCTCCTTACGAATGATGGCAAGTGTAGTAATTTAGATCGTTGGCTTATGGGTAGCTTCTGGGCACTTTGTTCTGTATCCTGTATCTTCTTCTCCATAACTGATAGCTTCAGAGCTGCAAATGGGAGGTTATACTATGGGGTAGCAACCATCAAAGGGATATGGACCTTCAACGGAAGGCGGAAGACACCCGCCATTCCATCAGATTACAAGCTTAGATGGTCAGATCTCTTCCACACGTCGCTGTCAGTGCTTTATTTGTTTTGTTTTGTTTTGTTTCCTACTAAAAGAAGGGGTATTGGCCACCCCTTCTTGCTACAGAGAGATCCCCTGTATTTACGACCTTAAGGGATAAAAAAATAATTAAAAATTCGCAAATTATCAACTCGGAAAATTCTATTGATTGTAAATCAGCAAATCAATCACTGCTCATTACATTACAGTCAAACTAAAGGAAAATCTGTATGCAGAATATAAAATGTATCAAGTGGTTGTCTGGTTGAACACCATACATGACACTTCCTATATAGTTGTTTCTCCCATGTAATTCTGTTCTTTACGAAGTGAAAAAAGTTGTTTGGCTGATCACACAGGAAGTTCCACTTACCTACAAGAGACTTGGTAACAACTTCCTCAATTTTTTTGGGAAGTACAACTTCTTAGAAAGTGCAATCAACCTATATTTTTAGCAACCATACAACTCTACAATTGTCCACTTCCTAGAAACCTCCAATTCCAATTCCTTTTCATGTCAAAGAAACAAGGACTAGACAAAAAACTTACAAGAGTGATTATGCAAACATCAGGTACAGTGACAACGAAGTGGAATCGACACACCTGGTGGTTTCCTCCTATCTCGAACTATAGCTTCCTTGATCATGGGCAGCTTTTGGTGAACCTTTTTCCAGATTTGATTCACTGCAGCATCTGGTGGAACCGGACCAATACCTCCAGGCTGGCCAAAATCATACATGAACATGGGCTGAACTCGAGCCATATTTCTACGAAGTTTCTCTCTCTGCTTCATAGAGATGCCTTGAAGATAAGATACAAGCCATTTTGGTTGCAGAGCATCATGAACTGAGACAAAAACTGAGAAGTCTAAATAATCAACCATCCCTTCAAATGGTAGCTCAATATGGTCACTGATTATGACAGGGATACACAGACTTTGAATGGCATCAAAAAGGCGGCATGATGTTGGTGTATCTCCAGCGGGATGTAAACAGAACTTCGAGGTTCTCATCCCCTTAATTGATTGCTCCCTACCAGTGGCATTAGGGAAGCCTTCCTCCATAACAACCCTAGGTTCATTAACTAGCAAGTCCCATAATTTCTCTCGAACTGCACCTCCCTGCATGCAAGAGTTTGCTTCAGGTCAGAGAAGGTTCTCTAAAGCTTTCAGGGTCTGTTTGGTTGGACGAAAGTTTTACCCTCTGCTTTGATAATTTAACAAATAATGTGACATAAAAAGAAACATCTTTCTTGTAGGTAGGGGAAAACCTTTCTATTCTACAATAGAGGATACATTTTTCCTCCGGTTTTAAAAAAGCTGCGACATAAAAAGAAACATTTTTCTTCAGTGGGGATACATCTTTCCTCCAATTTTAAAAGTTTATCCACTTTGACTTCACTTTGACCATAGGTTTTCTTATTGATATATATATATATATATATATATATATATATATATATATATATATATATATATATTATCATGTAAAATGATATTGAAACTCTTTCAATGTATATATGTACTTCCTCCATTCTTTTTTAATTGCAACATTTGGGCTTTCACACTTGCCGAGACATGATTTGACTTTTGATATCTTTAGTTATAGATTTGTAGAAATTATGCAAATGAGATATTTAGAAAATACACATTGAGACGAATCAAATAAGATCCCATATGACTATGTTTTTTCTTATGTATTATTCATAAAAGAAGGTCAAAGGAGGAATTGTGAATAGTGAAAAGTCAAAATGTTGCAATTAAAAAAACGGAAATATATATTTAAAAAACCGCCTGCTATAAGTTCTACAATTAGATGATTAATTTTTTAATGTTAAAAGTTATGTGTTGCCAAAATATGGAAGTCAAACTGGAATAACTCGGAAATAACAGGAGAAAGTATTAAGTATGTTAGAACAAAATACTAACCCTATGCCTATGCTTAGCTCCTTTGAAGTAAAGAAGAGTATGCCGTGGCTGGTCTTCTGATAGGTGCAATACAGGGAGCAGATGTGTATATGGAACGATCACATCCTTCAGCAAAGAAACTTGCGTATGTTGAATTCTCTCCGATGAGTTGCCATAGGATGATTTTGCATCAAGTCTATACCAGCCACCAAAGTCTACAACAAGGAGCATGGCTGGGGCTATCTCATCTTTAACATGCCACATTGCAACAGGGTCTGCCAAAGAATGCCTCAAGATTTAAAACAACCTGAGAATCCAGACACTAAAACATAAGCTGCTAAAGCACACAACACTATTTATTTTAATTACGGTTTCTATATGATTATGAAAAAGTAATTTTCTAAATTAGTCTCATAACACAATTATAACTCCAAAAGCAACACCTAAATAGTCAGAAACGTCGAAAATTTAAGCATTAACATAGACCAGAAAATTTAAGGACCGAATACTAGGAATTACGTGGAGCTTGATGTGAGATGCTGTAACAAAGTACAAAGCTTCTCATTTAAACTTTCACGGTACCAGAGGGCTTCTTCATGATTGTTGCAAAATGCCCAATCTATTTCTATATTAAGCACGAGCTAGGCAATGAAAAGGATATCAAAGCACAGGCACAGGCAGGCAGGCAGCACCATTATTGAGCAACTACAGCTTGTGGCAAGTCACATTGGTTCTCAGGAAGATATTCTTTATTGGTGAAATTTAATTGCATTTGATACGAGGACTGAGGACTGGGGGCGGGAGAAGGCATCTTTTTCCCATAGTCAGGTAGCTGTCTATCGATGGAGTGTACCTTTGAGGTGAATGCAGAATATTGGCAAGTATAATATCTGAAGACTTCCAGATAAACTCGTGATTTGGGAGGGATAAAAAATCATCATTCCTATGGAAGTGAGTTTTGGCTAATTCTTTGAAAAGTATGCAACGATATTACTTGCTGCGATGAAGCCCTTTACAATTACTAATGGCATCAACTTTTAACCTTAAGTCCGAGTGTCCCTCAAGACAATATCTTCTAGGGCTTCCTTGGAGTTTGTATTGGCGGTTGCGGAATTTGATATTGTGGTTGGTGCATTCTCTAGTATCAATAATTATCTTTAAAAATACAGTACTTTTTAAGATCTTGGACATAACTCGGGCTGACAAGTAACACCCAACATTCAAAACTGTAAAAAGCTTGATCAAAGTTATGGGAAAATAATTAAGGTTTTTGGATGTCCTAATTGAACCCATTCTCTTGTTAGGTCGTCGCTCGTCAGTAATTTGTAAATCCAGAAGACAAAAATCAGCATTTTTCCAATGGGCCACATAGTTCAGGAACTTCACACTAGAAAAGGGTGTAAGATAGTAAGAGTAATAATATTGGATATCACACAAACAATTATATAACCTGGTAAAACCAGGTCATGACTTGTATTATTAATGATACCACTTGCTAACTATACAATCCCACAACCTCATAGGTGTTTCTCCAAACAAAACTTAAGCTCATGATCTTAAGCATAGTCATAAAATGGCATATAAATTTATACAGCCCAAATTCCTAAATTAGTCCCACTAGAATGTATGATAAGAATACATTATCTTCCATCCAACCTAAGAGAAACCCAACATAGCTGAGATAAATATCCCTAAAATATAAATCGTATGCTAAGAATATACATTTAGAAAAATAATAACATGACCAAGTTTTCCTAATTTACTATCCTAGTTAAATAAAGAAACAAGAAATTACCAATGAAACGGTAATTTCCACAAAGCTTACATCTTGCTGCCAACTAATAAGAAATGCATCAAAATGTTATCTTCCATCCGACAAGTGTTCAATGAGAAAAAATCTTCTGTGCCATGGAAAGGAGAGCAATACCTTACCCAAGAAACCACATGGACCATTTGGTCCTCACTGACCATATTGAGTTTAATAACCGGGGGGGAGGGGAAGTTTGGGTGACGAAGTTGTCCGATCCAAAAACCAGCTATACATCTCAAGAAAAATAAGAGAGAAGTGTCACAAGCTCTTCAATATCATTTCCAAGGCAGAAAGATTTCATAATGGACTTGTGGACTATTTGACACTAGAATTACGATAAGCTAAAGGAAAACCATACTAGGACTAAAAGTCAAGCATGAGAATCCTTTAAAGAAAAATGGAACACATCCTCCAAAGATCCTCACGTAGGTTGACACCTGTCCATAATTAATAACTTCAAGAAAAGGTCATAACTAATCTGTGCACACATGTCCCCTACCTTGCAAGCAAATCCACTAGCTTACAACAAGTCTCCATATATTGCCACAAGGACCCAAATTTCCTTTTGTAAACCAACTTTGAAACTTAAACTCATGGCCATATTATAGCTTCTTTTAGAAGAGATGGAAATTGAAGAACATTAGATCAATTTTCCAGCACAAAGGTCACAAGTTAAGTCGAAATGACCATCTTGTATGACACATATGGCCTATAGACAATAATGGGTCACAAAGCACCAGAAAACCCTGTTTCAAAAGCTACGATTCATGACAAAAGGGTATATGGAGACTGCTCAATAAATCAAATGCCAAAGGATTTTCTTTTGAGCTAGCTTGTGAAAGTTTCCAGGCATGATTGTAGGATAGGTAAAAAAAAGTCCCCTCGTAACCAAACTGAGAACCTGTACGGTGGCAGATAAGATCGACCAAGTCTCCACCTAAACACTGAAGAAAATGTTCCTCAAGAAAGAGCATACA
Organism: Beta corolliflora; assembly: GCA_947648045.1. Taxonomy (NCBI): domain Eukaryota; kingdom Viridiplantae; phylum Streptophyta; class Magnoliopsida; order Caryophyllales; family Amaranthaceae; genus Beta; species Beta corolliflora. Next base: position 362,287 of record CANSZD010000820.1, read on the forward strand.
AGAAAACCTTCCCAATTGAATTGGTCCATATCAACCATTCAAATGCTAGGTCAAAGTGTAAAACTAGAGCCAAAATGGCGATAATTAAACTCCTTTATAGACTATAATTACAGATAATATACTTTATCAGGGTAAGGGGAAATTCCAAAAGATATTAAAGCAAGTTTCATCTAAAACCTTACTGATAACATATATTGATTCCTTTCAGCGATGGCTCAACCAAGTCATATACGGTCCATCCAAAGAAGCTAAAAAAGTATTACTCTTGGATCACGACCAAGATAACATATATTGATTCCTTTAAGCGATGGCTCCAACCAAGTCATATAGGGTCCATCCAAAGAAGCTAAAAAAGTTACGCAATACTCAAGAAGAATTCCTTTCGAAACCGATGGAAGACATACAGAAAAGAACCGAGGGTAATCCTCCCCCGCTTCCAAAAGGTTCTGCATCTAGGAGCCATGTTGAACATAACCGTGCATGATATATAATGTTTCCAAACAGTAATCATAAAAGGCTAAAGCAAGTAGCTTCATTAGGTCTTATAATCTTAAGTTATTATGGATTCATCATTCATGTAAAACATGAAATGTAAGAGTAGCCTCCTTCACAATCAGAAACATCATTTATTCAAATAGCAACCTTATAAGATTTTCAGCATACAAAATCAATAAAATGATGAAAACTCTAGTGTTAATTTAAGTGTCCAAGCTACATATAGATTTTATTTTGTCACAACAGATTACAATCATTCTAAAAAAAACCCACATTTTAAAACCTGAATCAAGAAAACTAAGGGAAAAATCATACCAGTTAAGACAAAAACATGATCACGTCCACCAGATTTTTTCCAACCCTCAGAATTCTTGACAAGATCAACAACTTGTTTTTGTCTCTGATAATCTTCATTACCAGATTTCTTCCTGAAAACACCTCGATCCAAACTAAGCTGCATTTCAGCACTCAAAGTTGCAAAAAAAGGCACAAAAATCACATCAGCTTCTCTCTCATCAAAAACCCTTTTTGCAAACGACCCACTTCGCAAATTTTCTGGGGTCATAAGATCACCCAACAACCAATACTCAGCACTATACTGTTTTATCACAGGATTTTCTGGGTAAGGAGGATACTCAACTTTTCCGGGTTTTCTTGACCCGGGTTCATGATCCGGGTCATTAGGGATCCGAGAATCTGGGGGTAAAGTCCAGTATTTCTCCAAGAGGCCATAATTGAAGGATCTGGGTAGGTTAAAAACGTAAACTTTGAGGGGATTTTGGGGAAATTGTTGGGAGATTGAAATGGGGTTTTCGGGAATGGAGGTGGGTCGATTGAAGAAGATGAAGAGAGAGAAAGAGACGGTGCAGAGGAGAGAGAAAGAGAGGAAAAGAGAGGATGAAGTGATGTTCTTCAACGCCATTTTCGCACTTTTAGTATAAGTTGCAACTTGCAATGCTTCTGCTACTGAGTATAGTATACTTATAGATCTTTGCAGAGTGAGTGAAGAAGAAGAGATACAGTTTCAGAAAAAGGTTGAGGATGATTTCTTTCTAATTTTTGAGCCAACTTAAACTTCTGGCTTTTTAGTTAAGGCGCGTTCTTTTGGACTTATTTTCAAAGAAAATAAGTAAAAATAAGTTCGGCTTCAAAGAAAATAAGTTCAGTTCAAAGAAAATAAGTAAAAATATGTTCAGATCAAGAAAAATAAGTTCGGTTCAAAGAAAATAAGTTCGGTTCAGCAAAAATAAGTTTTTAAGATATCTTATAATGTTGTAATTATTATATTTGTTTTCAATATTACTATTAATATTGTTATTATTATTAATATTATAATAACGATGAATTTGTAATTATTTTTAATTTTTAATTTTATTTTATTATTATTATTTTTTTTTTAAATTTTTAAATTTTTATATATTTTAAATTTTTAAATTTTTTTATTTTATTTTATTTTTTTATTTTAATATTTTTTTTATTTTATTATTATTATTATTATTATTATTATTTATTATTATTATTATTTATTTATTATTATTTATTATTTACTATTTACTATTTATTATTTATTATTATTATTATTATTTATTATTATTATTTATTATTTATTATTTATTATTTATTATTTATTATTTATTAATTATTATTATTATTTATTTATTATTATTTATTATTTATTATTTATTATTTATTATTATTTATTATTATTATTATTATTATTTGTTATTATTATTATTTATTATTATTTATTATTTATTATTATTTATTATTTATTATTTATTATTATTATTATTATTATTATTTATTATTTATTATTTATTATTTATTATTTATTATTTATTATTTATTATTTATTATTTATTATTTATTATTATTTATTATTATTATTATTTATTATTTATTATTTATTATTTATTATTAATTATTAATTATTTATTATTTATTATTTATTATTTATTATTTATTATTTATTATTTATTATTTATTATTTATTATTTATTATTTATTATTTATTATTTATTATTTATTATTTATTATTTATTATTTATTATTATTATTATTATTTGTTATTATTATTATTATTTATTATTTATTATTATTTATTATTATTATTATTTATTATTTATTATTATTTATTATTATTATTATTTATTATTTATTATTTATTATTATTATTATTATTTATTATTTATTATTTATTATTTATTATTATTATTATTTATTATTATTTATTATTAATATTATTTATTATTATTATTTGTTATTATTATTATTTATTATTTATTATTTATTATTTATTATTTATTATTTATTATTTATTATTTATTATTTATTATTTATTATTTATTATTTATTATTTATTATTTATTATTTATTATTTATTATTTATTATTTATTATTTATTACTATTATTTATTATTATTATTATTTATTATTTATTATTATTTATTATTAATATTATTATTATTATTATTATTATTATTATTTGTTATTATTATTATTTATTATTTATTATTTATTATTCATTATTTATTATTTATTATTTATTATTTATTATTTATTATTTATTATTTATTATTATTATTATTATTATTATTATTTATTATTTATTATTTATTATTTATTATTTATTATTTATTATTTATTATTTATTATTTATTATTTATTATTTATTATTTATTATTTATTATTTATTATTTATTATTATTATTATTATTATTATTATTATTTATTATTTATTATTTATTATTTATTATTATTATTATTATTTATTATTTATTTTTCTTTAGCAAAAATAAGTTCGGTTCAAAGAAAATAAGTTCGGTTCAAAAGAAAATAAGTAAAAATAAGTTCGGTTCAAAGAAAAATAAGTTCGGTTCAAAGCAAAAATAAGTAAAAATAAGTTCGGTTCAGAAAAATAAGTTCGGTTCGGCAAAAATAAAATAAGTTCGGTTCGGTTCAACAAAAATAAGTTCAAGAGAACAGGGCTAGTCATAATGCATGGGTTTTGGTTTAAAGTTTATGGTGATGTGATTTTGAAAGGAAAAGAGGAGAGAATAACCCCATACCCCAGTACTATTTTTTTTTTCTAATCTAATTGTGGTTTATTTTCTAATCAATTAAAGATGATTAGATTACAATTTTTTTTGGTGAAAGAAGAAATTAGCATAAATACTTAATGTCGATTATAATCCGAAGTTATAAGTTCCATATAATCCGAAGTTTCATACAATAGTTAATGTCTAATGTAGAATGTAATGTAACTAGGACTTTTCCTACTAGATTACAATTGTATTGCATTAAAAGGGTTCATCAAACAAGCTGCGTTTAATATAGAGTTCATATATAGCATATAAAACTGTATCATATGAGATTAGGAGCCGGTAAAAGAAACAATCTCTCTATTATCGTAGTCCGTAGAGACAAGGTTATGTACATCAATCCCTTATTATTCTGTCTTAGTAAATCGATAAAAATTGAAGTAATGCTAAAGTTGTACTAAAAATGAAATTGAAATTGCCATTTGACACAATAGTAAGCAAATAATTCATTAGTAAAATTCCAAAGATATTTTCCCATTTTAAGCCACATGAAAAGAACTATACAAAGGTTTACGCAAAAAAAGACTCCACTCTAAATAAAGCTTCCTAATGGATTTTTCCATGATCTCCAAGATCTAGCTTTCATGGGTATTAATTGCAAGTATTATTCTTAGAAACGGTATTCTATACTTATACAGTTATATTTAGCCCTTAGGAGCTATGCATTACAAAACCCATTTGGGGATTTCCCTTATCCCCAGTAAGTTCCCTTCATCTTACCTAAAAAAAAAATTACAAAACCCGTTATAACAATTTATTTTCCGTTTTAATGCGATAATAGCATTGTGTTTACACACTAGCAAAACAAAATGTAGGGACTTGTCTGCTTCCCTCTTTGAGGAAAAGGAATGGAAGGCAAGGAGGGAATTGTAAATCAAGTAATACTATTGATATATGATATTAATATGCACAAGATTTCATGTATGAAAATGGGTCACCACGACCCAATACAGTCATCCTGAAAAAGGAAAAAGAAAAGACGAACATTACTCTAACCAGATTCAGTTACATTCAGAAGCTAGTGGGAAAAAATGTTGACAGTGGGAGAATAACTAGGGAGGAAAGAAACAAAAGGGAGGAGAGGAGATGGGGTGATCTAACTATATCTAAACATAACCCCAGAGAAGCAGCCTATTCTCTTGGTCATATTAGCTAAACTACTGCTCTAGCTCAATCACCTCGAAGTTCCAGTCTCTGACTTGGTCCCTTCTAACAGCACGGCTCCTAATTAGTCGCGGAGTGCCTGAAATATCAACACGGTTTGATAAATCCGGCTGCGGAGTCACTTTAGATGATGACATGACTGAGTTCCCCCGAGGAGGAGGAACAGAAAGCTTCCCTATCAAGCAGTTAGCCATAGCTGAACATCGCCCATCATTGTCCGAGCTAGAGACAGAGTAACTTCTGAATGAATGTGATGGGCTTTCTACACCATGGCACACAAGACAGGCGAGACTCATATTCAATCTCAAACTAGTCTGTACTTAGCCTGCTGATAAAGAAGAAAAAATACTGATTAATGAACAAGCACAAGAGGCTAGCTTAATGACAAAATAGATTGAAGGAAAAGGTTGGCATTATTATTAACCCAAAAGGGCATTTATAGTACATCATATAAAACCTAACTTAGGTAGAACTTGGAAAACATATCCTAAACTAAATATAATACTAAGAAATATTATCTCTAAATAAACACTTTTAGATTTGTCTAGATAAACACTTATACATTTAGGAAATACTCCTAAATCTATCCCAACACTTAACAAGAAACAATCAAACTTCAAAGAATTCAAAAGTGATGCTAAACAAAGAAACAGTCCAGAGAAGTCCGGACCATCATGCAACTTCATGAAAAAAAAGGAGGTAACAAGCAATCTCAGAGTACAGATGCCCAAGCCGATCTACTTTAGTCTTGCTCATGAGTCATGAGCATAACTAAACAAAGCAAGAAGCTGCTTAAACTATCCAAAAAGATCGTCACAAGCAGAGAAATTGAGTCATGATTAGCGGAACACAAATAACATGAGCTATGTGAAAAACAAATTGCATCACTAAGACATAATCTCTGCCAAAACTGTAGAATCTTCACAGGTGAAGTGAAGATTATAACCGGTAATTGGATAGCTGAATGTCCTGACCCACAACTTCACGAGCACCTTTGGTCCGCTCAATGCCTCCCCTAATACCCTTTAATAAAAGAAACTACAATATGATCCAAAACCTTTACTCCCACTCTTCACAATAATAAGCAACTACCCCTTAACGATTTGAAAACCAATTTTTCTCGTAACAGGAGGGATGCATGCAATAATTACTCGATAAGCTATTTAGACTCAAATAATGCGGTTCCTATACAAACCAATTCTGGAAACAAGCTTCGAATTGGAATCTGTCTAAACTCCAAAAATATTCATACTTCAAAAAGGAGGGGAAAAATCATATATGTGATTGATTGATGGACAGTCTCTCACTGAACATGCTGAATCCTCAATCTCCACAGTAGTTTATGTGGCATAAACGTCAGTGAATTAGTAAAGCTCAGAACTTCACTCTTTAACCAACATGCTAGTAACCTCATCATCGATTTTATCAGACATTACATGCCCATCAATTATTTCAAAATTAGGGGAAAATCCTGAGCTATTCAGAATCAAATGAAACGATTGAACAACGAACATTTATCCAATTTGCAAAATCATCTCTAATTCCCAAAACCCTAAAAATCTACTATTACTACTGCTGCTGCTACTACTACTACATATAAACAGAAATTACCCAAATTGAAGATATAAATTAAGAGCTTTATCAAAAATTGCAAGGAATCAGCAAAATCCAGCAATAATTTCACAGTAAAAGGAAATCAGATCTGGAATATTGTAATCAATGCATGAATGACTCAAACTACAATCATTCTGGAAATATGAACTATCACAAATAAACGATAACATTGCGTTAATTAATTAAACAAACAAGTTCATAATACTACTTCGAAGAAAAATTGCTAATTGAAGAAGATGAAGATTCAAAATAAAAATGGAGATCGAAGAAAGTAACGAACTTTTCTGACGCTTTCTCTCTCTTTGGCTGCAAAATTCCGCGTATTGATTTTGTGGGGGAAAGATGTGTAAATTTGATGATTGATCGATTATATTCGTGCTAATGTAGGAGTACGAGTACCAGAATCAGAGTTGGACTATGGTTTAAGATTCTTCATTATTTCTAGTGGTGAAATACTGAGATAAGTGTAGAGTATATGCTATTTTGTGTTATAATTAGGATATTACTTTTTGCCAATTTTATTTGGTAATCAAACTAATCATATGTATAAGCATGTAGGAGTATTTTATTAGTAAGAGATCTACCATTTTTTTACTCAACCTTAGGCCTTAGCCAATGAAAAGTGTCGAAATTTCTTCATTTTTGAAAGAAGATATAGGAGTCAAAAACTTTAACTTAGAGGTGATTAATATGGGCCCGACTCGGCCTAAAAATGGACGAGTTTTGGCCAAAAATTTCGGGCACGGGCTGCTTGAATATAAAAGATCAGGCTAATTTTTGACCGACCCGAAATGACCGAAAAGCCCGCATGGCACGGCCCGAATTAGTGGGTTTTGGTGCGGAAATTTCGGCCCGAAGCTTGGCCCGAACCGAGGCTTTGGCCCGAAATGGACCACTTTTTTTTACCAAAGCCCGGTCCGACCCAATGATCACCTCTAGTTTAACTCTATAGAGTTGATTTATGGACGAAAATATATATTTTTGAGTTGTGACCAATAATTTGCAAAGTAAATGGCTTGTCCTTTCCTCTTAGCTTTAGAGGTGAAGCGAATGCATGTTATAATAGCTTGTTGTTCCCTAGATAAGATAAAACAAATTGAATAAAACAGACTAACTATATTAGACAACATAATGAACTAGAATATAAGTTTATATAAGATAACATAAGATAAGATAAGATAAGATAAGATAAAATAATTTTAGATAAATCAAAATAAGTTAAATCAAACAAGGCCTTAGTAAAATTTAGTACCTGATTTACGGGTACCTAATTTCTTTTTAGGTAAGATCATGGGTCGAGTTACAACTACCCGCTAAAGAGGTTATCCGATTTGAAGCACCTCTATGCAATCAGAAGATAAGTATATAAATACGGGTCTTATTTTAAAGTACATTTTGAGTTGGACCCAATAGTATAGACATCATAATTTTCTAAAATGTATCATTGAACTTATGGTTAATTTATATAATATAATTATCCCTTGTAGTTTATCGAGAACCAAACTCCATCTTTTTTATTACGGTTTTTTCACCAAATACCCCTGACAAAAAAATTTATTCACCAAATACCCCTATTTTTTTCAAAATTCACCTGATACCCCTGACCTTTGAAAGAATTCACCAGATACCCCTGACTTTTAAAAATTACCCAAATGCCCTTTTGGCTAACGGACGTTAGTGCTCCGTTAACTAATTAACTAATTAACCCTAAAAAATCCTAATTAACCTAAATTAAACCTAAAACCCCTAAAACTATAACTAACCCTAAAAACCCTAACTAACCCTAACCCACCCTTGCACCCACCACCCCCACCCCCACCCCCACAACTCCCGCCCCACCGGCCCCCATCCCCCTTCCCCCCGTCGCTCCCCCACCACCCCCATCGCGCCTCCCCCTCCCCACCACCCCCTAGCCCGCCGCGCCTCCCTTCCCCGCGAACACGGTCACCCCCTTCCCCGCGAACTCGGTCGCTCCCCCTCCCCTCCCCCGCCGCAAAATCGCGAATTCACCCTTTGAACTCGGTCGATGACTCCGGATCTAGTGTAGAAACCGGTCGACTCATTCGAAGGAATGAGGGAGGGGAGGCGTCGGCGAGATCGAGGAGGGAGGGAGGGGGATGTGGAGGCGCGAGGGAGGTCGAGGGGAGGGGGGCCTGCGTGGGGGGGCCTGGGAGGGGGGTCTGCGTGGGGGGCCGTGGTGGGGGAGGGGAGGGGAGGAGGGCTGTGTGGTTCCTTGGGGAGGGGGGAGGGGGTGGAGCCGGTGGGGTTGGGTGGTGGGGGGTGTGGGTCTAGGGTTGGGGGAGGTGGGGTTGGGGGGTGGGGTTGGGTTAGGGAGGTTTACTTAGGGTTTAGTTAGGTTTAATTAGGGTTTTTAGGTTTAATTAGGATTTTTTAGGATTAATTAGGGTTAATGACTAACGGAGTTAACTCCGTTAGTCAATAAGGGCATCTGGTGAATTTTTTTAAAGGTCAGGGGTATATGATGAATTCGAAAAAAAGTGAGGTATTTGGTGAATAAATTTTTTTATCAGGTGTATTTGGTGAAATAACCGTTTTAATTATCCAAAATTGTAATTAACCAGTTTTATTATTCTAAAATTATAATATTAAATATATATTGTGAATTGTGATATGACAATCCTACGTGGTATTATATCTATATCTGATTTTTCACTAAGATTATTACAATATGGATATAGGTACAAAGGAGAATAATATTTAACTATCTGCATCAACTCAACTTGATTGTCATTTGTCATCTCTGTTATAAGCTATAATGTCGTAATTATTAAAAATTTGAGGTCTAGGGTTCGTAACTTGCAATCACCATGTTAGTTATTGCTTATACATATAGGTATGGTGTGAAATGAGACTCATTGAATGAGGCGAATAATAGTCATGTAATAAGGCGGCTTCGTCGATAATATTGAACCTTATAATTGAACTCGTTTAATTTTTTTTTTCTTATTATAGTTGGAGGCCTGCCTTATCAATATTGACATAATATTACCCTTGATAGGGGATATTATCTTCCCGTTATATGTTGTAGACCTCTTATAACTAACCACACACTTCGTATATTGATTAATGAGATTATTCCACATCAGAGAATTTCACAAAAATAAAACAATATTAAAATAATGTAAGCACTTTATTATCGAATTTAGAGAATATCTACACATTCTCTAGTTTCTACCATAATACTCCCTCTGTTTTTTTGTCTTTCTCACTTTCTTGTGCGCGTTTTCCAACGCATATTTCAACTTAAATATCTTTCATTATATATTAGTTAAAATTATAACGATTGAATATTAATAAAGTCTTAATTGAGACGAATCAAACAAGACCCCATATGAATATATTTTTTCTTATAAATTGAAAAAAATTGAGAAGATTCTCTCTAAGTATGAATAGTGTCAAGATTCCAAGTGAGAAGGATAAAAAAAACAGAGGGAGTAACTAGCTGAATATCTTTTGCAGATTACCATCCCAAAATCCGAATAAAGGTGGTATTGAAACACTTAAAAAGCTAATGTAAAACACCCTTACGTCGATAAGTCATAACTGCCAAACATGAGATTAACATTCATGAACTTTTTTTTTTTTCATTGACAAGTGGATCATTCATTAATTTGCTTCATGCGTTAACATGTGAGGTAACAATATTGCGAAACTGTTCCATAGAGTTGTAGTACCTCACTGCCTTGTAATAACGACAGTGCTTACGGACAACTACTAGCTGAAGCTTCAAACAACTTTACAGTTAGATGTTCGATCCGATCTATTCGTTCGTAGAACTATTTACTTGATCGCATACATTTCTGGAACACCTTTAACAGAAGGATAAAAGTAGTCTATTTTGAAAAAACTTTTTGTCAACCTCTAACAGAGGTACATATAGTCCATTTTGAGATGCATTAATTAGAAGTTTGATGCAAATTAAAACGATCAATTCTTTCAGAAAATGCGATAATCTATACTAATATATTAAAAGGCGTGTCTAACAACGTATACATGCCACATGTCACCTCTCTTACTCCACTACAATTGTCTAATGTGTACATATGTCGTCATGTCAACTAACAAAAATAAATTAGCTTGCAACAAGATTTGAGCCTGTGACATCTTACTATTATACATAACACAATTACCATATCAACCAACTTATAATCATGCTTTAAATGTCCACATTATTGTATTTATATCTTTTAAATATTGAGTTCTCTTTATTATATTTTAATGCGAATGGAAAAAATTGCATATCAAGTTCAGAAAAAATACCATCTAAGGCAACGCCCGGACCCAAAGACTAGTTTTTTTTTTCCTGATTTCCTGTAGTAAAATGTTTGAATATATGTTAAGACTTGAGAGACATTTGAATGTAATTCTCCATACTTATTGATGAGAACAAACTCCACACGCTAATGTATTACTTGCGGTAAGCAAATTGGAGAATATGAGTATTTATTAGGGAACATAAACTGCAAAGAGTAAAGACCATCATCACATGCATGCAGACATGGAGTTATGCCATAAAATGTTATAAACTAAAAATGGATATGGAAAGATATAGTCAATTGGAATATATTATCATTATATATTCAAGTGTATAATATATATGAACTATATGGTACATCTAAAACTATTTTTTACTCATTTGAAACTCGTTCCTTTGAGTATATTATGCTCATTTGAATATTTCAAATGAGCAATGAACAAAAAAACCTTAAATATACTATAAAACTCACAGTACACTTAGATATATGATAAAAGTTAGATCTAGATATATACACCCATAAGAATTTAGAATTAGTCAACCGAAGAGATCCAACAATTTAATAGGAGTAATAGAATGGGATCAGTTCTATTAATAATATGTAAGAGAAGCCAACTACCAAAACCCAAAATTTTAAAGAAAGGGATTATGCACCGAATTCAAACTACTTGAATTTTATTTCTAATTATATACTTCTTCCGTTCTTTTTCTATTGCAATAATTACCACTTTGGTTAGTTTCGTATCTATTGCAACAATTTCACTTTTGGTAAAAAAAAGCAATTTTAGTTGACAATATTACCCTTGCTTTATCTTACTAAAACCATCATTAATTACTCACATTGCCTTATAAAGTTGCTTTTGCTTTATTAAGGATTGATTTATCTCTTACTCTAGTTTTTTTTTAGGGGAATCTATTACTCTAGTTAATTAAAGGGGTATCTTTATGCTAAACTACTCACTTTTTCCACTTTTTTAAAAACCGTGCCCAATCCCATTGTTGCAATAGAAAAAGAATGGAGGTAGTATTAATTTCCGTTCATCTATGTGCTGGTGCAAGTAATTTTATATTGGAAATAATAAAAGTAACGTAATCACATCATTAGTTTGTAATACATTCACAAAATTTAAAATCATTAGATTGTAATATAACTCCTCCTGTTAGGACTTGCTTTCAACATGGAACCTTGCTCAAATTTATAATTTTTCCAACTCTTATCCTCCTTTAAATATGGCCAATGCTAATTTTCAAATGAGAAATTTTAACATAGGACGAGTGAAGACTGAAGATGTCATCTTAGTATAACTTTGAGTAATTGGTATTCCCATCAATTGCTTTTGGAATATTTTTTTTAAAGTAAAATTAATTCATTAATAAAAGATTCTACTTTTGGAATAATTAATAATATAACCTCGCACGCGTTTCTAATTGGCGGGTTCAAACTCTATTATTCTTTCTTACTTTCTCCGCTCCTAATTACTTGCAACACTTTCAGTTTCACGCTTACCAATGCACAATTTATAATATTAATATATTAAGCTATGTTTTGGTAAAAATGATAAAAAAAATTAGATTTTAATAAAGTACACATTGAGACGAAACCAACAGAATCCTACATGACTATAATTTTCCATACATATAAAACACAAAACCTAATTATATAAGTGATTGTGAATAATGCTATAAGTGAAATTGTTGTAATTAAATGGAAATGGAGGAAATATTAAATAACTCAAGCCCATTTTCATATTCTCTATAATTTAACATGATATCATAATTAGTTTTGCTTACATCCCAATCGAATTGTCATACTTGCAGTGGCGGAGCCACTTGGTAACAAGGGGTAGCACATATGCTACCCCTAAATTTTTTTGAAAGAAAATTTAGTTTAGCTACCGCTTGTTGGTCGCAAAAATTTAGCTACCGCTCCTAGCAGTCGCAAATAGTCTTGGCTACCGATAAATCAGTCGCAAACTGGTGTGAGATCTTTTTATATTTCCTGATGGCGTAAGGTGTACAAAGTTGAATTTCTTTTTTCAAACGGTTTCTCCATATTTGGAGGAAGAATACTGAACAATTCCCATCTTGAAAGTGGTAGCAATCAAGGTCTTAATGTTGACGATGAGGCTGGGACGAAATTCAAGTTGTTCAGTTCAGCCATGAGAAGAAGTAGGAAAGTGGGAGGAAGGAGGAGGAGTGGGGCGTTGGAGGCCTGATATCATGAAGTAATATTTTGCCTGGTTGTTTCCTTTGATTCCTTTGGTTACACAACTAGCATAAAATTCACCAACAAATTAAAAGACTTGAATTTTCAAGGGAAGAAGAGACTTTTAACTCTTGAATGGATCACAATATGCCTTTTTTTTTTAAATGGGCGTATCTTAAATTGAATGATTCAATCAAAAGATGAAGAAATTACCCAGAAAGCAAGTATGCCCAATTGGAAGTGGAAGTAAGGAGGAGCGAGAGAAAGTTGAAGTAGGGTTGTTGATTAATTTACACATAAAGAGAGAGATGAGCTGGAGGAATGCAGGTGCGCAATAATGCAGTGTTGATCGATCGACTCAGGACATTTTCTTCTTGTTTTGTGGTGTTCGATTAATTTCTGTAGAGATACGGGGTGTTCGATTAATTTTGGTAGCTTTTTGTCTATTTTTGTTGGGCTCTTCCCCTCTACTTCACCAAAAAAAAAGAATATTATCTATCTAGATATAAGATTTACAAGAGATTATTTACATAACAAGTATCAAAACTTGTTATAATACGAGTAAGAAAATACTAAATGAGTTGATGATTTGTGAATTTCGTGTATTTTTGTTGTGTGTAAAAATATTTCAAAATTATGAAAAGGACACAAAATAGTAACATTTCAGGACATTTTTTTTGTTCTAGAGGGGCACCTAATGAAAATGTGGATAGATTTTTTTTTTGGCATTAGATATAATTGTGATATTACGCTACCCTTAAGTCTAAATCCTGGATCCGCCCCTGCTTATATGGGCTTCATGTTGCATGACCACACATGGCCCGTCCATCTAGCTTGCTACCTAGCACTTGCACAAGTTATCCAGTCAAGAAATCAATATAAAACAATCCACCAAATTCAACCAACCTCTTACGCAATACACAGTGAAACCAGAGATCAAACCAATTAGAGGCAAACAATTATAAAAATCCTACCATAAGCTTGAAGAAACACTGATTCCAAAGACACATTATTCCTCACAATTTGCCTGCTCTTTCCTCCTATATATATAACTCCTTCATTATATTCAAGATATAAATCCCTACAAAAAATAACCTATGATATAATGAGTTTACGCAATTGCTTATATATTCTCTTCCTTTGTTTCATAACATTTGCTTGCCTTTGCAATGCTAAAAAGCCCAAAAATGGAGGTGGGTTTAAAGGGATGTTCATCTTTGGTACCTCAATATTTGACAATGGAAACAACAACAATATTATTGGTACTTTAGCCAAGGCTAACTATCCACCATATGGTGTTGACTTTGCTGCGGGTGTAACGGGTAGATTCTCAAATGGGAAGAATGTAGCTGATGTTATTGGTGATTATCTTAAACTTCCTTTGATTCCAGCTTTTGCTGATCCTCAAACCAAAGGAGATGCAATCCTTCATGGGGTCAACTTTGCTTCTGGTGGTTCGGGCATCCTTGATGAAACTGGTTTAGTTGTGGTAAACTTACTTCTCTCTAAGCATTTAAGGTATCCTCGGTAAAAGTAGTTGTCGTGGTAATGTGTATTGTATTGCTAACTGGTAACCGCCTAATTAGTTTTTATAATAATAAGTATTGTTTATTAAATCTAATTGATACATTAGTAAAAGAACAAAGAATGAACGATCAACTAATTTAAAACTACCTCTATCCTTAAAGATAGTTTCTTTAAACTTTTCTAAATCACTAGCTACCCCAACTGTATAATAAATTACTGTAGAATACTATCTCATAAAATGTCATCACTTTTTACCAATAACAATGTTATAAGTTGATACGTTAAACTTGTAAAAACTCTTTAAAAATTATTGTCAAATACGCTTTAAATGTTGCACTACTATATGTAACTAACTCATAGATTATGTTTGTGTCTAAATTGAGCACTATGTATATATGTATAGTGTTAGGACTAGGTCATTGCGTTCCCTCCATATGTTCTCTGATTAATAGCCAAATTATTCAAAGCAAGTAATTACATAGACGTGCGTTCTATATACATATACATGGTTTACATAATCATATCTATTCCCATGTCCATGTGTGTACCTTGTGTGCAAGTTCATGTGACAAATGCACTAGCAAGAGAGAATATAGTGTGAGCATTTGATATAAGTAATATTTCATGATTCATTTGTTACACAAAGCAAAATATGTATATTTGTATTGTTGTGCATCACAACTCATAGACTCATACTATGATATTATTGCTTTGTCATGCTACAATCTACATGATATCTTTATATATCCTTACATCTATATATGATAAATTCCAATAACCTGGTCATATAACGTGATGCATCAACTTTAACTACTTGTCATATAAATAAAATTTAGAATTTATTTTATTAATTAAATAAAGTTACAAGTTTACAACCTCTCTACCTGACCCATGGCTCCACCCCATATTTAAATGAAAAGCTTAGAATACTCGACACCTAATAACTACTCCATAATAACAATGGAAATGACGTTGCCAAATAAAAAAAACACCAAAACAATGGAAATGACAAATACTCCCTAGATAAACTGTCCTTAATTTCACTTAGAGTGTGTTTAGTTGGACGGGAAATATGTCCAATGGAAAATGATTTTCCATGAAAACCATTTCTAGATTGATTTTTCTTTGTTCAGTTGCAAGGTGAGTAACTTTTCTTTGAACCCATTTTTCTTTGTTTTTGTTGTGCATGGTATTGTTTGATAGAGTGGAGAAAAATGTGGATTTCTTTGCCTCCTTAAGGAAAGTAATTTCCACCCTTGGAAAATGAAGTTCAACCCAGACGCACTCTTCAAAATATGGTTCACTTGGTTAATGTGAGATGATCATAAACCCATCCGACAACCCTCAACAGAATATAGTCTTTTTAAGCCATATAAATGACTACAAACGCTTTTAATATAAAGTTCATACAATTACGGGCTTACAAACTCATTTCTCGTTTGTCTTATGTTATGAATATAAACAGGGTAGAGTGATCCCCTTAAATGAGCAAATAAAAAACTTTGAAGGGGTAACCTTGCCAGAATTAGAGCGCCAGCTAAGATGTCAAAGAACAGAGATACTCGCTGACTATTTGTTTCTGGTTGGTGCTGGAAATAATGACTACCTATTAAATTACTTCTTACTAGGACCAATGGGTCAATCTCCTCAAGCCTTTGCTCAAAGACTCATGTCTACTTATTCTGATCAACTCAAGGTAAATAGGAGTTCCCTCTGTATTTATTATCTTTTCTATTTTGATTGTGCGCGTTTGACAAAACACTTTCTTGACTTTATTTATCTTTCATTATATATTAATAGAAATTATAAGGATTGAATGTTAATAAAAATTATAATTAAAATAAGACTCCACATGACTATTTTTTTTCCTTATATATCAAGAAGAATTTTAGAAGATTATTTCTAATTGTAAATAATGTCAAGATTTCAAGTGAGAAAGACAAAAAGATATATAGGACCTGTTGAAAGAAGTTGGTGACCAGTAGAACAACCCACGACCACCACGACCAACCCAACATGCAACAACCCCAACCACACCCACGACCAACCCAACATGCAACAACCCCAACCACACCCACGACCACCCACACAAATGACTACCACGACCCCTGCAACAACCCCAACCACCACCCCAACCACAACTACCAAAAACCACCATCCTCAAGTCTCCCTTCTACCCCACCACAGACTAACCACATATCATTGCCTCTCTTTCTCACTCCTCTATTCAGACAACAACAAGAAACAATCACAATACCATGGCACAACAACACCAACGAAAAGTGGAGGCAGAGAAACACCAACACACCAATTATCTCACATCCCCCCCTCTCTCTCTCCTCCAACCTCGCCTCCCTTCTTTCGCTTCTATTCCACGATCACGCTTAGAGGTGGGCATGGGCCGGGACAGCACGGTTTGGGCCCGGCCCGGTCCGAGCCCGATCGAGGCTAGGCCCGGCCCGTTGTCCGCTACGTGGGTCGTGGGCCCGCCACGATCAATAAATTTATTTCGGGCCGATCCAAGCACGAGCCCGCCTATATGGCCCGTGGGGCGGGCCGCGGACGGAACGCCCTTTTCTTTGTTTTTTAGTCTAAAAGCGCCAAAAATCCAAAAAAACAACACAAAACACAAGTCGGGCCCGTGGGACGCACGAGCCCGCCCGCAGCCCGTGGACAAAATCTCGTAAATTTCATGCCCGGCCCAGGCACGACCCGCCACTCACGGGCCCGGCCCGCCATTGTCAAAAGCCCGTGGGCCGATCCCGTGAACTGGCCCGACCCATGCCCAAGTCTAATCACGCTGATTAGGCAAACAATGAAGCGTCGATGGCCGTGTGGCTTGGGATTCGTGGCTATGTGGTGGGGTTTTGGGTAGTGATTTTGTGGTGGTCGAATGGCAATAGTGGGTAAAAAGGTGGAAGAGAAAGGGAGGAGATGGTGGGTGGCGGTGGTGAAGTAGATCGGAAATGGTGGTGAACTGGGTTTGAGTTGTTCTCTAACCTATTCAACCGATTATCGGTGATATGGACCAAAATAAACAGTTAGGGTAGAAAAGTGGGATTATCATGGAATAATTCAAAGGTGGGATTATTTCCGATTAATGAGTAAAAGGTAGGATTAGGGAATAATCCTTCTCTCACTTTTTTTTTCATAGTTGTTATTTCAGTGGCTCCAATGAACATTTTGGCAAATTAATATCATTAGTTATCTATTAGTTAAAATTGCAAACAATTGATGATTTGGAAATACCTGTTCATATATTGTTTTTTCCTTACATATTAGTGAGATATATAATATAATCAAATTTTGTCTTTGTCATCAATACCTTCCAACCTTGAATAAAAAAACAAAAATTATAGTTGCTCCATTGTTGGATTGATTCTAATGTAAACTTTCAAATATAAAGTTTTATTAATGTATCACTAAAGATATTAATAGTCATATATATGCATTGAAATAATGAAAGAAGCAAATGCTGCATTATGTATAATTCATTAATACTAAATGTCTAATCATTATTTTTTATTATTTCGGTGATTGAAATATGATAGAGATTATACAACTTGGGAGCAAGGAATTTCCTACTGCTATCAGTGTATCCCTTAGGATGCAGCCCTATTGTCAGCAGAGGCCAAGGATGCTTACCAGGGCCAAATGCTGCGGTTTCCATATTTTATGATCAATTGGTATCAATGGTCAATCAGATCAAACCCCAAATGCCAGGTTCAGAAATTCTTGTTCTCAATTCTGTTAAAATCATGACAGACATTATAAACAACCCCGGTTTAGCAGGTAATTGGTACAATCTCTATCTCAAAAAAAGTCTAATACTTCTATATATAGAATATACTTCCTCCGTTACGAAATAAGTGAAACACTTCTCTCCTTTCCGTGAGAGTTTTTTGAGCTATAGCAAAAAAGTCTAATATTTCTATATGTAGAATATATTTCCTCCGTTCGAAATAAGTGAAACACTTCCTCTTTTATGTGAGCGTTTTTGAGAGTAGTGTTTAAGTTATTTAAGACCGGAGGAAGTATTATATATGAAGATGTTCGAGTCTTACGTTATGGCGGAAATAGAAATAAGAAAAAACAAGTTGGTATATATCTAAGTATTGACGACATTTTCTTTTTTCTTTATGCTAAAATAAAAATTGGCCACAAATATGCATCTTTGGTTATATTTTGCAATAGTAGTTAAAAAAGTGTTAAAACTAATAAGATAGTTAAAGTTCAATAGCATCAACTAAAATTGATAATAAGTAGCCAAAACTAATAAATCACCTAATTGCTTGAGTTGTTTATTTGGTAGATTTAGTTATTTTAGTATCTTCTATTTATAAAAAAAAAATGATAAAAAAAAAATCAACTTCTTGATAGGAGAAACTATTTAAGTAACATATCTATTAAGTTAGTTTATGCTCGCTAACTTTTATAGGTACTTTACGAATTATAACTCTAGCTACTTAATTAAGTACCTCAAACCTTAAACATTACAACTCTGGGGAACTTGAGGTAGCTGAATTGAGTTACCAAACATATCATTTGTCGATGTGTCTATGCCACCTAGCTTCCTAGAATGACCACCAACATAATTGGACATTAAATTTTTTACAGCTATACAAAATTTAAGAGTTGGTACATACAATAGCTAACATCTACTATGTCATCTAACATATTTAATTTGTTGTACATAATATTTTTTAATGTCATAATATTATATTTAATTTGTTGTACATAATATTTTTTAATGTCATAATATTTTTGTTAATGCTAATGGTAATTCATAATTTTTTTTTGAAACCCTTGGTAATTCATAATTGTGTAGGTTTGAGCAATGTGAGTGACCCTTGTTGTGAAGTTTCATCAAATGGGGTGTCATGCATACCAAACGGCAACATATGCGCCAACAGGAATAGCTATGCCTATTTTGATGGCCAACACAGCACAGAGTCTTTTAGCACGATCGTAGCAACAAAGGCTTATACATCTTCCGACCCTTCGGAAGTTTATCCTTTTAATCTTCATGAACTTGCTCATGCTCACCTCTAAAATTGTAATCTAAGGCTTTAATTTTCTTTACGTTCCTTGCATTGCCATGGATGTCCTTTGGCTTAAATATATTCCCATGCTTCAAGTTAATGAAGTATTTAAGTATTGTACTATCAATATGTACTAGATGCATGAATTTTGATGGTGACAATTTAATAAAAAAGTTCTTCGAGAATATACAGACAAAAAAAAAGATGATAATAGATATAACTTTTGAGGCAGGGCCTAAGATTTTATACACTCAGGGGTATCAGATGTGGTGCTTCAGAACAGATGTTCAGTCCCCTCATACGCTAATAATGGATGTCTACGAAACTGCCACGCATCATGCGTGTCAAATTCACCGTATTTAGGAGCATTATTGACAATGCCCCTCCCCTTCATAGATAGAGAAAAAAAAGAAAAGACGCATCTCTTATTTTTATTTTTGTGGTAAGAGCCAATTTTGCGGCACCAATTTTTCAGTGTTAAAATGCATTGGTGACCATGCAACATATGGCGCAGTTAATGATATAGTACTACTTATTGTTTGGATCACTAGATCATTAAAACTAGAATTCAACTGCCAGATCTCTGAAGTCAATATTTGCATTAATCTCCTTTCCTATTTTAGTAGTAAAATAAGAACATTAACATATCTCTTAATTTGGACTGGTGCATCCACTCTAGAGGCTTAAATTGTAATTTCACATGCATTAAAATTCGTTCAAGGTGTGGTGAATCGCATGTTCAAATTGCAATACCTATATATGCATAGTTTAGTAACCTCATTAGTACTACTTATCAGTGAGTCATGTTGCATGATCAACTACTATTGATATAGACTTCGCATGTAACTATTTATTATAATTCTATATATTATCTAACTAAAATAAAATCATGTAAAATGTCTCTTTTGCCTAAGATACTAGACGAAAAAGTTCATTTCAAGAGATATATTTCCAAATCCTCCACTCCTACATACATTATGCCTAGAACTCCATTAACCAATGCCATACATCTCCTCATCCCCCTCACATTCTTTGTATTAGCTAGCAGCTGTAACAATGCCACGCCAACAAATGGTAATAGTATGCGAGGAATGTTCATTTTTGGTAGCTCTATCGTTGACAATGGCAACAACAATCAATTATTTGGTGACTTTACCAAGGCAAATTTTATGCCATATGGTATGGATTTTATTAGATATTAATCAAGAAAATTCTCCATATTAGTAGAAAGATCATGTAAGTATAATATCTAGAGTAATCTAGGAAAATATCCATGAAAATATCTATATTAGAAAATTCTAGATATCTTTCTAGAATGATGTATAATAATATCTAGCCTAGGGAAAATTCTAGAAAAGTCCTAAGAGAAATCTAGATGTAAAAAATACTAGAAAAATCTAGAGGATGCACAAGTTTCTTACCACACCTATAAATAGGTGATGGTGTAAGCCTTGATGAAGTATGAAGCAAACATTACAAAGTTAATGAAAAAGCCTACCATTTCCCACAAACAATCTCTCCCTTTACCATCAAACAACAACACTCTTTGATCAAAAACATCTCTTAAGCATAAAAGTTCACTACTACTTCCGCTCAAGTTTCCAACATTTGGTATCCGAGCCATATTAATCCTAAAGCCTCCATTACAATATCATACTCCCATAAATATAATACACCAAACACAAAATAAACCAACTCCCTTAAATAAAAACCAAACACCACATAAATTAAAATGACTTCCCCAAACACTTCAACCTCAAACACATTTAACTATCCCCAAGTAAATTGGGTACCTACATTTAAGGGAGAAAAATATCAACAATGGTCTATTCAAATGAAATCCATATTTATCTCACAAGATTTGTGGGAGTTAGTACAAAATGGTTATGAACAACCAAATGATTTAATCCAAGAAGCTACTTGGGATGAAACAAGACGAAAACAATATAAACAAAATCGGATAAGGGATAATTATGCCCTATCCTTAATATATCGGGGAGTAGATGAAACAATCCTCCCTACTATTATGGCTGCTACAACGGCGAAGGAGGCTTGGAGTATCCTGGAGACAAAATATAGGGGCTCCGAGAAGGTAATACTCTTTAAACTGCAATCTTTATGGAGATCGGTGAGTCCAACATCAGGATCAAGCTCTCAAAGCTCAGCCCCAGTAGTGCGACGTTCACAAAGAGATCGGCGACCACCAGGCTACTTGGAGGATTTCCAATGCAATCAAGCTATCATGGCTCTCTTCACTAGTGAACCACAAAGTTTTCAAGAAGCCGCTCGAGAAGACAAATGGATTGAGGCCATGAATGAAGAAATCAAGATGATCGAGAAAAACAACACATGGGAGCTTGTTGAGAAACCTGAAGACAAAGAAGTCATCGGTCTCAAATGGGTCTACAAGGTCAAGTATAACGAAGATGGCTCCATCCAGAAATATAAGGCTCGTCTCGTCGCAAAAGGTTATTCCCAACAACCAGGGATTGACTTTAACGAGACATATGCTCCCGTTGTCCGCATGGAAACTATCAGGTCAGTCCTTGCTCTTGCTGCTCAACTTAAATTACCAGTCTTTCAATTAGATGTCAAGTCAGCATTTCTAAATGGGGAGCTCGAAGAAGAAGTATATGTTGAGCAACCGCAAGGATATCTCATCGAAGGCAAAGAAGACAAAGTATACCGCCTTCGTAAAGCTCTTTATGGGCTTAAGCAAGCACCCAGGGCCTGGAATAGCAAAATAGATGGCTACCTACTTCAAAATGGGTTTACAAAAAGCCCAAGTGAGCCATCACTCTACATCAAGGCCCAAGGGAAAGAATTTATCATCTTATGCCTCTATGTAGATGATCTAATCTATACGGGCACAAATTCAAGGATGATCGAAAACTTTAAGAAGACAATGATGTCGGAATATGAAATGACTGACCTTGGAGCCATGAAGTACTTCCTTGGCATGCAAGTCAAGCAAAGCCCAGGAAGAATATTTCTCTCACAGGAGAAATATGCAGACGACCTACTCAAGAAATTCAACATGAGTGAATGCAAGCCAGTGGCCACACCAATGGCACTTAATGAAAGGCTATCTAAGAACGATGGCAAAGAGAAGGTCGATGCATCAATATATCGAAGTTTGGTCGGCTCTCTCATCTATCTTACACATACAAGGCCCGACATAGTACATGCTGTCAGCATCGTATCCAGGTTCATGAGTGAGCCAAGTAAAACTCACTTGGCAGCAGCAAAAAGGATTCTCAGGTACGTCAAGGGAACAAAAAGTTATGGTATTCTGTATGAGACAGAGGAGAATCACAAGCTTACAGGATACACAGACAGCGATTGGGCCGGAAGCATTGACGATCGGAAGAGTACAAGTGGCTACGTCTTCCAGCTGGGAACCAAGGCCATATCTTGGTCATCAAAGAAACAAGCAACAATAGCTCTGTCATCAGCAGAAGCAGAGTACATAGCAGCAACAAGTGCAGCATGTGAAGCAGTATGGCTTAGAAGAATTCTCGATGATCTACAACAGACATCAAAAGAACCAACAACTATCTACTGTGACAACATGTCTGCAATAGCCATGACAAAGAATCCAGTCTTCCACAGTCGTACGAAGCACATCGAGATACGGCATCATTTCATTCGAGAGTTGGTCGACAAACAAGAGATCGAGCTACAATTCTGCAAGACAGGGGAGCAGCTCGCAGATATATTCACAAAAGCAATTCCAACAGAGAAGTTCATCCAATTCAGAAGACAACTCAGAGTACAAGAATTTTCTGATTAAAGGGGAGTATTAGATATTAATCAAGAAAATTCTCCATATTAGTAGAAAGATCATGTAAGTATAATATCTAGAGTAATCTAGGAAAATATCCATGAAAATATCTATATTAGAAAATTCTAGATATCTTTCTAGAATGATGTATAATAATATCTAGCCTAGGGAAAATTCTAGAAAAGTCCTAAGAGAAATCTAGATGTAAAAAATACTAGAAAAATCTAGAGGATGCACAAGTTTCTTACCACACCTATAAATAGGTGATGGTGTAAGCCTTGATGAAGTATGAAGCAAACATTACAAAGTTAATGAAAAAGCCTACCATTTCCCACAAACAATCTCTCCCTTTACCATCAAACAACAACACTCTTTGATCAAA
Organism: Beta corolliflora; assembly: GCA_947648045.1. Lineage (NCBI taxonomy): Eukaryota > Viridiplantae > Streptophyta > Magnoliopsida > Caryophyllales > Amaranthaceae > Beta > Beta corolliflora. The sequence goes on from CANSZD010000820.1 coordinate 385,878, forward strand.
AACATCTCTTAAGCATAAAAGTTCACTACTACTTCCGCTCAAGTTTCCAACAGATTTTCCATCAGGTCCAACAGGCAGATTTTCGAACGGAAAGAATGTTGCTGATCTTATTGCCAATCACCTTAAGCTCCCTCTCGTTCCACCCTTTTCCGACCTTCGAAACAAGCGTGATTCAATTGTTAATGGTGTCAATTTTGCTTCTGGTGGATCGGGCATCCAAGATGAAACTGGCGCTCTTTTGGTAATATAAGCCTATATCCTAATTTTTTTGAATACAAATTCGATCTATATAGGCTTTTAGAATTTTATCTTGTGAAAGTGCATATTAGAAATTGGTTCTTGTAGGAAGTGGCAAGAAGGGCAAGAACCCAAATTTAGAGTAAATATATCTATCTTCCTTTCATTTTATTCCCTCCTTATGTATTTACCTCCCTGACGGAAACCAAGGATGTCATAGCCTAGTGGTTAAGATTGAGGTGATGTGAACGATTGGTCACAGGTTCGAATCCCCCTTTGTATGTACTTTGTACTGCCTTCGTGGCTCCAATGGATCAAAAAAAAAAAAATTACCTCCCTGACGGAGAGTTTTATATTGATTTACAGAATTACAGTAGGGCAATTATATTTCGAAGACATATTCATTGTTGGTAAACCTGCTAAAATCGACCTGATTTTGAAGAAAAAATGCTGATTTTGAGCTAAATTTTGTGAGTCCATTATGATTTTTTCCGAACTAGAACAACTAAAATCATCACAATGTAAGTAATGAATGAGATATATTATAAGAGTTAGATGGACAAATAACCTTCTGTTGTATAGTATCGTTAGATTTAGTAATTAGTATGGATGTATCATGTATGGTATTAGTTCGAATTAGCTAGATACCATCTATATAGTTCCATTTCGCTATGAATCACTTATTATAATTAATAACTTATTGGTGTTTGAGACGTATATTTTGAATAGCAACGTTATATAAACTGCACTAGTTGGGTCACCTCAAATTGTATTCAACAAACCTTAAATCGAAAGTTAATGACCCAAAACAACCCAGTCGTCTATTGCTTAATCTATGCCAAATACTATGATATTACCTCAATTAAAGATTGTCTTGATACTAGTGAATGTTGTCGTTGAAAGATGATCACCCTAAAATTATGCAGGTAGCTAGTGTCATGACTGTCATCTTAAATACTACAGACCAAAACACATTATTTATTAAACATGCGGGTGTAACATGCGCCATAGTTCACTCAAGGCGATTTTATCCTCATTTGAATTTCTTCCCGTCTGCTTTATAAATGAGCAAAACATGCACATAATATTATACGTAGATTGATCCTTTTCTTGATTTATCTTTACAAACAGGGTGTTACAAGTCTTAACAACCAAATAAAGAAATTTAAGGATCACATTTTGCCTCAGTTGGAGAGCCAGATCGGGTGTAAAGCACAAATAATACTTCCTCATTACTTGTTTTTGGTGGGAGCAGGAAACAACGATTATTCTTTATATTACCTCTTGCAACAAACTAAAATTTTGTCTCCTTTGGAATTTGCTGCAAAGCTTATGAGTCGTTTATCTGCTCAGCTCAAGGTACGACTCATCATGCATCTTGGATTAAATCTCAAAGAGATTATATGGATACAGAAAACTGAAAATATATTTTCTTAAATTAATTTATGTCTAATTAATGCTCATTAAAGCAAAGATTTTTAACTTGCTAATCATGAATTTAGCTTAAAATCCGCAATTTTTGTTTAAAAAAATTAGCTCAAAATCATGAATTAATGCTCAAAATCAATGAATTTAGCTCAAAATCAACCCTAAGTGTTACGAATTTACGATAAGTCCTGACTCCTGATCCTCTAGAGTTTTAATAAAACTCTACAAGGTAGAGTTTTTTTTTTGAACTCTAGAGGATTCAAAGCGAATATAGTTCTTTTAACTTGCTAATCATGAATTTGTTACATTAATGCAGCAACTGTACGAAATGGGAGCTAGGAAATTCTTATTGCTATCTTCGTATCCAGTTGGATGCAATCCAGTCTTAACCAAGGAGCGAGAAGATTGTGTAAAAGAACTGAATGAAGCTGTTCATTTCTTTTATGATCAGTTGATGATTATGGTCAAACACAAGGACCAAAAAATGCCCGAAGCTCAATTTTCTGTTGTCAACTCGGCCAAAATCATCGAGGACATGATAAAAAATGCAAAGGCAATAGGTATTTCCTTTTTACTAAAAGTTTATTACATTATACATGTAGCCCTAATGATGGTTATATATATAAAGGATTATCAAATTTACAATTAGAAATGTATGTATCGGGAGTACGATAAATTGATTGTCAGATAGACCAGTTCACTTTTAAACAAAATGGGTTACTTTTAAGCAGGGGCGGGGCAAATATAATGGTGGCCCTATTCACTTTCTTAAAATTGGGCCTTTAATTCATAGTTCAAAACAAATATAATATTCTTAATTTTGACAAAAAAAATTACTTTTATATTTTAAATAATGCCAAATTACATCATATTAGAAAAAAAAATTATCAACTTAAAAAGTATGGAATAGTTAAATAACAAAAATTTTCTTATTTGTATTTTATTAGATGTTTTTCAAATACCATAAGCTGATTTTTTTCATTAACAAAATTTAAACTAAAATTATATAAAAAAGGCATAGTTCAGAATTTTGAGAAGTGGGTAGTGTTTAAACTTGAAAGGTATTTAAAAAGGTAGTAGTAATGTAGTATACTCTTATATGTAATGCAGCAATTAAATTTTAGAATTGGGAAAATGATAGTCATTAATGAGATGAAGTTTCTAGTAGAGAAGTTATTAATGCCGCGACGCAAGCGTGTTGTTTCACACGCTAGCTGTCATGGACAGCTTTTCAATTTCCCAAAAAGCAAAAATTTAATGGGTTTAAGAGGATTCGATCTCCATACCTAGCATTCATTAGGTGAGTGGTCTTACCACTACTCCAAACATTTTCCTTCTGTCAATTATTCAATCAACAAACTAAAATATATTTGGGGCCCCTGTTTTTTTGGGGCCCTATGCGGTTGCCCATATTGCATGGGCCAAGAACCGCCCATGCTTTTAAGTCAAAACGGGTAAATTTTCAAGTCAAAACGGATCACTTTAAACAAAGGGCCGGGTATTTTTATCTCCATCTGATAGATAACTTTTTACCTTTAAGGGGTCACTCTTATATAAGTGACACATTTAGGACAAAAGTTACTCCTGTTTACAATAAATTACCGTACAATACATAAAGTTCAATCATAACCAAAATTAAGTTTCTATAAGTTCATATCAAGAAAATCTTGTAGGGTTTTTCTTTGTACACTCAAGTATATCTAAATAAAGGTATATCTAACTATCACACACCGGCACATGAGACAAGTATGCTTCAAACATTGTCTCTCTCTAGGACTTGCCTACACCCGAGTGTAGAGATCCAAGAAGCTTGGGTCTTGCTTGGAATCTATTGTTGGCTGCTTAACTTGTTTGACCAGCATGCATGGGAACAAAGTTAATAGTAAGATTACCTTGTTATACTTTGTTTCTTTTTTTCCAGGTTTCACAAATGCTGATTGTGCGTGCTGTGAAACGAGCAAGCTAGGTAGTTGCATTAAGGGGGGTAAAACATGCCCAAACAGAGACATATATGTCTACTTTGATGGCCTGCATCTTACTGAAGCTGCTAGTGCTATCCTAGCAACTAAGGCTTGCAATTCCACAGACCACCGTGAAGTTTTTGTTAATCTACAAAAGTTGACCCAACTTCAAGAGTAATGTTTTTCCTAGCTACTAAGGCAAGCATTGTTAGGTGGTCTTTTAGTTTGGGATCACAATGTATATTCATTGTTTCGATAAAAGTTGTTTAATTTTGGAATATATGGAGCAAAATTTGTTTTTCCAACTTTTTTATATATAGCCGTAAGATGGGCTTTTAAGACAAGCCCTACAAGGCTACAACTTTAGAAGAAACATTGTTCAAAATTGTCCACCTGACTACGTGAATAGTGACACAAGTAAAAAACGATTTGGGTAATATTTTTAGTTCTTAGGGCTATGAATAAGCACCTTAAAGATTATAAAAATTGAACTTTAGTTGCACGTCAAAGAGATGACTTTTTATAAGCTTTAAATTAATGCTATTCTTGTTCCTAATGTAAGACACTCCCATCTAACAAAATTTTGTTTTGACTACTAAAACCACTAATAATATGACTGATCAAATTGTTAAATTATATAACATAAGATTTATGCTAACAAATATATTCATAATATTATTTTCTTATAATTTTCTATGTTAAAGTTTATCCTCGAATATTATATACTTGCAAATTAAATCTTAACCCTAAAGGGCCTAAAACAATTTTTGAAGACCGAGAATATTGATCCCATCAGCGATGTGACGGACAAGAAGTAATAGCAACGATGCTCTTATAACTTATAAGGTTATGTTTACACTAGTAGAAAAAAGCCCATCCAATCCGGTCAAAACCGGGCTTACAGATCTGGTTTTGGTCCGGATCAGGTGGGCTCGCAGCTGTTAGGTAAGTTAACTGATCCAGTTCAAAACCGGATCAGTTAGGAATTAACTGATCCGGTCATGGCACAGAACCTGATCAGTTAAGTAACTTAACTGCTCCGGTTCTGTACAATGACCGGATAAGTTAGGTAATTTATGGGGGTAAAAAAAGCACTTTATACAAAAGCACAATGCTGTGCTTGTTATACAGTGCTTTGGTATTTTCGTTCAAGTGAATGTACACTGGCACTCAAATGGCATCAAAATGACAATTCATTATTGAATTACAACATAAAACAACGAAAAAATAAATTACACCATCTTTGTAAAGTCATTATATGACCGGATCTAGCCTTTGTGAACTCATTTTCGTCATCCAGATAAACAAATTAAAAACTAAGGAAATAACAACATAAAACAACTATTACATGAAATTACAATATAACGAAAATTTATTACAAACTACACAAATAACACAAGGAAGGGAAATCAACCAAAAAACAAACTAAACGAAATTACAAAAAGAAATTAAAAGAAAACGAAAATATATACGAAAATAAAAAAGATTACAAGAAACTAAAAATCTAACGAAAATATATATCAACGAAAATTAAAACCAAAATTACGAATAAATAAAGCAAACCCAGAGAGGGTGAGTTCACTGAGACTAGCGAGAATTGCGTTTGAAGAGGGTGAGTTCGGCCAGGAGAGAAACGAAGGCTGACGACTTGGCTGAAGTGGCGGAGGCAAGGAAAGAGACAACGGAAAAATCGAAAATCACCTTCAGATCCGGAAAAATTGACCAAAGTATCTTCTTCTTGACATTAAGACACCGGAAAAATCGAAAATCGCCTTCAGATCCACCAAAGCGACGGAGGTGATGAGAGAGACGAATTTAGTGGTGGTGGCTGATTGCGACGAAGACTGATGGTGGTGGTGGCTGATTGCAACGAACAATGATGGTGGTGGTGGCTAATTACGACGAAGAAAGGAGAGAGAAAAGTGATGGTGACTGATTGCGACGAAGAAAGGAGAGAGAAGAGTGATGGTGGCTGATTGTCTGATAGTGAGGAGAGAAGAGGATGGGAATGGGGACTAGGTGGGGGATTAGGGTTAGGTTTAAGAGAAGCGCTGATTTTATTTGGGAAGTTGGGCCAACACTTCTCTGTCTCTAAGTTGGGCTTTGGGCTTAAGCGCTCAAGCTTATGTGGGGAGTTGGGCTTAAGCGCTCAAGCGGGCTGTGGGATTTCCCCCCTCCCCCCACTAAGCTGATCTGATTGGAAGAAAATCGGATCAGTTTAAAGATCCAAAAAAATTCGCCAAAAAAAGTATGAACTTATTACTGATCCGGTTTTGGAGAACCGGATCAGTTTGGTTGTGACATTTAAGGTTTTTTCCACTAGTGTTAGGACGTGTTAGGCAACAGTAGATGTGGTAGTAGCTTTTAGCTGTGAGAGTTGTTGTTAGTGGTTGGTGTGTAGCTGTTAGCTATCCAAGTAGCCGTATAAGATAGTGATGTTCGGTAAAAGAAGTTGTCATAGTAGCTGTTTACAAATAACTAGTTAAAAATTCAAATAAAACTTTAATATATAATTTATACACCACTTAGGCCCTGTTTGGTAAAATTAGCGGTTGCAATAGCTGTTAGCTGTTATTGTAGCTGTTAGCTGTTGAGGTAGCTATTAGCAGTCAACTAGTAGCTGTTAGCGATTAGCGTGCAAAGTAGTTGTTTAATATATAAGTGTTTGGCAAAAGTTGCTGTCAGGATTGCAAAAAAAAAAGACATATATTTACTTATGTCATTAGATTTAACAATTTGATTAATTATTAATTTAATAATTAAACATTTAAACTCAATGATTATTTTTCAATGAAACTTACATAGAAGAAGGATTATACAACTTTTACTACTCAAATAAATATATAAGTTTAGGATAGTCCTTCAACCCTTGCAAAATGGTCATCATTTGTAAAACATCCTTCCTCTGTTTTCTTTTGAAATATATATGTAAACCAACGTCTTAATAATACTAATAATCATAGAAAAAGGGTATATATCTTGTTTATAATAGCTAGTTGAACTTAGGCACTTGTGAAATTTGGGTCATAAAATATTATAAAACAGCTAACACTTTTCTAAAAGAAAAAAAATTAACAAAAAATTCCCAAGTAGTTCAACTAATAAGCAATTTACACAATACTTTATTAAAGATTTATTAATATAAAAAAAGAACAAAAAGATGATCAAAATCATAATGCAATTTATGCTGCTTGCAAACGCTAGCTTAAGTGTCTCAAACGTTACCCATTCTAACGTTTTACAAAAGCTACCCAAAAGCTACTCTAATCTCTACCCGCTACTATAATCGCTACCTTGCCAAACACATTTTTTTCTTCTAAAGGGCATGTTCTCTTCGGCATAAAACAACTGAACTGAACTGAACCGAATTGAACTGAACTGATTGCAACAGAACTGAATTGAACTGAACTGATTGTAACTGAACTGAACTGAATTGAACTGAACTGAATTAAATTATAACTAATAGTAATGATAATAATTTAGGAACTGAACTGATTGGAACTGAACTGAAATGAACTGAATTGAACTGAACTGAAAATAAGTTGGGGAGAACAGGCCCTAAGTAGCGTTTTGACCTTGTCCAACCTCTACCCGCTACCTATAACGCTAGTGCCAAACAGGGCCTAAAAGCTACCCCAAAAGCTACAAATTGTAGCTTTTCACAAACACTACTAAAACACTACTTATACCACTAAAAGCTACTTAATTACACCTAGGGCTGTTCAAAATTCGGTCCGGACCGGTAAATTGGACCGGACCGGACCGGTAAATTGGACCAGACCGGACCGGACCTGTCCTGGACCGGACCGGACCGGTCACAACCGGTCCGGTCTCCGGGTCAAGGATTTTAATTTTCCGGTCTTCGGTCTGGTCCGGTCCAAAACCCTATAAAAATCGGTCTTGGACCGGACCGGTTTTTCATTCAAAAATATGAATATAGAAGATAAAAAATATAATTTTCTCCTTTAATATGTTTGAAAATCTATTTTATTAGCAACTAATTTACATTAAAGTCTCAAAAAAGACCTTGAACAATTAGTTTTCATTGTTTATTTTAATAATATTTCCTTATAATTATCAAACGTATTAAAAAAAGTGTGGAAAAGTGCAAAACCGGTCTAATTCGGTCCGGTCCAAGGCTTGGACCGGTTTTCCGGTCCGGTCCGGTCCCGGTCCAATAAAAATCGGTCCGGTCTCCGGGTCTTAAATTTAAGAATTCCGGTCTTCGGTCCGGTCCGGTTTTTTCCGGTCCGGGTTTGGACCGGTGAACAGCCCTAATTACACCAATACCTTACCAAATACTACTATTTTTTTTAAAACACTAAAAGCTACTAAAAAAGCTTGTGCCGAACACGCCTTTAATGAATGGCCAAACCCAAAAAAAAAGCAACATTCCTTTTTCTAATCTACATAGTCAAAAGCCAATTTTGCGGCATCAAATTTTCAGTGTTGAACAGCATTGGAGGCATCATACATTGCTGTGATTGTTGGATCTACTTCTATAGTTGAGATCCCAAGATATAAGGAATAAAATCCGACAATCTCGAGCCAAGTCAATAGTATCATATATATTCTGCTTTCTTTTCGTAGCTTGATAGTGTTCAATAAATTATAAAAGTGCCATATATATTTAAGAATGGACTTTTGCGTCCTCTTTAGTAAATAAAATAGTATATTAACATAAAATTTAATTCTATTATGAGGTATAAACAAAACTATTGATCATATATGAAACCATTTTAGGCAATACTGGCCTTTGGGTGAGTGGCCCTGTGCGAGGGCAGCCCAGAGGAATTCATCTTACCACGGGTTCCCAAAAAGGGGCCCAAAAAAAAAAAATTAGGCAATACTTCGTACATGTGAGAAAATTGTATTTAGTTGCCCACCTACAAGAGGTGGGTAACCGTTAAAAAACTTTAGGAAAATTGTATTTAGTTGCACATATTGCATGTTATCTTCAATGTTTTTGAGATATTGCAAGTTGTCAACTTAATCTATCAAATGTAGTCTAATATAAATACTAAATATCTGAGAAAAATACTATACGTAAGCTTAAGGTTATATATATAAAAAGTATAGAATAGCATAAATTTGTTTTAAATTTCTAAATTAACATTAAATTTTTAAGAAGTATATAATATAATGATTATGCACATAACTCTTAGGTTTACATATAGAAAATCCTACATTTAATACACCCAAACGATCATGACTTTTACATTCCAACTTAGCAAATACTCTCTCTCCGTTTCTAGTTAAATGTCGCTTTTATATTATTTCTTTTCAAGCTTCAGTAATTCGTCCATTTTTTAGAACTAGAATTTCTATATTTGTATTAAAAAAATAAATTCTTCTATAATGTTATATGTTTCTGATTTTTATAAGTTTAAAGAAAAATTAAGTAGTCAAAGTTTTTATAAGTTCAAAAAAAAAGTAGTCAAAGTTTAACTTTAAAAAAAGATACTTATTTTATAATACGAGGACTAGTATATTATTGTGCTAATATATTTAATTCTTCGCAAAGAAAACTAGCAATTTCTCCTTATTTTTTCCCTATAAAAGTAATCTAAGTTGATGCAAACGTTCACTCCATCAGTCCATCACCACTCTTGATACATACACAAGATATCAAACTCAATTTTCTCCATCAAATTCCCCAAATCAATTATTACTTTTTGAGAAATTAGTTCACAACAGGTAGAAAACCCATGTCTAAAACTTCAAATTACAGTGTGATACACCTTCTCCTCATCTCCCTAATTTGTTTGATTGAGTTGGCTAGTAAAAGCAATGCTAGTAATTTACGGGGAATGTTCATCTTTGGTAGCTCAATAGTTGACAATGGAAACAACAATGGCCTTATTGGTACTTTTGCCAAGGCCAATTATTTACCTTATGGAGTTGATTATCCTACAGGTACAACAGGCAGATTTTCCAATGGAAAGAATGTAGCTGATGTTATAGCTAATTACCTTAAGCTTCCTCTTGTTCCGCCTTTTTCGGACCGGCAAACCAAGGGTAAATGGATTGCTCATGGTGTCAATTTTGCTTCTGGTGGTTCCGGCATCCAAGATGAAACTGGCCTTGTCATGGTAAAGTTTGGTATCTCTCTTAATAGAATTATAAATTTCCAAACAGAATTTTAAGTTTATAAGTAAAGTTTGGCTATTGATGAAACATGAATTTTAATGAGATTTACGTACATTCATTTGATTTGCAATACTATACTCAATAGATTCCTATTGATCAAATGTAGCATAAAGAAAAGTCATTTTCCCCTCAAAAAAGAAAAGAAAAGTCATTTTTAAACTTAATTAATATTGTCTAATTATAATTTTTTTGTCATTTGGATACAAATAAAGTTAAAGTATCATTCCTTAATACTTATTATTCCTTTATAAAAATTAATTGACAACTTAATAATCAGGCCTACATTATTATATGTAATCGGATGGATGGATTATCTACTCAGTAGATGTATAATTTGTATGAAGAGTTACCCATTTGGCTATTTCGTAGCTAATGTTTAGAAAAATAAACCAGTTTTGTGGCTGGCATATAGAGGGGTTGAATATATGTAAGAAGCAATAAAAACTCATGAAACATCATCTACAATATAAAGAATAAAGATGGGCAAGTGTACGTTAAAGAGACAGAAAAATGGGAAGTTAGTATTTTTTTTGCATGGGAGTCGTTGCGTTAATATTGTTCATTTGTTTGACTCGTCTTTTTTTGTTTTTGCAAACAGGGCGTTACAAGTATGAACAAGCAAGTAAACGAATTTAAGAACAAATTATTGCCTCAATTGGAGAGACTGTTTGGACGCAAAGGACATAAAATACTTCCTGAGTATTTGTTTTTGGTGGGAGCAGGAAATAGCGATTACTCTTCATATTACCAATTACATCAAAATCTCATTTGGACTCCCCAAGTCTTTGCTCTAAAGCTCGTCACTAGTTTGACATCTCAACTCAAGGTACTTTTCATCCTCTTGGTCCTTGAATATATATATATATATATATATGTAATAGAAGGGTATTTTTTTTATGTAAGTCTGGGAAATAATATTAAAACAGGTTCAGAGTTAAATTACAGCTAATAGGAGGACATTAATTGACCGCATTTATAATTTTGTAAGAAAAATTTCATATGAAAGTATAATTTATAGTAACATTTGTCATTTTTTTTTATAATTTTCGCATTACAACCCAATATAACCACTAAAATGATAGTTGGTAAAATTGAGGTATAAAAATCTAAGCACGATGAATATAGGACCATGCATGAACCTTATATAAGATAAAATAAGAAAATTCTAAAAAAAAAATTATGTCCGTTATCGCCATCTATAGCCTACCAAATTAATCGTTATTGCATGTTTGCCCATCATATTCTTTTTTAAAAAGAAAAACCATATTATTGCTTCTCTATTTAGTTGGTTGTTTGGTCAATATATATTCACAATCAAAGTTGACATTTCTAGAAAGCGGAAATTACTAATAAGATTTGCTTCTCACATTGCATCTAGTAGAGAAATTAAAGTTGCTTACGTACCTGCCGATTAGAGTAGTGATGCTTACATAATCAAACGAGTCTCATAATTAGTCCTCAATTCATAATCTCAAACCAAATTACTCTAAATTTATTAAGCATTAATGTTATGATGATATGGCTTAACTAGGTGTGTTCTCCCACCTTTAAAAAAATAAGTTCAAATTTCTAATAAGTTCGGATCGGGTTTGAGCAGTCTATCACAACATTTGAAAAATAAGTTCCAATAATGATCAATTAGTTCTAATAAGTTCAGTTCAGTTAAGTTCAGGTTTTTTCAGGTGAATAGAACGCAAATCAGAATATGCTGGTGCTAATTTATTATAATAATGCAGGGTTTATACGATTTGGGAGCTAGGAAATTCGTATTGCTATCTGTGTATCCAGTTGGATGCGAACCAGAATTAGCTGCAAAGAAAAAGAACTGCATAGAAGAATTAAATACAGCCATCGAGTTATTTCATGATCAGTTGATGATTATGGTTAAACACAAGACGGACCAACAAATGCCTTATGCTCAATTCTCAGTTGTCAACTCGGCCAAAATTGTCAATGGCATGATAAAACATGCCAATACAACAGGTATACTGAATTTACATGGATATATGATGAAAATTACTTATACATATATGACGAATTGACGATATATTAGCATATATTTTAGATTAAATTTTAGAAAATCACATACATATCGATTAATTTAGAGGTCTACAAAAGAAACCTTTCAAAACTAACTTTCTACGGTATGTATACCCTAGAGTTTTAAATTACATATGAAACATTCAAATTCGTTTTATTTTGGTATTAGTATCTGTCAAAATGATACTTTCTAGTGCATTAACTCTTATTTAAAATGCTATTATATGGTGCATTATATTCAATTTTTGGGGTATATTAGATATATAAATAAAGGATATCCTTTAAAATATTCAAAAAGTTTACAAGACAATTTTTATGAGTGATAATATGTGGTGGTAATAACATGATGAGATTATCGGTAATTATGTAATCCAAGTCTCATTCTTAAATTTTTTTATAAAGAATAACTCATGTTTGAAGATGAAATTTCATTATCGGCTACCAAACAAGCAACAATAAATTTAATAAATGCACTAAGAATTATTCTCAGCTACCACAAGAAAATCAAAGTAGAAAGTTTGTTGAGTATCGTTACACTACAACAAAAACTTTAGTGTCCGTATATAATAATTATTGCAAGAAGACCAAAATCAGTTGCTAACCTAAATTTGCAACCATCAACAACAGATTTTCGGTGGTCGCTAAAACTCTAATCGCACACTATGAAAAACTTCAAGGGGGTGTAAAAACTTTATTACTTTTATTTTAGGGTTTTTGTCGAAAGGACCTAATAAAATACAAGTTTTGTAGGGAAAGATCTAATAAATTTTTTTTTGTCTAAAATGACCTATTAAAATGCTTCCGATTGTTAATAGGAACCAGTTTATGAATTTCAGGCCAAAATTACCATATTCCGGCGTTGACTTTTTCTTACCCCAATTGACTCTTTCAATGTTTTGTTTAGGGTTGTTTATAGCTGAAAATGTTGAAGAATTTTGTTACTTCATTGTAACCGACATATATAATTAAGAGTGAATTAGGCTTTGTGAATGGGGACATTTGTTGACATCATTGAAACATTGAAAGAGTCAATTGAGGTAAAAAAAAAAGTCAACGCCGAAATATGATAATTTTGGCCTGAAATTCATAAACTGGTTCCTATTAACAATCGGACGTATTTTAATAGGTCCTTTTAGACAAAAAAAATTTATTAGGTCCTTCCCTTGTATTTTATTAGGTCCTTTCTGACAAAAAACCCTTCATTTTATTGATGTAATATGAAAGGATAACTATCAAGAATCAGAATCTTCTGTTCCAATTTGTATATTATTTATGTGCAATTGCATTTTATTGATTGATTTTATCACTATTGCGCATGAATTTTGAATTAAATTATAACAAACATTGTAAACGACCAATAAAATTAAGTGGCATACCTAAATCTCAAGAAAAAAATTATAGTTCTTGAGGGTGTTTCCAAAATACCATCATAAGGTTTGTCTAAAATGTCCATCATGCTCCTATTATTATTGCACAAATATGGTACTCCTAATAATTATTTTGCATTTGTATAACTGGCTGAATGTGTATGTGCAGGTTTCACCAACGTGGATTTTACATGTTGTGAAACTACACTGGGAGGTCTGTGCAAAAAGAATGGTAAATACTGCCCAAATAGAAATAAATACGTCTACTTTGATGGCCAACACCTTACTGATGCTGCCACCACTATCCTTGCAACTAAGGCTTACAATTCCACTGATACCTCCGAAGTTTTTCCTGTTAATCTTCAAAAGTTTGTCCAACTTTAAGAATTTTTCTTTTAACTTTGTATTTCGAGGCATTACTTTTTGTCTAATCACTATTTTGAGACTTTATTATGCATAAGGTTAAATGAAATGTTTGTATATATAGGATATTTTACAGAAATAAAAGTTAATGTTTCCCTATTTGTATGAATTATATATTTTATCATGTATGTTCATGATGACAAGCTGGCTACACAGCTTCCAATTTTTATTTTTGGTAGATATTAGTTCTAACTTTCTTCTTTAGTTATATAGTTTACTACTTTACTTATGTGGTAAAGTTAGAATTTTGACTATATATGACTTCTCAATAATGTCAATATTTTTTAACAAAAAATCAGGCGAGATTTTGCTCGATTCATTTCAATATACACTTTTAATATATTGTGTTTTTATAAAATTCACGAATCAACATACAATAAGAACATATTAATAATTAAATTATTAATTATGTGCATTGAAGTGAAAAGACAAGTATAACCATTAGATAGAAATAAAGAGTACTCAACTATGCGTGATTCAGTCCATGGTATTAGTGTATGAGTATTTTAATCAGACAACAATTAATTGTCAATTTGTAAATCATAGAGGCATTTATTTTAGGAGAAGAAAGTGTATATGGTGCTGAAGAAATTCATGAAATGAATTTCATATTTTGCGGAAAATGAAGAACAGAAGAAAAGAATGTAGAGAGAAGAAAGAAGAGAGAATATTTTTATTGATGTGTTTAAGAGAAAAAAATGAATGAATAATCTTTACACATTTACTTCAGTTTATATACAACTAGCTGAATTACTAAGCTAAAGAATGAACTAAAAACTTATACAAGTTACAAGTTAGTTATAACTAACTATGAGCTGGCAGTTAGTTACAAATAGATAACTAACTAACTACTATCTTCAACAGCCCCCCTCAAGCTAGGGAGGATCTGCAATCAAACCTAGCTTGGAGCTTAACTTGAGATGCTGTGGAGAAGAGAGGGCTTTAGTGAACAAATCAACAATTTGATCTTGTGTAGGAATGTAAGAGAGCTCTAACAACCCTTCCATCACCTTTTCTCGAGTAAAATGACAATCTAGTTCTATGTGTTTTGTTCTTTCATGCATAACTGGATTCTTGCCAATATGTATGGCAGATTGATTTTCACATAGAAGCTTCACAGGTTGCAAGTTATCAACACCAAACTCTTGCAAAAGTCTAACCAACCAAGTTATCTCTGCCGCAGCAGCTGTCATAGCTCTATATTCAGCTTCTGAGCTGGATTTAGAAACTGTGACCTGCTTTTTAGACTTCCATGAGACCGGAGAACTACCTAGTAACATGACATAACCAGTTATTGATCTTCTTGTATTAGGACAAGAAGCCCAATCTGAGTCTGAATAAGCCTTTAGAGTTAACTGATTGCTAGCACTTAATAAGATTCCTTGACCAACTGTCCCAGCTAGGTATCTAAGAACATGTTTCAAAGCATCAAAATGCTGAGTTCTAGGTTGATGCATATACTGGCTGAGTGTTTGCACTGCATATGAGAGATCTGGTCTAGTATGAGTTAGGAAATTTAATTTCCCTACTAGACTCCTATATAAAGCTGGATCACAATAATAATCTCCCGAGTGCTTTGTAAGTTTAAGGTTGATTGGAAGAGGAGCCTTAGCAACCTTAGACAAGTCTAATTCCTTTGGATAGAAACTTGACTCCTTGGTGAATTTCTTTTGTGTCATAATGATCCCTTCTTGAACATGACTGATTTCCATGCCTAGGAAATAATGTAATTTCCCTAAGTCTTTGATACTAAAGACTTTATGAAGATGAGCTTTGAGATCTTCAATAGCAGAATCATCATTGCCTGTCAATATGATGTCATCTACATATATGGCTGCAATCAAAACAGATGTGTCACTCTTTTTAAGGAATAAAGAGTAATCATTCAAGGATTGAACAAACCCTTGCTGTAATAACTCAGATGTGAGCTTTGCAAACCACTGCCTTGAAGCTTGCTTCAGGCCATAAAGTGATTTTTTTAATTTGCATACAAGATTCTGTGGATTTGGAATCCCTTCTGGCATCTTCATATATATTTCCTCTGTCAAATCCCTATGCAAAAATGCATTATTGATGTCCAGCTGAAATAAATTCCACTTCTTACTTGCTGCAAGAGCTAAAAGACATCTCACAGTTGACATTTTTACTACTGGTGAAAATGTCTCTTCAAAATCTATCCCATATTGTTGTGTGTATCCCTTAGCAACCAACCTTGCTTTCAGCCTTTCCAAACTTCCATCAGCCTTTAGTTTCACTTTAAACACCCATTTACAGCCTATGGCCTTTTTATTAGGAGGAAGAGCAGTGAGTTCCCATGTGCCATTTGATAATTCCAAAGCATCAACTTCCTTTTTCATTCTTTGTAATCCATCCTTCATTTTGAGAGGCTTCTAAGTAAGCTGTTAGGTTACGTAATGGTGGATGTTTGAGCTATTAAGGTTTGAAGAAAAGAAGGAAGATCTTGAATTGAACTAGGTTGCACCAGTGAGAGTAAGTATTGGTAGCAGCAACATAGTCAGTGAGCCAAGCAGGTGAATTATGATTTCTAGAAGAATGTCTGGTGGGTAGTATAGGTGGTGGTAGGTTGGTTGTATTGAGAGGTGAAGAAATGGGAGAAGAAGCAGGAGAATGTATATCATTTGAAGGAGAAAAAGTATGTATAGAACTTGATGTAGTAGGTGTATCAAGCCAAACAGGTTCAGGGATGTCATATGAAAAATCTGGATCAGGAATGGTATTTATTGGTAGAAAAATAGGTGAAGGGTGAGGGTTAGAATAGTGGTAAAGAAGATGCTTTTCATGAAACTGAATATCTCTTGTGATGAAGACCTTTTTTGTTGCAAGATCCATGACCTTGTAAGCCTTCTGATCAGGGGGATAACCAAGCAGAATACAAGAAGTAGCTCTAGGATCAAATTTGCTTCTATTCACTTTCAATGTTAAAACAAAACACAAGCATCCAAATACCCTTAAGTAATTTAGATTAGGTTTGTGTCCATAGACAGTTTCATAAGGAGAGGAAAAATTAATAGGACTCAGAGGCATCCTATTAATCAAGTGTGTTGCTGTTAACAAAAATTCTCCCCAAAGATTAGCAGAAACATGTGATTGAAAATAGAGAGCTCTTCCTATTTCCAAAATGTGTCTGTGTTTCCTCTCCACAACACCATTATGTTATGGAGTATCAGGACAAAATCTTTGATGTTGAATGCCATGTTGATGATAGATACCCATAATTGCTCCTTCAGTAAACTCTTTTGCATTATCAGATCTTATGCATTTGATATGAGCATGAAATTGTGTTTGAAGAAAGACAATAAAATGCTCAAGTATCTTAACTCGCATCGATTTATGTTTCATGAGAAATATCCATGTAAACCTTGAGAAATCATCCACAACAGTAAGAAATTGATTGAATCCATCATGTGTACAGACCTTATAAGGCTCCCAGGTATCTATATAAAGCATTTCAAAACAAGCAGATGTTTGAGTAACATTAGTAGGAAAAGAATTTCTAGTCTGCTTTGCCTTAGGACAGACTTGGCAAATAGACTCACAAGACTCTTTACAAGACATTTCTTCAACAACATGATGTATTTTATTGTAGGGTAAATGACCTAATCTAAGATGCCAGAGCTTCATGGCTTCATTATCAGCAATACAAGCTGTTCTACTAGCATTTGATGATTTCTTCAGAATCACAAATCCATCATTAGCAACATATAATCCAGAGTCCAAATTTACCAAAAACCGGGGAATTGTTCTCGAGAATGTTCCTGAAGGATGCACTTATCACTTGTAAACACTATATCACAATTAAGATCTTGACATAATTTGTGAGTGCTTATCAAATTGAAAGTAAAGTCAGGAACATGAAGGACATTTTTAAGCTCAACACCATTCTGAAACTTCACAGTACCAATATTTTGCACCATAGCATGTTTTCCATCAGCAATTGTAATAGTGTTATGTGTTTTAGTGAACTGTTCATATGAGTCAAATAGATCTATATTTGAACAAATATGATCAGTTGCTCCACTATCAATTATCCACTTTGAAGTAAGAGAGGATATTAAGCAAGCAAGTACCGCTACATAAGCAGAGGTTGAGTTAGAATGCACAAGATTCTCGTACATTCCGAGAAGTAGAAGCAAGTGACATTGTTGCGACATTGTTGTGTGAGGGATCTTGTACCAGCTGTACAAGTTTATGGTATTGTTCAGTAGTAAGCAGGTGCAGCATCTGAACCACCATCATCATCATCATCTCCATATACAATGGCTGCAATTCTTTTGCCTTTGCCTTTGAATGCTGAAGGATGACCATGGAGCTTGTAGCATCTATCAATAGTGTGTCCATTCATCTTGCAATGTTCACAAAATAGATTCCTTCTTGAACCACTATAACCTCCATTATATCCTCCTATATTACTATTACCGGAATTCTGTTCCAAGAATTAGGAGGTTTATAGACAAAGAACCTTTGAGTCAAACTTCCCGTCTTCACCGCAAATGCCATAGCATGTGTTTCACCAGAAGTAACAATACTTCTTTGTTTTCCTTCTTGAATTAACAACCTATATGCCGTTGAGACATTGGGCAGAGGCTGCATCATTAAGATGTTAGACCTCACATTAGCATACTTTGTATCCAGTTTCATTAACAACTGAACCAGACGCTCTTCTTGCTGCTATTTAACAATCCTTTGAGTGAGATTACAAGTACATCCAGTACATGTACATACAGGAATTGGATTTATGCCACTTAATTGATCCCAGAGTGCTTTAAGATCTGTGAAAAATTCTGCAACAACATTATTTCCTTGAGACAACTCATGTAGAGTTTGTTGTATAGAGTACAATTGTGCTCCTGAATTATGAGAATATCTTTCTTCAAGATCCTTCCATATATCTCTAGAACTAGTGAAATAGATCACACTTCTAGCTATAGTAGTATCCAAAGAATGAAGAATGTAGGATGTAACCATAGCATTGCATCCCTCCCAGGCAAGACAAGAGCGGCATCAATAGATGCGGGTTTAGGAAGAGATCCATCAATGAATGAAAGCTTATTCTTATAGGATAAAACAATCATAATACCTCTTTGCCATTCAGAGAAATTATCTCCATTGAATTTTACAGAAACAAGAGAATTTGCTGGATTTTCAGAAGGATGAATGAAGTAAACACTAGAAGGATTTTGTGTGAGATGAATGTTAGAAGAGGTTTCAGATGATTCAGTCATTTTGACAATGAAATTAAGATGAAATCACAGTAAGAAATTCCACAGGATCAAAATTCGCACAAATCAATTTCAATTTTCAATTTTCAATTTGAAAGAAGAAATGCAGAAAATCGAAAACAAAATGAATCAATTCAGAAGAATTCAAGTAACTTTCAATTAATCACAGAATCACAAACAATCAAATGATGATTCTGGAAAAAAACAGATCTAACCTCATGAAATTCAGATTAAACTTCAAGAAATTCCAGATTAAACCTCAAGAAATTTCAGCTCAAACCTCAAATTTTCAATCGATGAACTGAACAATTCTTCAAAGAAAACTTCAAATCAATGAAGTAAAAGAGAAATGAAAATGAAATCAGCGAGAATGAGCTTTCCTTAGCTCTGATACCATGAAGAAATTCATGAAATGAATTTCATATTTTGCGGAAAATGAAGAACAGAAGAAAAGAATGTAGAGAGAAGAAAGAAGAGAGAAGATTTTTATTGATGTGTTTAAGAGAAAAAAATGAATGAATAATCTTTACACATTTACTTCAGCTTATATACAACTAGCTGAATTACTAAGCTAAAGAATGAACTAAAAACTTATACAACAAGTTACAAGTTAGTTATAACTAACTATGAGCTGGCAGTTAGTTACAAACAGATAACTATCTAACTACTATCTTTAACAGGTGCATGCATGATTTACGAAGCTTTAAGTTCCTTTTTAATACACCGGGAGGACCAAAATCTTCTTAGCCAAAGCCTGAATAACCTGACTATTATCTCCTTCGAGAATAATGTTTGAGAGGTTGAGGCTAATAGCAGAGCGAACAACTTCTCTAGTAGCCCAGGCCTCGTCAATTGTATTGTGTTTTGCTGCAATTATCACTTCGACTACACCAATATTTAATTAAGTACGTCTACTTTGATACGTGTAATTTATTGGCCAACACCTTGCTGATGCTACCACCACTATCCTTGCAACTAAAGCTTACCATTCCACTTATACAAGTTTTCCCTGCTGTTAATCTTGATCTTCAAAACTTATAGTCCAACTTTAAGAGTAACTTTTTTTCCTTGTATTTCGAGGCATTTTATTAGTTAAATCACTATTTCGAGGTATCATTATGCACAAAGTTCAATAAACTGTTTATATATATATGGGAATTAATTTTGCAGTAGTAAGAGTTACTTTGTTTCCCCTCCTTCTCTTTATAGTCATGTGCATGACAAGCCTACCTGCACAACTCTCAATTTTTGTTGTTGGCAGAAAATTTTGTTTAGGGGTAGTAGAGATGATTTCTAACTTGTATTATACCTCTCTTTCTTCTTTTATTGTTATATATTTTGCCTTTCATGCTTAAAGTAAGAATTTTTATTTGACAATAACTTCTCACGAATGAAAATATCAAGTTAAATATTATCAAGTAGAATTCTGTGAGATTCATTTTAATGAGTATTAAAACATCAGATTTCCATAATATCTACTTACTAAATTACAATTAAAAATATTAGTTGGTGTTGGTGTATAAGAAATTAGGGAGTTTACATAATTAAGTCCATGGTGTTGGTGTATAAGAAATTCCATAAAAAAGAAAAACATTAGGGAGTTTACATAATTAAGTACATGGTGTTGGTGTACAAGAAATTCCATGAGACGACAATTAGTTGTCAATGTGTCATTCAATGTTTATTAAGAAAAAGAGGTGTATACGGTGCATGCATGATTTGAAGAAGCCTTAAGTTCCTTTTATTTTCTTTACTATAATAGTAAATACGAGTAGTGTATATACTATTTGAAACAAAATAGAAGAATAGGTTGATCTTTTATTTGTTTTTGTTTTTTGTGCTACAAGTATCAATTTTTAGACTGTTCTCTCTCAAGGCCAAACCCGGAGGCCCAAACTAAATTTCTCGCCCAAACCCCCTTTATTACACAAGTACTTGAACCCACAATCGAGTTATGAGAGAAGCTAAGGCATGTTGGGAGCTATTATTTCTCTCAATTAATTACTAATAATTTTAAAATATAATTTTTCTGGTTCTAAGAATGTGATAGGCGATAAGTTTGTATTGATAAACAGGTCATGATAACATTAACATAAAAGTCACTACATGAAATTCGTACAATTTTTTTTGTTGCAATTGTGTATAAATGTTTCATAGTATTTACATCATGGAAATATTATCTCATATTTAAAAATTTACAATATTTATCGGTACCAATGGATATCTCTATTGGAATTCATGTCTTGGACAAGACGGGAGGTCAAATTCATGTTGTATGCAACTTTTACCTCTATGTAAAAGAAAAGTTTAGTCTAATTGGCCATTAAATTGATACATAATTGTTGTTAGGTAAGTATTAATATTAATTCTAATATAAGACCGTCTTTTTTTAAAGTAAAATTAATTCATTAATAAAAGAGTCATACGACATCTACAATAGAAATCATAAATAACAAATACATAACAATTTTGAACAAATAAAATTCAGAATTTGCAAAACCAAGGCCACGATCGTTGTGAAGTAGATCTAACAATTCCGCATACCCTCTTCCACATCAGCTGTTTGATACAGCCTTCAACGAGGGGGTTTTTCGATATGTTGTAGTTTTGAAATAGAATTAAATCTGATACCATTGATTGTAATTGTAGATCTGAAATCTGCTTCGACACCGCATAATTCTTCATCAATGATCCAAAATTACGATAATTCATCTAGAACACAAAGGAGTAAACTAAAGTCTCTCCCAAGGAGAAGATCAAGAATAACCCTTTCTTTCATGGGAGAAACGGTCCTCTCTTTAAAGGAGGAAGTATTATTCAAACAAGAATGAACATAAACAAAGCTAAACAACAATGAAAATTAAAATTAAGGTGGGGCTATCCAACGATAAATCGATGGAAGCCCCGTTGAAATTCACTAATGGAGGCTAGGGTTTAGGAGAAAGGGAAAATTATAAGACCATCTTTTCATGATGTATATGTTAAGAAGAGAGTAACCTTTTACCTTAAAAGGGGTCATTAAGTGACCCTTATAAAGGTGGTCTTACAATAATAACATTGTAAGGCAGACTTACACAAGTTTTACTATAAAACTAGTTTGTAGGCCCGGGCTATTCCCCGGGTACTTATAGTTATCATTATTATTGATTTACTTTAAAATGATATCACCAAATATCATCTGGTTTAGTGGTTGAAACATTGGTATATAAACTTGAAGGTCATGAGATCAAATCCTATATAATGTATTTATTATTTTTTTTTGTATTTGGATCATGTGTAGTAAAACAACCTAAGGGAGAGCGCCACGTGGCATCGTTGCTTAATTAAGAACACCTTTTAATATATTACTATAGATTAAATGAGAAGCTAAGTAAAGATCATGTGGTTAAATATTTTCATTCATTTTATCACAAACAACGAAATGATCATATGTTGGATCATACTTCCATCCGATCTCTTTTTTTTTTAAAAAAAAGAATATTGGTTCATTGAATTTTTAAGGTCAAAGTTACATATACATTATGATCATGTAATTAAGATTTTATTAAATTAGAATCAACATTTATTTTTTAAATGTCCATCTTTCTATAGATCTTAAGTGTGTATATATAAAATCTAATAATTTATGACAAAGTGCATGTATATATATATACCCGTTTGCTTTTTCATAATTATTTAGTAGTCCACCTTTTTATTTTTTTAGAAACAGTTCACCTTCTTTTTTGGCCATACGACTCTCTCCTTTTTCTAATTGTTTTTTTTTCTTTTGGTCGTTAGATTTGCAAGGAAAATCTTCATTGATTTGCGTGCTTGTTCTATATTTTGGCGAAAACCCTAAGTTTCTGACAGCTTATTTTGTGGTCTTTTTTGTTTGATCATTCAAACTAATACTACCGTTCCTTAGATCTAATAGCCATTTTAACAATCTTTTAACAAAACGTGGGAAAATTTTGTGGTTAAAAAAGCAGGTAAAACATATTTTTAGGAAGATAGTTACAAGCATGCAACACTATAAAAGCAACACCATGCAACGTTCACTAATCACACAATCACCTCAACTCAAAACCATTTCATTCATCTCTTTCTTTTCTCTAAAAAATTCTTCAACTTCATTACCTTCAAAAACACCCAAATAGTAGTCCCAAAAACAATTACCATGGTTAAAGGTTCACTTCCATGCATTCTTTTGGTCCTCTTTTTACTTGCAGTAACATGCTCAGCTTGTGACAATGATACTACTGCTGGTTTTAAGGGGATGTTTATATTTGGAGACGATGTCGTTGACAATGGAAATAACAATGGCATTCTTTTTTTTAATACTAAGAGCAATTTCTTGCCTTATGGTATTGATTTTCAATTTGGTCCTTCAGGAAGGTTTGGTAATGGTAAAACCGTTGCCGATTGCGTCGCCGACAATCTTAAACTTCCTTACCCTCCTCCGTATCCTGATGTTTTCCATCAGGGTACTCCTATTCTCCAAGGTGTCAATTTTGGCTCCGCTGGCACTGGCATCCTTCGTATAACTGGTTCACTCTTACTAGTAAGTTTCATTATTGCCTTCTAAACTATCAGTGTTTTGTGATACTCCCTCCGTCCCATAATATCGTGTTTGTTTCCTTTTTATACGGTCTTCAAGACGTACCTTTGATCTTCGATATCTCTAATTTCGTATTTGATAAAAATATAAAAAATTGATATTATGAAAGTATACATTGAGGCGAACCTAACAAAGATCCACATGAAGTATATTTTTTCGTATATATTAATGAGAATATTTAGTTAAAGATTTTAAAGTTTGACCTTAAGAAAGAGAAACAAGCCGGACGAAGGGAGTAGTAGTTTACTAACCTTTATTGTTGTATATTTTCCCTAGATAAATGTTAATACTTTTCATAACCTTCTAACTTATTATGGACTCTGTCAAACAAAGTCAAATAATACAAAAATTCACATAAAATTTATTTCAATACTAACTTTTTTTGGTGAACAAGAAAACCACAATTACATGGACTAATATAATATACTTCAAATTACAATAAAGTCTATTACAATCTGAAAGATAGAGTTGTATCCATGAGGCTAATGTAACTTTTAGCTATTAATTTCATTATTTACATTGTCGTACATAGATGTCAACTAATTTAAGTGATATACTTTGTGTGTGATATATATGATACAGGGAATTAAGCACATGGATGAACAAATCGACAAGTTTAAGAACAATATTCTGCCCAAGTTGAAAAAGGCGCTTGGATGCAAAGGGAAAACCATACTTCCTCAATACTTGTTTGTATTTGGAACAGGAAATAATGATTACTATTCATATTACATTTTGAAGCAATACCTCATCGTACCTCCGAGAAGTATTTGCTGCACAACTCGTCAAGTCTTACTTTCATTACCTCCAGGTCACCATTCTTAATAAATTCCTATCATATATATATGGAAGTATAATTATAATTTTTTTATTGAAGTACAAATTCAATTTCATACATTAAACCCGAAACGGGCAATAACAATATCGATCATACCTTTAGATATATAGTAACATAATAACCCCAACAAATGGGTATTATTTGTGAGGTATAAAATATTCATTTGCTGCCTTTATTTTGTTACAAAGGAAGAAGTTTTATCTATGAGCCGTAAATAAATCTAAGGACCGATTTGATAAATCTAATAACCGCAACAAATGAGTATTATTTGTGAGGTATAAAATATTCATTTGTTGCCTTTATTTTGTTACAAAGGAAGTAGTTTTATCTATGAGCCGTAAATAAATCTAAGGACTAATTTGATATTCTTTGATCTTGATATTTTTGTAGACTAAATCAAGCGAAAATGAATCGAAAATGTTTGCGTGTATAAATTTGTGCAGAGATTGTATGATGAGGGAGCAAGGAAATTCTTGTTGATTTCTCCATATCCAGTTGGATGTGGTCCTGGCTTAGTGAGGGAGAAAGAAAATTGCATAAAGTTCCTTAATGATGCTGTTAGCATATTTCATGACCAAATGCTGTCTATGATGAAGCATAGCAAGAATAAAATGCCAGAAGCTGAATTTTCCCTCCTTAATTCCGGCAAGATTATCTTGGACGTAGTTAACAAGGTGACAGCAGCAGATGCAGGTAACTTTTTTCCCACTAGTTACAAATTATATATGATATAAGTCAAGTTCGAGATAAGGTATGGTATATATTATGGTGACTAGGGTTTGTATTATTAATAAACTCGCTCGTGTAACCATATATCACAATTAACTTATTTCACAATACTTTTCTAATCCTATCTTGATTACGTCCAATTGGAGTGTTCGACAAAAGTTATATTTCGATACAATAATCCAACCGTAGGTAATCACATGCTTATATATTAGAAAAGATCGATTAACCAAGTATCGTCTATATGTAGGTATCACCAATGTGGATTGTGCATGTTGCGAGACCACCATAGGAGATGCTTGCAAGAAAGCCGGAAAAGCATGTCCAAACAGGAAAGAGTATTTGTACTTTGATGGACTCCACCTTACTGAAGCAGCAAATTGTTATTTAGCTAGCAAGGCTTTCAACTCCACTAGCACTGATGATATTTGCCCTGTTAATCTTCAGAAGTTAATCCCAGCGCCTAAATGAGGAAGCCGGCGTGCTTAATCTTAGACCTAGATGTTGTCAGCGTAGAGGTTGTTACTTTAAATCAATTTTTAGTGATAACTTATTAGGAACGTCAGTAGATTTATGGTAGTTGAATTGTTCAATAAGTTTGTGTTCAGTTATTAGGATAGAGTTTTGATGGAGTAATGCATTAAGTCTAGTGGGTTATTCACTCCACTATCTTGGTTTAGTTTCTATGTTTTAGAGAGTAGTAGTTGCTTTGTAGCCTATGTAATGGGTAATTTAGATGTTTTCAGCAAATGAAAATTATGCCGTGAAATGAATTATTGTTATATCTCCTCTTTAATTATTTTGATTTCCACACATTTACCCTTATTTTAAATGTTTATTTAAATATCGTGCATTGTTTAAAGTGTTTATATGATGCACTAAGGTATATATAAAGGATATCGTATAAAATTTATGCACCTTGTTACCACTTATAAGACGAGATGTAAAAGAATCTATACACCTCGTTTTATAAGTGGTAACATCTTAAAAGTAGCTCCAACATGATGTATCAAAATAGTGATGGCAAAATAAAATGGTATAATTATCGCTGAAAAAAAGAAATGGTACAATGGATTTATAGCTGCGAATAAAGTCTCAATCTAATGAAAACTTATAAAGAATATCATATTTGAAGATGAAGTTATAGTAGAGGTTATTTTTGGCAGAAATTACTTTTTTTAAGGGGTAGTAGAGATGATTTCTATCTAACTTGTATCATACCTCCCTTTCTTTTTTAATGGTTATATATTTTGCCTTTTGTGCTTAAAGTAAGAATTTTTATTTGACTCCCGTCAAAAAAAAAAAAGAATTTTTATTTGACTCCCGTCAAAAAAAAAAGAATTTTTATTTGACAATAACTTCTCACAATGTCAATATTAAGTTAAATATTATCAAGTGGAATTTTATCAGATTCATTTCAATGAGTGCTAGAACATCAACTTTCTATAATATTTACTTAATTACTAAATTACAATTAAAAATATTTGTGATTAGTTGTTTACATGGAAGACAATGAAAAAGCAAGTATTATTATAGAAAGGAAAAAGAGCGAGTTTAGATAATTAAGTCCATGCTGTTGGTGTATAAGGATTTCGATGAGACCACAAGTAGTTGTCTATGTGTAATTCACAGGGGCAATGTTTATTAAGAAAAATAAGTGTATAAGGTGCATGCATGATTTGAAGAAGCCTTATGTTCCTCTTATTTTCTTTCCCATAATAATAAATAATAGTATATATACTAATATACTAATATACTATTTGAAACAAAATAGAAGAATAGGTTGAGTTTTTTTCTTTTTGGTTTTGTTTTTTGCTACAAGTATCCTTTTTTAAACTGTCCTCTCTCAAGGTCAAATCCAGAGGTCCAAACTAAATTTCTACCTAATCCCCCATTCACTACACGAGTACTTGAATCCACGATCCGAGTTACGAGATAAGCTAAGGCATGTTGGGAGCTATTATATCTCTCAATTAATTACAAAGAATTTTGAATATAATTTTCGGCTCTAAGAATATGACTAGGCGATAAGCTAAGTATGTATGAATAAACAGGTCATGATAACAAAGTGCACCACATGAAATTCGCCAATTATATTGTTTTGTTGCAACTGTTTATAAATGTTTGACAAGATTTGCATCATGAAAATATTTTCTCATATATATAAATTTTCAATATATATCGGTATCAATGGATATCTCTATTGGGATTCATGTCGTGGACAAGACGGGAGATCAAATTCATGTTGTATGCAATCTTATTACCTCTATGTGAAGAGAAAAGTTTCTTCCAATTAGCCAATAAATTGATACATAATTATTCTTCGGTAAGTAGTAAAATTAAAATAGAAGCTAAGTAAAGACCATATGGTTAAATATTTTCATTCATTTCATCACAAACAACGGAATGATCATATGTTGGATCATACTTCTAACTTCACCACGTTTTTTTTTTTAAAAGTTGGTCCATTGAATTTTTAAGGTCAAAGTTACATATATATTATCATGTAATTAAGATTTTATTAAATTAGTGTCAACATTAATTTTCTAAATATTCATTTTTTCTATAAAGTGTAAGAGTATATATATAAATTTTGAGAATTTACATAACTGAAAATATTTTTTTTTTTTTTTGATGCAAAGTGAGAGGAAGACCTCGGGAACATAATCGAAAATATTGATAGACAAAGTACATTTTATGTATTTATACCCGGCCATTTACTTTTTACATAATTAGTTAATTCACCATTTTTTTTGCCCATACCACTCTAATTGTTTTTTTTCTTTTCTTTTGGTGGTTAGATATGGAAGGAAAATCTTCATTGATTGCATGTTCTATATTTTGGCGAAACCCTAAGTTTTTGACAGCCTTATTTTGTGGTCTTTTTTGTTTGTTCGTTCAAACAAAGTACCGTTGTCCTTAGATCTAGCTATCTATGTAGGTTTCCACTCTAAGCCCTAGCACAAAAAATCTTTTAAAAGAACGTGGGACAATTTTGTGGTTAAAAAAGCAGGTAAAACATATTTTTAGGAAGATAAGTTACAATTTATACGTTAAAGATCCAACATATTCTCAAATTAGTTACCTCCAACACTATAAAAGCAACATCATGCAAGCTTCACTAAAATCACTTCAGCTCAAAACCATTCCATTCATCTCTCTTTTCTCTCTAAAGTATTCTTCAACTTCATCACCTTCAAAAACACCCAAAAAGTCCCAAGAACAATTACCATGGCTAAAGGTTCACTTCCAAGCATTCTTTTAGTCCTCTTTTTACTTGCACTAACATGCTCAGCTTGTGATAATGATACTACTGCTGGTTTTAAGGGGATGTTTATATTTGGAGACGATGTCGTCGACAATGGAAATAACAATGGCCTCCTTCCACTCTTTGTTAAGAGCAATTACATGCCTTATGGTGTTGATTTTAAAGATGGTCCTACAGGAAGGTTTACCAATGGCAAAACTGTTGCCGATTGCGTAGCCGACAAGCTTAAACTTCCTTACCCTCCTCCATTTCCTGGTCTTTTCCATCGGGGTACTAATATACTCCAAGGTGTCAACTTTGGCTCTTCCGCCAGTGGCATCCTTGATATCACTGGTTCACTCTTAATAGTAAGTTTGATCATACGAGTGCTAACTCTCTTTTTTGTATTCTATCTTAACTTTTAAGTATTGGTATAATCTTTTTTAGTTGACTTTTACATACGCTCTGACTGTCTCATACAAGAACTAGAAATTATATCAATACATGATAGTGTGACTAGCTCATTTTTGTTGAACAAGGAAACGAGAATTAAATAATACTACTAGGAGGTCTATATACAATCCGAAAGATAGAGTTGTATAAAGTAACTAGCTAGGGCTAAATGGCTAATGTAACGTTTAGTTATTTTACTTGTTTTGTCGTACATACGTGAACTAATTTAGGTCATATACTCTTATCTTCAACTCATTTTATTGATTATATTATGAGTGGTTCATGTAATGTAACTTGGTTGTGTGTGTGTTACGTATACAGGGAATTAAGCACATGGAGGACCAAATAATGAAATTTAAGAACAATATTCTACCCAAGCTGAAGGAGAAGCTTGGATGCAAAGGGCAAACCATACTTCCTCAATACTTGTTTGTACTTGGAACAGGAAATAATGATTACTATTCATATTACATTTTGAAGCAATACATCCTCGTAGGTCCGGAAGTATTTGCTGCCAAACTCGCCAAGAATTATTTTAAGTACATCCAGGTTAGCATAATTCTACATAAATCGCTATAACATCGAATTCGATCAAAGGCTCGTTCATTATTGTTATAAGTATATAAAACCAAGAACTACATCAAATCAAACATTTTAAACGTTAGTTTGATGTATTTAAGTCGTATGTGCATAACTAAAGTCTAAAGTTAATATAAACTATACTTCTTACTTTTAAGTATAATGTCGTTGATCATGTCTTGTTTTTATCTGAAATATTTTGTGTATAATTTTTGCAGAGATTGTATAATGCAGGAGCAAGGAAATTCCTATTAATTTCTCCATATCCAATCGGCTGCGGTCCGGGCCTAGTGAAGGAGAAACAAGGTTGCATAAAATTCATTAACGATGCTGTTGATATGTTTCATGACCAATTGCTGATTATGGTGAAGCATTCCAACCAAGACATGCCTGACGCTGAATTTAGCGTCCTCAATTCGGGTAAAATTATCATGGACGTTGTCAATAAGGTCACTGGCGAGATGCGGGTAAATTTTTTTTCTTCTTCGATTAATTACGAACTAGAACCATAATGTAAAAATGTACAAACATAAGTAATAGTGAAAGTTACATACGTGATGCGCACATATCCCAAATTCACAATTAAGATCACAAGAGTAAACATACTTATATAACAACACAGGCGGGTTAATCATCAAAACCCGAGATTTCGATTCGAGTATTTGCTTAGCTCCTGATAATGAAATTGTATAAATATATGCAGGTATCACAAACGTAGATTGTGCATGTTGCAAGACCGACTTTAAAGATGTTTGCAAGAAATCAGGACAAGCATGTCTAAACAGGAAAGAGTATTTGTACTATGATGGAATGCACCTTACTGAAGCAGCAAATTGTTACTTGGCTAACAAGGCTTTCTCCACTAGTACTGATGATGTTTGCCCTAATAATCTTCAGAAGTTAAGCGGCGCCTAAATGAGGAGGCATGCTTAATCTTAGCTTAGACCTAGATCAGAGAGTTTCTCTCTTTAGTGTTTTTGCTTTAGTATTTTATTTTCGCTTTGAGTTTAATTCTAGTTTTCCTGGCATTTTTGTTTCATGCAAGTAGGTGTACATGAATGGATTATAGAATAAGAATTTGATTTCTCTTGCAATTTCTGTCTCAATTTGACTCTTCCTTACTTAACCCACACACATTCTCTACTCTAAATAAATAATCTGGTTTGGCATGTTCATCATCATTTGTTGTTTCAGTTTTGAGTGTAATTTAGTTTTTTTATCACTAAAAAGACAAAAATATGAAAATGGAAATAAATTACAGTTTTTTGTTGTCATTTTTTAATACAAATGTAATTGATAAGTATGAAGTCTTAAAGCAAAAAAATTGAAAACAAAATTTTAAACAGCTCAACGGCCTACTCATGCCAACAAACAATGCAATTACTTGATTATGTCATGAATTGAACAAATGTAACACGCTTCACTCTCAGATAACACTCATGCCATATTTCATGCTTATAATGCCATGCAACAAAGCAACCATTACCTTTTTGCAAAAAGACTTACGTTTTCTTATAGTTTTCCTTCTAATAAATAGATACACACATGATCCAACTAGCTCACCAAAAGCTAAAATCATCATATACCATGAATAACAAAAATTTATCAAGCTTAGTATTTTCTATCTTCCCATTTCTTCTTCTAACTTGTTTACGCCCATGCAATACTACAAATCCAAGCTCAAAAAAAGCCGAATTTCACGGCATTTTTGTGTTTGGGAACTCTATACTAGATAATGGCAATAACAACTTACTTAACACTGCATTAAAGGCTAATTACCTACCTTATGGTATTGATTTTCCGTTTGGTGCAACTGGAAGATTCACCAATAATAAAAATTTGGTCGATCATATTGGTGATCTTCTTAAGCTTCCTCTTCTACCTGCATTTTCTAATCCTCAAACTAAGGGAGTTGCCATTTCTCAAGGAGTTAATCATGCTTCTGCTGGTTCTGGCATACTAGATGCTACAGGATCAAATATGGTAGTATTATTTTCTTAATCATTTTATCTATTAACTTTCATTGTTTTTTAATTATATCCGATAAAAAAGGTGTTTTATAGTTTTTCCTTTAAATTTTAGAGGCTTATGCGTATGAACGGTGTCATTTACATGTAGTGTAGTATTAAAAATATTAACCTAAGAGTGTAAGAGTTGATTGAAAATGTCCAGACTCTATACTCCACTAGTCCACTCTAAACTTGTTGGGTTGAAGGGACCGGGAAATTTTCAGATTAGAATTGGACTAGATTTAGATGTTTTTAGAATTGCTTGTGGTGGTTATGATAATAGTGTTTTTTGTCAAATAAAAATGATGTTTTGTAGGGAAAGATCAGATATAAATTTTTTTGCATGAAAAAGACCGGATAACTATAAATGTTTGTGGCTCAAAACCACATTACAACTTTTCGGCAAAAAAATCCACTTTTTAAGGTGACTTCTTATTGGTAACCTAACAACTAACATTCATTGACCAATACACACTACAACAAATAAGATCAATAAGGGCAAGCTAATAAGATCAAAGAGTTTATATTGTTCTCCTACACAGTATAAAATAGTGCAAAAAAAGGTCGCCTTATTTAACATTAACAAATAAAGCAAATTTATATCGTTGCCTTATTCAACATTAACAAAAAGGGAGACTTTGCATAAATCACCTTTGAAATTCTAAAACAGAATTAGGGGGAACAAATATTTGCCCTTGTAGTAATTTTGTTTTGCAAAGAAGGCAAATTGATATTTCCCTATTTGTACTATTTAATAAGGAGGGCAATTTTAATATGTTTGCTCTTTAAAGCAAATACAATACCGCGGCAAAATTGAGGGCAATTAATTTTTGCCGCTACGAGGGTGAATTTTTTATCTACGAGGGCGATTTTCGTTGTCTTTTTTATCTTAAATGTTGAAGTGACAATCATACTGTAGCAACGTGTATATATATTTTTTAACCTTTTATTTTATGGATTCTTGACTAAAAATCATCAGCGGGTGACTAGTCTGAATCAACAAATCCAGAACTTTATGACAGTTACAATACCCAATCTACAAGCACAACAACCAGGATGTCCAACCATAGAATTACTTCAAAATTATTTGTTCCTATTTTCAACTGGATCAAATGATTATCTGGGGAATTTCTTTCAAGGAGGCACCAAAAATGTTAGTCTGGAATTCTTCACCGCCAATTTGACATCAACCCTTGCTAGCCAACTCACGGTTAGTCCTAATCATATTATCATCTAAAGTGTATTTATTATATTTCCATCGATTCTCACTACCTCCAATCTCTAATAATTGTTTCAGCTTGACTTTTGTATTATTATGTACCTACCTTGATCAATATTATTATGAAAAATATTATTGAATTTGTCTCAACTCATATTTTCAAAATATCAACTTTTTTTTCATTTTCTAATAGGTAGATTGGAACAATAATCCGATAACAAAGATGACGTAAATAGATATCACTTTCAAATTAATTATAGTATTAATTTACCTCAAGAAGAACATAGGCAAAAACAACATAGATAGATTGGAGATAATACTAACTTACATGCATGACAGATGAGTATGCATGGCTTAATAATGTGAATATCTGATATGCATGCATGCAGAAATTGTACAACATAGGAGCAAGGAAGTTTGCCTTTTTAAATATAGGTCCTCTAGGATGCAGTCCTATGGCTAGGGCATCCATGCGAAACAAGGATTGCAATGAAGCTTTAAATTATGCTGCATTTCTTTTCAATATCCAGTTGATTCAAATGCTCGATGTCATTACCACTCAAATGTCAGGATTCCAATCAGTGGTAGTCAATGTTTTCCAAATCACCCTTGAATTTATTCGCAACCCTTCATTTGGAGGTAATATATTCTCTATTGAGTATGCCTTTAATTAAGATTAACTTCATTATCTTCTGTTATATATAGAAAATTTGAACATGTTGTATAATTTGCTTGTAATTAATTTATATTTCTCAACAGGTTTTAGTGATGTGAGCAGTTCATGTTGTGAAGTTACAGAGCTAAGTGGTGGAGTATTATGCAAAAGAGGTGGAAGTGTGTGTAGTAATAGGACCAGCTTTCTGTTTTTTGATGGTTTACATCCCACTGAGGCACTTTATGGCATTGTAGCAACTAGAGCTTATTACTCAAATAGCAAAAGCGAAGTTTACCCCTTCAATATTCAGAGGTTAGCTCAAGTATAAGTGAAGCTTGAATTTGCATGCAATTGGGGATATTATGAGCTTTAATCTCTAAAAGAAAATGATGTAGTATGAGCTAATTACTACTCGTATCTATCTTCCCTCGAATAGCCATTGCCATTTGCCAACAGTTGAGCATCCATCGACTTCCCTACAGAAAAATACTTTGTATGAAAAAGAAGTGGGCAGGTTATCTTGATTAGATACTGTTACAGTGGATCAATTGAACTACTTTTTCATTGATTAATAAAAGGGCTTAATTTACAATGTAATTAAGTGCAGTTTCATTGGTACTTTTGTAAATGGGGAAATCTCAACACAATGCAAATTAAGTTGGTACTCCAACAAGGAAAGTGTTGGTAACACATTGTTGGAGTCTTTTAAAGATTCCAAAGGAAAATTTCAGAATTTTGCATGCTGAATATTTAAATTGTTACCAATTTGACTGATACCAAGTAATTAAGGATATACTCCCTCGGTCCCAAAATATAGTTTTCATTTCCCTTTTTTCACGGTAATTTATGCAAGTAGAATCTAAGAGGGATAGTAAAGATTTTTTGTTTATTTAAATAAAAGTTGTATGGGAAAAGATGATTTTAGGAGATCAAATGGAAAATAATTGGTGAAAGAGCATTAATTGTAACACTTGGGTTGAATAAACAAAGCAAAAAACAAAATTCAAGAAGTAAATAAATGATGGGACACGATTTTTCTAGACAAATTACTAAAAAATGTGGAACTATATTTTGGGACACCCAAAATGGAAATGGAAACTATATTTTGGGACGGAGGGAGTAGTAGTAAGTAAAAGTCAATTTGATATCAAATTCTAAATTGCTACCAAGTACAACCTTGCCTTTAATTTGATACTAATTATGTTAACTCTCCATTATACAATATTACAAAAATGCCCTTAAAGACTCCATTGAGAACGTGTATCAAACCCCGTAAAAGACTTGTAATCCACACTTTTACCCGTTTTCAGGCCATTTTTTTACTTTTCAGGGCCTGACGACTTTTTTCGTCACGAATATCTCGGGGTGCCTTAGGATTCCCCCCGGTGCCTCGGACCTTCCTTCGTTACCCACTTTTGTCTTTCCATGGTACCACCCTCACAAGGCTCCGAAGGCCCTCCTGGCATCGCATGCCAGTTCCAAGGCAGAAGTGTGCCCCCAACTGGGCCTCCCATAGCCCTGGGATGCGTCCCATGGGTACCGGTTCCTGGGACCCGTGGACACCCTGAGCCGTGGTCTATATTCCACACTTTTTCCCGTTTTCGGGACATTTTTCGACTTCTTCAGGGCTGGTGATTTTTTTGTTCCTGACCTTCTTTGGAGCCCTTGGGTGTCTTAGGATGTCCCCTGGTATCTCAGACCTTCCTTCGTTTCCTACTTATTTCATCTCTTGGCTCGCTTGACACTTCCCTCACTAGGCTCCAAAGTGCCTCTAGATCGCATCACATGCCCCTTCCAAGGGACAAGTGTGCTTTCCAAGGGCCTCCCATGCCCTTAGGTGCACCTCATGGAAACTGATGCCCAGAGTCATGAACTATAATCCACACTTTATTTTTCCCGTTTTTCGACTTATCTGGGCCCGACGACATTTTTCATCCCAGACCTTCCTAGGGGACCCCTAGTGCCTAAGGATTACCTCGGGTGCCTCAGACTTTACTTTGTTGTCCACTTTTGCCTTCCCTTGGCACCGCCCTCGCTAGGCTCATAAGGACCTGCAGATGGAATCACATGCGCCTTCCAAAGCACGAGTGTGCCTTCCTAGAACCTCCCATTTGGTTCACCCAATGGGAACCAGTGCCCGGAGTCGTGGATTAATCCATACTTTTGCCGCTTTTCGGGCCATTTTTCGACTTCTCCCGGCGCATCGACTTTTTCGTCCTGGACCTTCCTAGGCTCCCCGGAGTGCCTAAAGATAACCTCGAGTGCCTCGAACCTTCCTTCATTACCCACTTGTGCCTTTCCTTGGTTCTCTTAGCACCACCTTCCCTAAACTTCGAAGGGCCTCCGGATGGGATCGCCACCTTTTCCAAGGCATGAGTATGTCTTCCAAGGGCCTCCAAAAGCGCTCATTTTTGCCCGTTTTCGGGATATATTTTTCAACTTCTCCGGGCCCGGCGAATTTTTTCGTCACGAACCTTCCAAGGGACCCTGGGGTCCTTAAGGATGCTTCGGGTGCCTCAGACCTTCCTTTGTTTTCCACTTTTGCCTTCTCTTGGCGCCTCCCTCGCTAGGCTTGGAAGGGCAATCGGATGGCATCGCATGTCGGTTCCAAAGGCACGAGTGTGCCTCCCAAGGGCCTCTGATCCCGTGGCCATGGGTTGCACCCCATGGGCACTGGTTGTCGGGCACCATGGGCTCTCGAAGCTGAGGAATATAATCCATACTTTTGCCTGTTGTCGGACCACTTTTCGACTTCTTTGGGCCAGGAGTCTTTTTTGTCCTGGGCCCTTCTAGGGTCCCCGGGGTGCCTAAGGATACCCGTGGGTGCCTCATACCTTCCTTCGTTTCTCACCTGTGCCTTCACTTGGCTCGCTTGGCACCGCCCTCTCTAGACTCTAAAGGGCCTGCGGATAGGACCGCATGCCCGTTCCAAGGCATGAGTGTGCCTCCAAAAGGCCCCCCATCGTCTCTGGGGTGCACCCCATGGGCACCGGTTCCGACACCTTGTATGCTCCCGGACCAGTGGACTATATTATAATTAACTCCTGCCTCCAAATTCTGTAATGTGTACTCTTCTGCCTGATGATGTAGCTAACACATTGTTAGTGAACCACATTTCTTGTGTCGAGTGTACATTATTTAATTTTTCGTTGCTTTATTGCAGTCATTAATTATAACAAGTCAGCCTGCCCAACTTTCTATTTCTATTGTTGGTGGAAAGTACTTTTTTTAGTGGTAGTAGAGATGATTTCTAACTTGTATTATACCTCCTTTTCTTTTTTAATTATTATATATTTTGCCTTTTGTGCTTAAAGTAAGAATTTTTATTTGGCAATAACTTCTTGCAATGTAAATATTAAGTTAAATATTATCAAGTAGAATTTTGTCATATTCATTTCAATGAGTGCTAGAACATCAGCTTTCTATAATATTTACTTAATTACTACATTATAGTTAAAAATATTTATGGTTAGTTGTTTACATCGAAAGCAATGAAAAAGCAAGTCTTACTATAAAAAGGAAAAAAAAGGAGTTTACATAATTAAGTCCATGGTGTTGGTATATAAGAATTTCGATGGACGACAAGTAGTTGTCAATTGTATTTCATAGAGGCAGGGTTTTTTGAGAAAAAGAAGTGTATAAGGTGCATGCGTGATTTGAAGAAGCCTTAAGTTCCTTTTATTTTCTTTCCCATATAAGGCAGGAATTTTTGTGCTACAAGTATCCTTTTCTAGATTGTCCTCTCTCAAGGCCAAACCCATAGGTCCAAACTAAATTATACTCAATCGCCCCCTTACTACACGAGTACTTGAACCATGATCTGAGTTACGAGAGAAGCTAAGGCGTGTTGGGAGCTATGATATGTCTCAATTATTACTAAGAATTTTGAATATAATTTTCTGGTTCTAAGAATGAGACTAGGCGATAACCTAAATATAATAAACAGGTCATGATAACAAAGTACGCCGCATGAGATTCGTCAATTATATTGTTTTCTTGCAACTGATTATAAATGTTTCACAATATTTGCATCATGAAAATATTTTATCATATTAAAAAAAATTCAATATTTATCGATATTCATGGATATCTCAATTGGGTTTCATGTCTTGGACAAGATGGGAGGTCAAATTCATGTTGTATACTATTACCTCTATGTGAAAAGAAAAGTTTCTTCTAATCTATACTAATATATTAAAAGGCGTGCATAAACAAGGAAGGGTGCCACGTGGCGCTCTTCCTAAGGGAGTTTTACTCCATGTAATCCACAACAATAAAAAAATTAGTAATTACGTAGCATAGGGTTTGATCTCGGGACCTCAAGAACATATACTAAAGTTTTAACCACTAGACCAAATAACATTTAGTGTTATAATCTTAAAGTATAATATTAATAAATGATAATTTATCTTACCCGGGGAATAACCCGGGCCTAATAACTAGTTATAACCATTAAATTGATACACAATTGTTGTTCGGTAAGTAATAAAATTGAAACGAATTATGTAATTAAGATTTTATTAAATTAGCGTCAACATTAATTTTCTAAATGTCCATTTTTTTTCTAAACAATAAAAAACTAAGAATATTAATAGACAAAGGGCATGTTCTCCCCAACTTATTTTCAGTTCAGTTCAGTTCAGTTCAGTTCAATTCAGTTCAGTTCAGCTCAGTTCAGTTCAGCTCCTAAATGATAATCATTACTATTAATTAGTTAAAATTTAATTCAGTTTAGTTCAGTTCAGTTCTGTTCAGTTGTTTTATGCTGAGGAGAACAGGCCCAAAGTGCGTTTTATTTATCTATACCCATTTAAATTTTCATAATTAGTTAGTAGTTCACCTTCATTTTTTGCCCATACCAGTGACACCACTCTCTCGTTTTCTAATTGTTTTTTTTTTCTTTTGATGGTTAGATATGCAAGGAAAATCTTCATTGATTTGCCTGCATGTTCTATATTTTTGCAAAACCCTAAATTTCTGACAGCCTTATTTTGTGGTCTTTTTGTTTAATCATTCAAACAAATATTATTGTCCTTAGATCTAGCTATCTAGTTTCCACTCTAAGCCCCGGCAAAAAAAAAATCTGTTAAAACGTGGGACAATTTTGTTGTTAAAAAAGCAGGTAAAACATATTTTTAGGAAGATAAGTTACAAGTTATACGTTAAAGATCCAACATTTTCTCAAATTAGTTGCCCTTAACACTATAAAAGCAACACCATGCAACCTTCAATAATCACACAAATACACAATCACTTCAGCTCAAAACCATTCCATTCATCTCTCTTCTCTCTAAAAAAATTCTTCAACTTCATTACCGTCAAAAACACCCAAAAAGTCCCAAAAACAATTACCATGGCTAAAGGTTCACTTCCATGCATTCTTTTAGTCCTCTTTTTACTTGCACTAACATGCTCAGCTTGTGATAGTGATACTACTACTGGTTTTAAGGGGATGTTTATATTTGGAGACGATGTCGTCGACAATGGAAATAACAATGGCCTCCTTCCACTCTTTGTTAAGAGCAATTACATGCCTTATGGTGTTGATTTTAAAGATGGTCCTACAGGAAGGTTTACCAATGGCAAAACTGTTGCCGATTGCGTAGCCGACAAGCTTAAACTTCCTTACCCTCCTCCATTTCCTGGTCTTTTCCATCAGGGTACTAATATACTCCAAGGTGTCAACTTTGGCTCTTCTGCCAGTGGCATCCTTGATATCACTGGTTCACTCTTAATAGTAAGTTTGATCATACAGTGCTAACTCTCTTTTTTGTATTCTATCTTAACTTTTAAGTATTGGTATAATCTTTTTTTAGTTGACTTTTACATACGCTCTGACTGTCTCATACAAGAACTAGAAATTATATCAATACATGATAGTGTGACTAGCTCATTTTTGTTGAACAAGGAAACGAGAATTAAATAATACTACTAGGAGGTCTATATACAATCCGAAAGATAGAGTTGTATAAAGTAACTAGCTAGGGCTAAATGGCTAATGTAACGTTTAATTATTTTACTTGTTTTGTCGTACATACGTGAACTAATTTAGGTCATATACTCTTATCTAAAACTCATTTTATTGATTATATTATGAGTGGTTCATGTAATGTAACTTGTGTGTGTGTTACGTATACAGGGAATTAAGCACATGGAGGACCAAATAATGAAATTTAAGAACAATATTTTACCCAAGCTGAAGGAGAAGCTTGGATGCAAAGGGCAAACCATACTTCCTCAATACTTGTTTGTACTTGGAACAGGAAATAATGATTACTATTCATATTACATTTTGAAGCAATACATCCTCGTAGCTCCCGAACTATTTGCTGCCAAACTCGCCAAGAATTATTTTCGGTACATCCCAGGTTAGCATAATTCTACATAAATTGCTATAACATCGAATTCGAACAAAGGCTCGTTCATTATTGTTATAAGTATATAAAACCAAGAACTACATCAAATCAAACATTTTAAACGTTAGTTTGATGTATTTAACTCGTATGTGCATAACTAAAGTCTAAACTTAATATAATCTATACTTCTTACTTTTAAGTATAATGTCGTTGATCATGTCTTGTTTTTATCTGAAATATTTTGTGTATAATTTTTGCAGAGATTGTATAATGCAGGAGCAAGGAAATTCTTATTAATTTCTCCATATCCAATCGGTCGCGGTCCGGGCCTAGTGAAGGAGAAACAAGGTTGCATAAAATTCATTAACGATGCTGTTGATATGTTTCATGACCAATTGCTGATTATGGTGAAGCATTCCAACCAAGACATGCCTGACGCTGAATTTAGCGTCCTCAATTCGGGTAAAATTATCATGGACGTTGTCAATAAGGTCACTGCAGCAGATGCAGGTAAATTTTTTTTCTTCTTCGATTAATTACGAACTAGAACCATAATGTAAAAATGTACAAACATAAGTAATAGTGAAAGTTACATACGTGATGCGCACATATCCCAAATTCACAATTAAGATCACAAGAGTAAACATACTTATATAACAACACAGGCGGGTTAATCATCAAAACCCGAGATTTCGATTCGAGTATTTGCTTAGCTCCTGATAATGAAATTGTATAAATATATGCAGGTATCACAAACGTAGATTGTGCATGTTGCAAGACCGACTTTAAAGATGTTTGCAAGAAATCGGGACAAGCATGTCTAAACGAGAAAGAGTATTTGTACTATGATGGAATGCACCCTTCTGGAAGCCGCAAATTGTTACTTGGCTAACAAGGCTTTCTCCACTAGTACTGATGATGTTTGCCCTAATAATCTTCAGAAGTTAAGCGGTGCCTAAATGAGGAGGCATGCTTAATCTTAGCTTAGACCTAGATCAGAGAGTTTCTCTCTTTAGTGTTTTTGCTTTAGTATTTTATTTTCGCTTTGAGTTTAATTCTAGTTTTCCTGGCATTTTTGTTTCATGCAAGTAGGTGTACATGAATGGATTATAGAATAAGAATTTGATTTCTCTTGCAATTTCTGTCTCAATTTGACTCTTCCTTACTTAACCCACACACATTCTCTACTCTAAATAAATAATCTGGTTTGGCATGTTCATCATCATTTGTTGTTTCAGTTTTGAGTGTAATTTAGTTTTTTTATCACTAAAAAGACAAAAATATGAAAATGGAAATAAATTACAGTTTTTTGTTGTCATTTTTTAATACAAATGTAATTGATAAGTATGAAGTCTTAAAGCAAAAAAATTGAAAACAAAATTTTAAACAGCTCAACGGCCTACTCATGCCAACAAACAATACAATTACTTGATTATGTCATGAATTGAACAAATGTAACACGCTTCACTCTCAGATAACACTCATGCCATATTTCATGCTTATAATGCCATGCAACAAAGCAACCATTACCCTTTTGCAAAAAAGACTTACGTTTTCTTATAGTTTTCCTTCTAATAAATAGATACACACATGATCCAACTAGCTCACCAAAAGCTAAAATCATCATATACCATGAATAACAAAAATTTATCAAGCTTAGTATTTTCTATCTTCCCATTTCTTCTTCTAACTTGTTTACGCCCATGCAATACTACAAATCCAAGCTCAAAAAAAGCCGAATTTCACGGCATTTTTGTGTTTGGGAACTCTATACTAGATAATGGCAATAACAACTTACTTAACACTGCATTAAAGGCTAATTACCTACCTTATGGTGTTGATTTTCCGTTTGGTGCAACTGGAAGATTCACCAATAATAAAAATTTGGTCGATCATATTGGTGATCTTCTTAAGCTTCCTCTTCTACCTGCATTTTCTAATCCTCAAACTAAGGGAGTTGCCATTTCTCAAGGAGTTAATCATGCTGCTGCTGGTTCTGGCATACTAGATGCTACAGGATCAAATATGGTAGTATTATTTTCTTAATCATTTTATCTATTAACTTTCATTGTTTTTTAATTATATCCGATAAAAAAGGAGTTTTATAGTTTTTCCTTTAAATTTTAGAGGCTTATGCGTATGAACGGTGTCATTTACATGTAGTGTAGTATTAAAAATATTAACCTAAGAGTGTAAGAGTTGATTGAAAATGTCCAGACTCTATACTCCACTAGTCCACTCTAAACTTGTTTGGGTAGAAGGGACCGGGAAATTTTCAGATTAGAATTGGACTAGATTTAGATGTTTTTAGAATTGCTTGTGGTGGTTATGATAAATAGTGTTTTTTTGTCAAATAAAAAGGATGTTTTGTAGGGAAAGGCCAGATATAAATTTTTTTGCATGAAAAAGACCGGATAACTATAAATGTTTGTGGCTCAAAACCACATTACAACTTTTCGGCAAAAAAAACCCACTTTTCAAGGTGACTTCTTATTGGTAGCTTAACAACTAACATTTATTGACCAATAATACACACTACAACAACTAAGATCAACAAGGGCAAGCTAAGAAGATCAAAGAGTTTATATTGTTCTCCTACACAGTATAAAATAGGGCAAAAGAAGGTCGCCTTATTTAACAACAAAGAGGGCAAATGTATTTCGATGCCTTATTCAACATTAACAAAATGGGAGACTTTGTATAAATCGCCCTTGAAATTCTAAAACAAAACTAGGGGCAACAGATATTCGCCCTTGTAGTAAATTTGTTTTGCAAAGAAGGCAAATTGATGTTGCCCTATATATTTGTATTTAATAAGGAGGGCAATTTTAATATGTTTCAAGTTTGCTTTATAAAGCAAATACAACAGTCCTACAGTAGGGCAATTAATTTTTGCCGCTACAAGGGTAATTTTATTTATCTACGAAGGCGACTTTAGTTGCCTTTTTTATCTGAAATGTTGTATAATCATACTATATTACCGTGTATATATATTGGATTCTTGACTAAAAATCATCAGGGGGTTACTAGTCTGAATCAACAAATCCAGAACTTTATGGAACTTACAATACCCAATCTACAAGCACAACAACCAGGATGTCCAACCATAGAATTACTTCAAAATTATTTGTTCCTATTCTCAACAGGATCAAATGATTATCTGGGGAATTTCTTTCAAGGAGGCACCAAAAATGTTAGTCTGGAATTCTTCACCGCCAATTTGACATCAACTCTTGCTAGCCAACTCACGGTTAGTCCTAATCATATTATCATCTAAAGTGTATTTATTATATTTCCATCGATTCTCACTACCCCCAAACTCTAATAGTTGTTCCAGTTTGACTTTTATATCATTACATATACCTACCTTGATCATATTTTTATGTAAAATATAATACGAGTATTATTGAATTTGTCTCAACTTATATTTTCAGAATATCAATTTTTTTAAAAAAAATTCTAATACCATTGGTAGATTAGAACAACAATCCAATAAGAAAGATGAAGTTGTTGAAGCTATGATGTATAGCGCACACCACATGTGAGTGTCCCACATTGATTGAAGAAGAGAGATGTGTTCACTTTATAATGCAAAGGGGCTACTCCCCTTATTGCCATATGGTTTTAAGGTGGAACCTCATTTGTCTTGTGAAGTGGACTCTCTCTCCTTATGATGGGTGCGGCCCAGGCCCATATTTAACATGGTATCAGAGCCAGGCCCACAGCTGGGACCGTTAGTTTAATCTGGGCCAATTGAAAAGGGGACCTCACATGTGAGGGGGTGTGTTGAAGCTATGATGCATAGCGCACACCACATGTGAGTGTCCCACATTGATTGAAGAAGAGAGATGTGTTCACTTTATAATGCAAAGGGGCTACTCCCCTTATTGCCATATGGTTTTAAGGTGGAACCTCATTTGTCTTGTGAAGTGGACTCTCTCTCCTTATGATGAGTGCGGCCCAGGCCCATATTTAACAGAAGTAATTAGATATCACTTAAAAATTAATATACTACTAATTTACCTCAAAAAGAATATAGGCAAAAACAACATATATAGATTGGACTGATTGGAGATTCGAGATAATACTAACTTACATGTATGACAGATGAGTATGCATGGCTTAATAATGTGAATATCTGATATGCATGCATGCAGAAATTGTACAACATAGGAGCAAGGAAGTTTGCCTTTTTAAATATAGGTCCTCTAGGATGCAGTCCTATGGCTAGGGCATCCATGCGAAACAAGAAATGCAATGAAGCTTTAAATTATGCTGCATTTCTTTTCAATATCCAGTTGATTCAAATGCTCGATGTCATTACCACTCGATGTCATTACCACTCAAATGCCAGGATTCCAATCTGTGGTAGTCAATGTTTTCCAAATCACCCTTGAATTTATTCGTAACCCTTCATTTGGAGGTAATATATTCTCTATTGAGTATGCCTTTAATTAAGATTAACTCCATTATATTCTGTTATATATAGAAAATTTGAACATGTTCTATAATTTGCTTGTAATTAATTTATATTTCTCAACAGGTTTTAGTGATGTGAGCAGTTCATGTTGTGAAGTTACAGAGCTAAGTGGTGGAGTATTATGCAAAAGAGGTGGAAGTGTGTGTAGTAATAGGACCA
This sequence comes from Beta corolliflora, assembly GCA_947648045.1. Classification (NCBI taxonomy): domain Eukaryota; kingdom Viridiplantae; phylum Streptophyta; class Magnoliopsida; order Caryophyllales; family Amaranthaceae; genus Beta; species Beta corolliflora. The sequence goes on from CANSZD010000820.1 coordinate 430,042, forward strand.
GCTTTCTATTTTTTGATGGTTTACATCCCACTGAGGCACTTTATGGCATTGTAGCAACTAGAGCTTATTACTCAAATAGCAAAAGCGAAGTTTACCCCTTCAATATTCAGAGGTTAGTGTTGAGAATTAGATTAAGCAAACCAACTAATTACTTGAAATCACCACTAATCAACAATCAAATGAAAAGTGATGAAACTAAGAACAAATAAGAAAGCAATGAAAAGCACACCGATTAACGTGGGAAAACCCGAGCACCGGGAGAAAAAACCCACCAAGCAAGCACCTTTGATTAATGAAGAAAATGGATGAACAATACAAGCATTAATGGATGATTTAATGCTATTTTCTCTCTCCTCTTTCATTAAACCCTAGGTTGATCTCTCTTTGTGTGAATTGTAACCTAAAACATGAAAGAAGGGGGTTTATATACTTTTAGGGGGTTAATACAAATCAAGGGTCGAGATTAAAGCTTGAAATCGCAAAAAATCCCGACAGATCTGAGTTGCTCGGGTGAGCATGAAGACGAGCCCGCCCGGGCGCAAGGAAAACCAAAGGAACTACCACGAAGGCAGTGAGAAGAAAACTCCAGCAGCCCGCCCGGGCCGAAACCAGCCCGCCCGGGCCCACAAGCCCGCCCGAGCCAGACCTTGGCTCGCCCGGTGCAGGAGGCATCCTAACATTCTGCCTCGAAGGCAGATTGTGCAGCATGAGCAGCGCCCGCCCGAGCGTCCTACTCCCCGTCCGGGCTCCCTGGCCCGCTCGGGCCCATGACTGCCCTCCCGGGCTGGGCCTCCGTGGCTTGATGCTTGTGCGGCTGCTGGGCCGAGTCTTCGTACTGCTGGACCTTGCTATGATTGTTGGCACAATCTCCACAAAAGCCCAACAATCTCCCACTTGGAGATTTGGGCCAACAAGGTTTCAAACCTCTAATGCAACCCCATATGTAGACCATATACAAACCCAAAATACATCATCCATATCCATTATCACCAAAGATGCTTACTCCCCTCCATCTAGCAATGGAGACCAATTGAGGTCCTACACAACCTCAATTTCTCACTAGGAACCACCTTAGTGAGCATGTCCGCCAGATTCTTCGAACCAGCGATCTTCCTCAAAACCAAGACACCATCATCCACCAACCTTCTAGTGTAGTGGTAGTGCCTCTTTATGTGCTTGGTTCGGTAGTGAAACATAGGATTTTTAGCCAATTGAACCGCACATTGGCTATCACTATGCAACACACATTGTTGTTGCTTCATGCCCATTTCATCAAGAAAGTTCTTCAACCATTCCATCTCCTTTCCCGCCTCCGACATAGCCACATACTCGGACTCCGTAGTAGACATGGAGACACACTTTTGGAGCTTGGACATCCAACTAATGGCCGTGCCACCAATAGTGAAAACATACCCCGAAGTGCTCTTGCTTGAATCAACACATCCTCCAAAATCAGCATCAACAAACCCTTCCAAGATCACTCCTTTTCTCCCAAAGCAAAGAGCCATAGAAGAAGTACCTTGCAAGTACCTCATGAGCCATTTCACGGCTTCCCAATGTTGCTCACCCGGATTTGCCATGAACCTACTCACAACTCCCACCGCATGAGCGATGTCGGACCTTGTGCACACCATAGCATACATCATGCTACCAACGGCCGAAGCATAGGGAACAATGGCCATTTGCTCCTTTTCTTCATCCGTTTTGGGTGAATCCTCCTTTGACAACTTGAGGTCAATAGAAAGAGGAGAACTTCGAGGCTTTGCATCAACCATGTTGAACCTTTTTAACACCTTCTTGACATACTCCTCTTGAGATAACCTCAACAAACCCGCCGATTTATCTCTCAAGATTCTCATGCCAAGTATTTGCTTCGCCTCACCCAAGTCCTTCATCTCAAACTTCTTTGACAAATTTTCTTTCAACTTGTTCACAAGATCCATACTAGAACCCGCAATGAGTATGTCATCAACATAGAGAAGCAAATAAACACAACCATTTGCGTACCTTTGAAAGTAGCAACAATGATCGCCATCCGATCTCACAAATCCATTTCCTAGCATGAACATGTCGAACTTCTTGTACCATTGTCTTGGAGCTTGCTTCAACCCATATAAGCTCCTCATGAGCTTGCACACCAAGTTCCTTTTACCCGAAACTTGAAACCCTTCCGGTTGCTTCATGTAGAGATCCTCTTGCAAATTCCCATGTAAAAACGCGGTTTTCACATCCATTTGCTCAAGAAAAAGATTTTCGGAAGCCACTATTGCCAACAAGATTCTAATAGTGGTGAGCTTCACAACCGGAGCAAAAATCTCTTGATAATCAACCCCTTCTTTTTGTGAAAACCCTTTTACCACAAGTCTTGCCTTGAAACGGATTGTGCCATCCGGTTCATCCTTCTTACGAAAGATCCACTTGTTCAATAGTGCTCTCTTTCCCTTGGGTAGTTCACACAACACCCAAGTCTTGTTCTTCACCAATGAGTCCATCTCATCTTTCATGGCTTGCTCCCACTTAGACGATTCACTAGACTTCATTGCTTCACCATAGTACTCCGGTTCACCCGCATCGGTTAACAACAAGTAATGCAATGAGGGAGAGTATCGATTCGGTGGCTTGATAGACCTTGAAGATCTCCTCACTTGAGGAGTGGAGCTAGCTTGTGGAGTGCTTGGTTCACCTTGAACCTCATCATCCATGTCATCAAGAGGATCATCCTCTAACTCAATAGATTCATCAACATTGGGAGCTTGAACATCATGTTGAGAAGCTTGAACATCATCTACCTCAACTATTTCTCGCTCTTCTCCAATCCACCCTCTCTCAATTGAATCTCCACCAAAATTATCCTTATACAAGGATTTCTCATCAAAGGTCACATCACAATGCCTAATCACCACACGGTTCTTAGGATCCCAAATACGATACCCATATTTTTCACAACCATATCCTATGAAGTAGCATTTAATGGCCTTTGGGTCAAGCTTATCACGCTTTTCGGATTGAACATAGACAACACAACCAAAAGTTCTCAAGTGTGAAAGACATACCTCTTTACCACTCCAAACTTCCTCCGGAATCTTGAACTCCAAGGGAACGCTAGGTCCCCGATTGATCAAGTATGCCGCGGTGCTCACGGCATCGGTCCAAAAGCACTTGGGAAGACCCGCGTGGATCCTCATGCTCCTTGCCCTCTCAAGTAGTGTTCTATTCATCCTCTCCGCTACCCCCATTTTGGCGAGGTTTCCCCGGAACGGTCCTCACCAAAACAATGCCATGCTCTTGACAAAGCTTCTTGTAAGCTTCCAACTCATACTCACCTCCATTATCGGACTTGATACTCTTTATCTTCTTGCTCGATTGATTCTCAACTTTCGCCTTCCAAACCTTGAAGGTTTCATACACCTCGGACTTGTGCTTCATAAAGTAAATCCATACTTTCCGGCTAAAGTCATCAATGAAGGTCACAAAATACCGTGAGCCACCAAGGGAATTGATGGGGGAAGGTCCCCATACATCCGTGTGCACTAGCTCTAGCTTCTCATCTTTCAAAGACTTCTTGGTTTTTGTGAATGACACTTTCTTTTGCTTCCCAAAGACACAACTCTCACAAAATTCCATGTCGATTGATTTCAAACTCGACAACTTACCCTTTGAAGCTAGAATCTTCATCCCTTTCTCACTCATGTGCCCAAGCCTAGTATGCCATAGCTTGGTGTCACATTCCATGGTTGTAGCAATCATGCTCTTACACCCTATGGTAGTGTAAAGTGTGCCGGTTTTAGAGCCACGAGCCACCACATAGCTCCCTTGGTTACTTTCCAAACACCGTCACCAAACATGGTTCTATAACCACATGAGTCTAATTGACCCACCGAAATCAAATTCTTTTTCAACTTAGGTATAAACCTAACATCTTGAAGTTTCCATAGGCTCCCACTTGAAGTCTTGATCATAACTTCCCCTTTCCCCATGATATCCAAAGGTTCATCATCGGCTAGATAAACCTTCCCCGACTTCCCACCCTTGAAGTTGCGAAATAGCTCCTTGCATGGAGAGGAATGAAATGAAGCTCCCGAATCAAGGATCCAAGACTCAATTGGACTATCAACACTCAAGATCAAAGCATCACCAAGTTCATCGGATGCAACACTAACGGATGAACTTGCATCATCCCGATTCTTATGATTCACACCACCCTTCTTCTTGGGATTGGGACATCTCTCTTTAGTGTGCCCCTTCACACCGCAACCCCAACACACAAGATGAGCACCTCCCTTCGACTTACTTCGCCCCTTAGACTTCGATCTCCCATGCTTGGCATTGCCCTTTTGTTGTCTTCCCCTTCCCCTATTACCACTATGATAAGCTCCGCCCAATGATTCACCAGACTCCTTTCTCCGAGTGCTCTCACTCAAGATAAGATCCCTCACATTGTCACATACCAACTTCTCCTTCCCCGAAGAATTGCTAATAGCGGAAACCACCGTATCCCATGACATAGGCAAAGAAGACATCAAAATCAATGTCCTCACTTCATCTTCAAACTTGATATCAACCGAAGACAATTGGCTAATAATCGAATTGAACTCATTTATGTGTTCGGCGGCCGAACCTCCATCAACCATCTCAAGATTAAACAACCGACGCATCAAATACACCTTGTTAATTGCCGAGGGCTTCTCATACATATTTGATAGAGTTTGCATCAACTCCGCCGTTGTTTTCGTCTCCTTGACATTGAAAGCCACACTCCGGGCCAATGTCAATCTCACTACATCAAGAGCTTGTCGGTCAAGCACTTTCCATTCATCCTCCTTCATACCACTTGGCCTTGTGCCTTCAAGTGGTAGTAAGAGATTCTTTTGGTACAAATAGTCCTCTATTTGCATCTTTCAAAAGCCAAAATCTTTCCCATCAAACTTCTCAAGTCTCACCTTTCCATCCTCCATTGTTGAACAACAACCCAAGTTCAAAAATCGCAACTTTATATCAACAAAGCAAAAACCTTTGAACTCCAATCACCAAAAAACTAGTTTTGCACACAAATCTAATTCAAATACTTTTCCCAAGGTAAACCTTAGCTCTGATACCAATTGTTGAGAATTAGATTAAGCAAACCAACTAATTACTTGAAATCACCACTAATCAACAATCAAATGAAAAGTAATGAAACTAAGAACAAATAAGAAAGCAATGAAAAACACACCGATTAACGTGGGAAAACCCGAGCACCGGGAGAAAAAACCCACCAAGCAAGCACCTTTGATTAATGAAGAAAATGGATGAACAATACAAGCTTTAATGGATGATTTAATGCTATTTTCTCTCTCCTCTTTCACTAAACCCTAGGTTGATATCTCTTTGTGTGAATTGTAACCTAAAACATGAAAGAAGGGGGTTTATATACTTTTAGGGGGTTAATACAAATCAAGGGTCGAGATTAAAGCTTGAAATCGTAAAAAATCCCGACAGATCTGAGTTGCCCGGGCGAGCATGAAGACGAGCCCGCCCGGGCCCAATAGCCGCCCGCCCGGGCGCAAGGAAAACCAAAGGAACTGCCACGAAGGCAGTGAGAAGAAAACCAATGGCTGCCCGCCCAGGCTGGGCCTCCGTGGCTTGATGCTTGTGCGGCTGCTGGGCCGAGTCTTCGTACTGCTGGGCCTTGCTATGATTGTTGGCACAATCTCCACAAAAGCCCATCAGTTAGCTCAAGTCTAAGTGAAGCTTGAATTTGCATGCAATTGGGGATATTATGAGCTTTAATCTCTAAAAGAAATTGATGTAGTATGAGCTAATTACTACTTGTATCTATCTTCCCTCGAATAGCCAACATTTGAGCATCCATCGACTTCCCTACAGAAAAATACTTTGTATGAAAAAGAAGTGGGCAGGTTATCTTGATTAATTAAATACTGTTACAGTGGATCAATTGAACTACTTTTTCATTGATTAATAAAAGGGCTTAATTTACAATGTAAGTGCAGTTTCATTGGTACTTTTGTAAATCAGGAAATCTCAACACAATGCAAATTAAGTTGGTACTCCAACAAGGAAAGTGTTGGTAACACATTGTTGGAGTCTTTTAAAGATTCCAAAGGAAAATTTCTGAATTTTGCGTACTGAATATTTAAATTGTTACCAATTTGACTGATACCAAGTAATTAAGGATCTACTCCCTCCGTCCCAAAATATAGTTCCTATTTCCCTTTTTTCACGATAATTTATGCAAGTAGAATCTAAGAGGGATAGTAAAGATTTTTTGTTTATTTAAATAAAAGTTGTATGGGAAAAGATGATTTTAGGAGAGCAAATGGAGAATAATTGGTGAAAGAGCATTAATTGTAATACTTGGGTTGAATAAACAAAGCAAAAAATAAAATTCAAGAAGCAAATAAATGATGGGACACGGTTTTTCTAGACAAATTACTAAAAAATGTGGAACTAAATATGGAAATGGGAACTATATTTTGGGACACCCAAAATGGAAATGGGAACTATATTTTGGGACGGAGGGAGTAGTAGTAAGTAAAAGTCAATTTGATATCAAATTCTAAATTGGTACCAAGTACAACCTTGCCTTTAATTTGATACTAATTATGTTAACTCTTCATTATACAAAATTACAAAAATGCCCTTAAAGACTCCATTGAGAACGTGTATCAAACCCCGTAAAAGACTTGTAATCCACACTTTTACCCGTTTTCAGGCCATTTTTTTACTTTTCAGGGCCTGACGACTTTTTTCGTCACGAATATCTCGGGGTGCCTTAGGATTCCCCCCGGTGCCTCGGACCTTCCTTCGTTACCCACTTGTGTCTTTCCATGGTACCACCCTCACAAGGCTCCGAAGGCCCTCCTGGCATCGCATGCCAGTTCCAAGGCAGAAGTGTGCCCCCAACTGGGCCTCCCATACCCTGGGATGCGTCCCACGGGTACCGGTTCCTGAGACCCGTGGGCACCCTGAGCCGTGGTCTATATTCCACACTTTTTCCCGTTTTCGGGATATTTTTCGACTTCTTCAGGGCTGGTGATTTTTTTGTTCCTGACCTTCTTTGGAGCCCCTGGGTGTCTTAGGATGTCCCCTGGTATCTCAGACCTTCCTTCGTTTCCTACTTATTTCATCTCTTGGCTCGCTTGACACTTCCCTCGCTAGGCTCCAAAGTGCCTCTAGATCGCATCACATGCCCCTTCCAAGGGACAAGTGTGCTTTCCAAGGGCCTCCCATGCCCTTCGGTGCACCTCATGGAAACTGATGCCCAGGCCTTGTAGGTGCCCGGAGTCATGAACTATAATCCACACTTTATTTTTCCCGTTTTTCGACTTATCTGGGCCCGACGACATTTTTCATCCCAGACCTTCCTAGGGGACCCCTAGTGCCTAAGGATTACCTCGGGTGCCTCAGACTTTCCTTTGTTGTCCACTTTTGCCTTCCCTTGGCACCGCCCTCGCTAGGCTCATAAGGGCCTGCAGATGGAATCACATGCGCCTTCCAAAGCACGAGTGTGCCTTCCTAGAACCTCCCATTTGGTTCACCCAATGGGAGCCAGTGCCCGGAGTCGTGGATTAATCCATACTTTTGCCGCTTTTCGGGCCATTTTTCGACTTCTCCCGGCCCATCGACTTTTTTTGTCCTGGACCTTCCTAGGCTCCCCGGAGTGCCTAAAGATAACCCCAAGTGCCTCGAACCTTCCTTCATTACCCACTTGTGCCTTTCCTTGGTTCTCTTAGCACCACCTTCCCTAAACTTCGAAGGGCCTCCGGATGGGATCGCCACCTTTTCCAAGGCATGAGTATGCCTTCCAAGGGCCTCCAAAAGCGCTCATTTTTGCCCGTTTTCGGGATATATTTTTCAACTTCTCCGGGCCCGGCGAATTTTTTCGTCACGAACCTTCCAAGGGACCCTGGGGTGCTTAAGGATGCTTCGGGTGCCTTAGACTTTCCTTTGTTTTCCACTTTTGCCTTCTCTTGGCGCCTCCCTCGCTAGGCTTGGAAGGGCAATCAGATGGCATCGATTGCTAGTTCCAAAGGCACGAGTGTGCCTCCCAAGGGCCTCCGATCCCGTGGCCATGGGTTGCACCTAGGGGTGTAAGTTATTTGGTTAAAAACCGAAAACCAAACCAAACCGAATTAATAATTTGGTTTGGTTTTTTTCAAAATTTGGTTTGGTTTGGATTGGGAAATTTTCATTTTTTTCGGTTTTCGGTTTGGTTCGGTTTTTATTTTAAAAAACCGAAAAAACCAAACCAAATCGAAGTTTGCCTATCCTATATGGGTTTTGATGTTTTTATCAATTATCTTTAGTTCTAGTACTTCAATTTTAAGCTTTAGTTGAAATTTGAAGTAATTCTTCTATGTTTGATGATTTGAAACTTGATAATTTTCGTATTATTTGTAAGATTTGGAAAAAAAAAATTACATCATAAAAGAATTTCGGTTTTTTGGTTTGGTTTGGTTTGGGACGAATTTTGGTTTGGATTTGGACTTGAAATATGAAAACCGAATTTATTTTGGTTTGGTTTGGTTTTGGTCCAAAACCAAACCAAAAACCGAACTTACACCCCTAGTTGCACCCCATGGGTACTGGTTGTCGGGCCCCATGGGCTCTCGAAGCTGAGGAATATAATCCATACTTTTGCCTGTTGTCGGACCACTTTTCGACTTCTTTGGGCCAGGAGCCTTTTTTGTCCTGGGCCCTTCTAGGGTCCCCGGGGTGCCTAAGGATACCCGGGGGTGCCTCATACCTTCCTTCGTTTCCCACCTGTGCCTTCATTTGGCTCCCTTGGCTCGCTTGGCACCGCCCTATCTAGACTCTAAAGGGCCTGCGGATAGGACCGCATGCCCGTTCCAAGGCATGAGTGTGCCTCCTAAAGGCCCCCTATCGTCCCTGGGGTGCACCCCATGGGCACCGGTTCCGACACCCTGTATGCTCCCGGAGCAGTGGACTATATTATAATTAACTCCTGCCTCCAAATTCTGTAATGTGTACTCTTCTGCCTGATGATGTAGCTAACACATTGTTAGTGAACCACATTTCTTGTGTCGAGTGTACATTATTTAATTTTTCGTTGCTTTATTGCAGTCATTAATTATAACAAGCCAGCCTGCCCAACTTTCTATTTCTATTGTTGGTGGAAAGTACTTTTTTTGTGGTAGTAGAGATGATTTCTAACTTGTATTATACCTCCTTTTCTATTTTAATTATTATATATTTTGCCTTTTGTGCTTAAAGTAAGAATTTTTATTTGGCAATAACTTCTTGCAATGTAAATATTAAGTTAAATATTATCAAGTAGAATTTTGTCATATTCATTTCAATGAGTGCTAGAACATCAGCTTTCTATAATATTTACTTAATTACTACATTATAGTTAAAAATATTTGTGGTTAGTTGTTTACATCGAAGGCAATGAAAAAGCAAGTCTTACTATAAAAAGGCAATGAAAAAGCAAGTCCATGGTGTTGGTGTTGGTGTTGGTGTTGGTGTATAAGAATTTCGATGGACGACAAGTAGTTGTCAATGTGTATTTCATAGAGGCAGAGTTTTTTGAGAAAAAGAAGTGTATAAGGTGCATGCATGATTTGAAGAAGCCTTAAGTTCCTTTTATTTTCTTTCCCATATAAGGCAGGGATTTTTGTGCTACAAGTATGCTTTTCTAGATTGTCCTCTCTCAAAGCCAAACCCATAGGTCCAAACTAAATTATACTCAATCACCCCCTTACTACACGAGTACTTGAACCATGATCTGAGTTACGAGAGAAGATAAGGCATGTTGGGAGCTATGATATGTCTCAATTATTACTAAGAATTTTGAATATAATTTTCCGGTTCTAAGAATGTGACTAGGCGAAAAGCTAAATATAATAAACAGGTCATGATAACAAAGTGCGCCGCATGAGATTCGTCAATGATATTGTTTTCTTGCAACTGATTATAAATGTTTCACAATATTTGCATCATGAAAATATTTTATCATATTAAAAAAAAATTAATATTTATCGATATTCATGGATATCTCTATTGGGTTTAATGTCTTGGACAAGATGGGAGGTCAAATTCATGTTGTATACAACCTTACCTCTATGTGAAAAGAAAAGTTTCTTCTAATTAGCCATTAAATTGATACACAATTGTTGTTCGGTAAGTAATAAAATTGAAACGAATTATGTAATTAAGATTTTATTAAATTAGCGTCAACATTAATTTTCTAAATGTCCATTTTTTCTAAACAATAAAAGTGTGTGTATATATATATATATAAATTTTAAAAATTCACCTAACTGAGAATATTAACAGACAAAGTGCGTTTTATTTATCTATACCCATTTAAATTTTCATAATTAGTTACTAGTTCACCTTTTTTCCCCATACCAGTGACACCACTCTCTCGTTTTTCTAATTGTTTTTTTTTTCTTTTCTTTTGGTGGTTAGATTTGCAAGGAAAATCTTCATTGATTGCATGTTCTATATTTTGGCGAAACCCAAAGTTTTTGACAGCCTTATTTTGTGGTCTTTTTTGTTTGTTCATTCAAACAAAGTACTGTTGTCCTTAGATCTAGCTATCTAGGTTTCCACTCTAAGCCCTAGCACAAAAAATCTTTTAAAAGAACGTGGGACAATTTTGTGGCTAAAAAAGCAGGTAAAACATATTTTTAGGAAGATAAGTTACAATTTATACGTTAAAGATCCAACATATTCTCAAATTAGTTACCTCCAACACTATAAAAGCAACATCATGCAAGCTTCACTAAAATCACTTCAGCTCAAAACCATTCCATTCATCTCTCTTTTCTCTCTAAAATATTCTTCAACTTCATCACCTTCAAAAACACCCAAAAAGTCCCAAGAACAATTACCATGGCTAAAGGTTCACTTCCAAGCATTCTTTTAGTCCTCTTTTTACTTGCACTAACATGCTCAGCTTGTGATAATGATACTACTGCTGGTTTTAAGGGGATGTTTATATTTGGAGACGATGTCGTCGACAATGGAAATAACAATGGCCTCCTTCCACTCTTTGTTAAGAGCAATTACATGCCTTATGGTGTTGATTTTAAAGATGGTCCTACAGGAAGGTTTACCAATGGCAAAACTGTTGCCGATTGCGTAGCCGACAAGCTTAAACTTCCTTACCCTCCTCCATTTCCTGGTCTTTTCCATCAGGGTACTAATATACTCCAAGGTGTCAACTTTGGCTCTTCTGCCAGTGGCATCCTTGATATCACTGGTTCACTCTTAATAGTAAGTTTGATCATACAGTGCTAACTCTCTTTTTTGTATTCTATCTTAACTTTTAAGTATTGGTATAATTTTTTTAGTTGACTTTTACATACGCTCTGACTGTCTGATACAAGAACTAGAAATTATATCAATACATGATAGTGTGACTAGCTCATTTTTGTTGAACAAGGAAACGAGAATTAAATAATACTACTAGGAGGTCTATATACAATCCGAAAGATAGAGTTGTATAAAGTAACTAGCTAGGGCTAAATGGCTAATGTAACGTTTAGTTATTTTACTTGTTTTGTCGTACATACGTGAACTAATTTAGGTCATATACTCTTATCTTCAACTCATTTTATTGATTATATTATGAGTGGTTCATGTAATGTAACTTGGTTGTGTGTGTGTTACGTATACAGGGAAAGTTACAAAGGAGAACAATATTCTACCCAAGCTGAAGGAGAAGCTTGGATGCAAAGGGCAAACCATACTTCCTCAATACTTGTTTGTACTTGGAACAGGAAATAATGATTACTATTCATATTACATTTTGAAGCAATACATCCTCGTAGGTCCGAAAGTATTTGCTGCCAAACTCGCCAAGAATTATTTTAAGTACATCCAGGTTAGCATAATTCTACATAAATTGCTATAACATCGAATTCGATCAAAGGCTCGTTCATTATTGTTATTGTTATAAGTATATAAAACCAAGAACTACATCAAATCAAACATTTTAAACGTTAGTTTGATATATCGAACTTCTATATGCATAACTAAAGTTTATATAACTATACTACTTATATTTTGTGTATTATATATGCAGAGATTGTATAATGAAGGAGCAAGGAAATTCCTATTGATTTCTCCATATCCAATCGGTTGCGGTCCTGGCCTAGTGAAGGAGAAACAAGGTTGCATAAAATTCATTAACGATGCTGTTGATATGTTTCATGACCAATTGCTGATTATGGTGAAGCATTCCAAGCAAGACATGCCTGACGCTGAATTTAGCGTCCTCAATTCGGGTAAAATTATCATGGACCTTGTCAATAAGGTCACTGCAGCAGATGCAGGTAATTTTTTTTTTCTTCTTCGATTAATTACGAACTAGAACCATAATGTAAAAATGTACAAACATAAGTAATAGTGAAAGTTACATACGTGATGCGCACATATCCCAAATTCACAATTAAGATCACAAGACTAAACATACTTATATAACAACACAGGCGGGTTAATCATCAAAACCCGAGATTTCGATTCGAGTATTTGCTTAGCTCCTGATAATGAAATTGTATAAATATATGCAGGTATCACAAACGTAGATTGCGCATGTTGCAAGACCGACTTTAAAGATGTTTGCAAGAAATCGGGACAAGCATGTCTAAACGGGAAAGAGTATTTGTACTATGATGGAATGCACCTTCATGACGACAAATTGTTACTTGGCTAACAAGGCTTTCTCCACTAGTACGGATGATGTTTGCCCTAATAATCTTCAGAAGTTAAGCGGCGCCTAAATGAGGAGGCATGCTCAATCTTAGCTTAGACCTAGATCAGAGAGTTTCTCTCTTTAGTGTTTTTGCTTTAGTATTTTATTTTCGCTTTGAGTTTAATTCTAGTTTTCCTGGCATTTTTGTTTCATGCAAGTAGGTGTACATGAATGGATTATAGAATAAGAATTTGATTTCTCTTGCAATTTCTGTCTCAATTTGACTCTTCCTTACTTAACCCACGCACATTCTCTACTCTAAATAAATAATGTGGTTTGGCTTGTTCATCATCATCTGTTGTTTCAGTTTTGAGTGTAATTTAGTTTTTTTGATCACTAAAAAGACAAAAGTATGAAAATTAATGGAAATAAATTACAGTTTTTTGCTGTCATTTTTTAATACAAATGTAAATGATAAGTATGACACATATTACATTATCTTACTTTTAAAGTCTTAAAGCAAAAAAATTGAAAAAAAAAATTTAAACAGCTCAACGGCCTACTCATGCCAACAAACAATACAATTACTTGATTATGTCATGAATTGAACAAATGTAACACGCTTCACTCTCAGATAACACTCATGCCATATTTCATGCTTATAATGCCATGCAACAAAGCAACCATTACCCTTTTGCAAAAAGACTTACGTTTTCTTATAGTTTTCCTTCTAATAAATAGATACACACATGATCCAACTAGCTCACCAAAAGCTAAAATCATCATATACCATGAATAACAAAAATTTATCAAGCTTAGTATTTTCTATCTTCCCATTTCTTCTTCTAACTTGTTTACGGCCATGCAATACTACAAATCCAAGCTCAAAAAAAGCCGAATTTCGCGGTATTTTTGTGTTTGGGAACTCTATACTAGATAATGGCAATAACAACTTCCTTAACACTGCATTACAGGCTAATTACCTACCTTATGGCATTGATTTTCCGTTTGGTGCAACTGGAAGATTCACCAATAATAAAAATTTGGTCGATCATATTGGTGATCTTCTTAAGCTTCCTCTTCTACCAGCATTTTTAAATCCTCAAACTAAGGGAGTTGCCATTTCTCAAGGAGTTAATCATGCTTCTGCTGGTTCTGGCATACTAGATGCTACCGGATCAAATATGGTAGTATTATTTTCTTAATCATGTTATCTAACTTTTATAACTTTCATTGTTTTTTAATTATATCCGATAAAAAAAAAGGAGTATTGTGGTTTTTCCTTTAAATTTTAGAGGCTTATGTGTATGAACGGTGTCATTTACATGTAGTGTAGTATTAAAAATATTAACCTAAGTCCCTTCAAAAAAAAAAAAAAAAATATTAACCTAAGAGTGTAAAAGTTGATTGAAAATGTCCAGACTCTATACTCCACTAGTCCACTCTAAACTTGTTGGGTTGAAGGGACCGGGAAATTTTTAGATTAGAATTGGATAGATTTAGATGTTTTTAGAATTGCTTGTGGTGGTAATGATGAATAGTGTTGTTTGTCAAATACGACCAAATAAAAAGGATGTTTTGTAGGAAAAGACCAAATAGAAATTTTTTTGCAAGAAAAAGACCGGATAATTAACTATAGATGTTTGTAGCTCAAAACCACATTACAACTTTCCAGCAAAAAAAAACCACTTTTCAAGGTGACTTCTTATTGGTAGCTTAACAACTAACATTCATTGACCAATACACACTACAACAAATAAGATCAATAAGGGCAAGCTAATAACATCAAAGAGTTTATATTGTTCTCCTACACAGTATAAAATAGGGCAAAAGAAGGTCGCCTTATTTAACATTAACAAAGAGGGCAACCTTGTATAGTTGCCTTATTTAAAATTAACAAAGACGGCAAATTTATTTCGTTGCCTTATTCAACATTAGCAAAGAGGGAGACTTTGTATAAATCGCCCTTGAAATTCTAAAACAAAACTATGGGAAACAAATATTCGCCCTTGTAGTAAATTTGTTTTGCAAAGAAGGCAAATTGATATTCCCCTATTTGAATTTAATAAGGAGGGCAATTTTAATATGTTTACCCTATAAAGCAGATACAACAGTCCTACCGTGGCAAAATTGAGGGCAATTAATTTTTGCCGCTACAAGGGCAATTTTTTATATCTACGAGGGCGATATTAGTTGCCCTCATTGATCTTAAATGTTGTAGTGACAATCTTACCGTGTATATATATTCTTTAACTTTTTATTTTATGGATTCTTGACTAAAAATCATCAGGGGTTGACTAGTCTGAATCAACAAATTCAGAACTTTATGGATGTTACAATACCCAATCTACAAGCACAAAAACCAGGATGTCCAACCATAGAATTACTTCAAAATTATTTGTTCCTATTTTCAACTGGATCAAATGATTATCTGGGGAATTTCTTTCAAGGAGGCACCAAAAATGTTAGTCTGGAATTCTTCACCGCCAATTTGACATCAACTCTTGCTAGCCAACTCACGGTTAGTCCTAATCACATTATCATCAAAAGTGTATTTATTATATTTCCATCGATTCTCACTACCTCCAATCTCTAATAGTTGTTCCAGTTTGACTTTTGTATCATTATGTACCTACCTTTATCATATTTTTATGTAAAATACAAGTATTATTGAATTTGCATGTCTCAACTTATATTTTCAAAATATCAGCTTTATTTTTTTATTTCTAATACCGCTGGTAGATCAGAACAACAATCCAATAAGAAAGATGACGTAATTAGATATCACTTAAAAATTAATATATTACTAATTTAACATCAAAAAGAATACAGGCAAAAACAACATATATAGATTGGGGATAATACTAACTTACATGCATGACAGTGACTATGTCTTAATAATGTGAATATCTGATATGCATGCATGCAGAAATTGTACAACATAGGAGCAAGGAAGTTTGCCTTTTTAAATATAGGTCCTCTAGGATGCAGTCCTATGGCTAGGGCATCCATGCGAAACAAGAAATGCAATGAAGCTTTAAATTATGCTGCATTTCTTTTCAATATCCAGTTGATTCAAATGCTCGATGTCATTACCACTCAAATGCCAGGATTCCAATCCGTGGTAGCAAATGTTTTCCAAATCACCCTTGAATTTATACGCAACCCTTCATTTGGAGGTAATATATTCTCTATTGAGTATGCCTTTAATTAAGATTAACTCCATTATCTTCTGCTATATATAGAAATTTGAACATGTTGTATAATTTGGCTGTAATTAATTGATATATTTCTCAACAGGTTTTAGTGATGTGAGCAGTTCATGTTGTGAAGTTACAGAGCAAAGTGGTGGAGCATTATGCAAAGGAGGTGGAAGTGTGTGAAGTAATAGGACCAGCTTTCTGTTTTTTGATGGTTTACATCCCACTGAGGCACTTTATGGTATTGTAGCAACTAGAGCTTATTACTCAAATAGCACAAGTGAAGTTTACCCCTTTAATATTCAGATGTTAGCTCAAGTCTAAGCAAAGCTTGAATTTGTTGTATAAAACTTACCTCAAATTATATGGAAAATAATATCGGCAGAGGTACATAAAGCTTTGAGATGTATCCTTATTTTGCATGCAATTGGGGATATTATTATGAGCTTTAATCTCCAAAAGAAAATGATGTAGTATGAGCTAATTACTACTCGTATTTATCTTCCCTTGAATAGCGATTGCCATTTGCCAACAGTTGAGCATCCATCGACTTCCCTACAAAAAAATACTTTGTATGAAAAAGAAGTGGGCAGGTTATCTTGATTAGATATTGTTAATTACAGTGGATCAATTGAACTACTTTTCCATTGATTAATAAAAGGGCTTAATTTACAATGTAAGTGCAGTTTCATTGGTACTTTTGTAAATGGGGAATCTCAACACAATGCAAATTAAGTTGGTACTCCAACAAAGAAAGTGTTGGTAACACATTGTTGGAGTCTTTTAAAGATTCCAACAAGGAAAATTTTAGAATTTTGCATGCTGAATAGTAAAATTGTTACCAATTTTGCATGCTGAATAGTTAAATTTTTACCAATTTGACTAATACCAAGTCAATTTGACTTGACTTTAATTTGATACTAATTATGTTAACTCTCCATTATACAAAATTACAAAAATGCCCTTAAAGACTCCAACATTGAGAACGTGTATCAAACCCCGTAAAAGACTTGTAATCCACACTTTTGCCCGTTTTCAGACCATTTTTTTACTTTTCCGGGTCCAACGACTTTTTTCTTCAAGAATATCCCTATGGGCCTCGGGGTGCCTTAGGATGCCCCCCCGGTGCCTCGAACCTTCCTTCGTTACCCACTTGTGTCTTTCCATGGTACCACCCTCACAAGGCTCCGAAGGCCCTCCGGATGGCATCGCATGCCCGTTCCAAGGTACAAGTGTGCCCCCAAATGGGCCTCCCATAGCCCTGGGATGCGCCCCACGGGTACCAGTTCCGGACCCTGAGCCGTGCTCTATAATCCACACTTTTTCTCGTTTTTGGGACATTTCTCGACTTCTTCAAGGCTGGTGACTTTTTCGTTCCGGACCTTCTTTGGAGCCCCTGGGTGTCTTAGGATGTCCCCTGTTGTCTCGGACCTTCCTTCGTTGCCTACTTATTTCATCTCTTGGCTCGCTTGACACCTCCCTCGCTAGGCTCCGAAGTGCCTCCAGATGGCATCACATGCCCCTTCCAAGGGACGAGTGTGCTTTCAAAGGGCCTCCCATGCCCTTCGGTGCACCTCATGGGAACTGATACCCAGGCCTTGTAGGTGCCCGAAGTCATGGACTATATATAATCCACACTTTTTTCCCGTTTTTCACACCATTTTTCGACTTATCTGGGCCCGACGATATTTTTCATCCCAGACCTTCCTAGGGGACCCCTAGTGCCTAAGGATTACCTCGGGTGCCTTAGACTTTCCTTTGTTGTCCATTTTTGCCTTTTCTTGGCACCGCCCTCGCTAGGCTCTTAAGGGCCTGCAGATGGAATCACATGCGCCTTCCAAAGTACGAGTGTGCCTTCCTAGAACCTCCCATGGACGCCGGTGCCCGGGCCCCATGGGCCCCCAGAGCCGTGGACTAATCCATACTATTGCGGCTTTTCGAGCCATTTTTCGACTTCTCCCGGCCCAGCGACTTTTTCGTCCTGGACCTTCCTAGGCTCCCCGGGGTGCCTAAAGATAGCCCCGAGTGCCTCGAACCTTCCTTCATTACCCACTTGTGCCTTTCCTTGGTTCTCTTAGCACCACCTTCCCTAAACTTAGAAGGGGCTCCGGATGGGATCGCCGCCTTTTCCAAGGCACGAGTATGCCTTCCAAAGGCCTCCAAAAGCGCTCATTTTTGCCCATTTTCGGGATATATTTTTCGACTTCTCCGGGCCCGACGAATTTTTTCGTCACTGACCTTCCAAAGGACCCTGGGGTGCTTAAGGATACCCCGGGTGCCTCAGACCTTCTTTTGTTGCCCACTTTTGCCTTCTCTTGGCGCCTCCCTCGCTAGGCTTGGAAGGGCAACCAGATGACATCGCTTGTCGGTTTCAAAGGCACGATTGTGCCTCCCAAGGACCTCCGATCCCATGGCCGTGGGTTGCACCCCATGGGCACTGGTTGTCGGGCCCCATGGGCGCTCGAAGCTGTGGAATATAATCCATACTTTTGCCTGTTGTCGGACCACTTTTCGACTTCTCTAAGCCAGGAGTTTTTTTTGTCCCGGGGCCTTTCTAGGGTCCCTGGGGTGCCTAAGGATACCCGTGGGTGCCTCATACCTTTCTTCGTTGCCCACTTGTGCCTTCACTTGGCTCCCTTGGCTCGCTTGGCACCGCCATCGCTAGACTTTGTAGGAACTGTGGATAGGACCGCATGCCCGTTCCAAGGCATGAGTGTGCCTCCCAAAGGCCCCCCCATTGTCCCTGGGGTGCACCCCATGGGCACCGGTTCCCAGACCCTGTACGCTCTCGGAGCAGTGGACTATATTATAATTAATTTTTGCCTCCAAATTATGTAATTTGTACTCTTCTGCCTCAGGATGTAGCTAACACATTGTTAGTGAACCACATTTCTTGTGTCGATTGTTCATTCTTTATTCTCCGTTGCTTTATTGCAGTCATTATAACAAGCCAGCCTGCCCAACTTTCTATTTTTATTGTTGGTGGAAATTACTTTTTTTAGTGGTAGTATAGATGATTTTTAACTTGTATTATACCTCCTTTTCTTTTTTAATTGTTATATATTTTGGCTTTTGTGCTTAAAGTAAGAATTTTTATATGACAATAACTTCTTGCAATGTAAATATTAAGTTAAATATTATCAAGTGGAATTTTGTCAAATTGTTCCAATGAGTGCTAGAACATCAGCTTTCTATAATATTTACTTAATTACTAAATTACAGTTAAAAATATTTGTGGTTAGTTGTTTATATCGAAGGCAATGAAAAAGCACGTCTTACTATAAAAAGGAAAAAAAAGGAGTTTACATAATTAAGTCCATGGTGTTGGTGTTGGTGTTGGTGTATAAGAATTTCGATGGACGACAAGTAGTTGTCAATGTGTATTTCATAGAGGCAGGGTTTTTTGAGAAAAAGAAGTGTATAAGGTGCATGCATGATTTGAAGAAGCCTTAAGTTCCTTTTATTTTCTTTCCCGTATAAGGCAGGGTTTTTTGTGCTACAAGTATCCTTTTCTAGATTGTCCTCTCTCAAGGCCAAACCCATAGGTCCAAACTAAATTATACTCAATCGTCCCCTTCACTACACGAGTACTTGAACCATGATTTGAGTTACGAGAGAAGCTAAGGCATGTTGGGAGCTATTATAAGTCTCAATTAATTACTAAGAATTTTGAATATAATTTTCTGGTTCTAAGAATGTGACTAGGCGATAAGCTAAGTATAATAAACAGGTCATGATAACAAAGTGCGCCGCATGAGATTCGTCAATTATATTGTTTTCTTGCAACTGTTTATAATTGTTTCACAATATTTGCATCATGAATATATTTTATCATATTCAAAAAAACTCCATATTTATAGGTATTCATGGATATCTCTACTGGGTCTGGGTTTCATGTCTTGGACAAGATAGGAGGTCAAATTCATGTTGTATGCAACCTTACCTATATGTGAAAAGAAAACTTTTTTTAATTAGCCATTAAATTGATACACAATTGTTGTTCGGTAAGTAATACAATTGAAACGAATCATGTAATTAAGATTTTATTAAATTAGCGTGAACATTTATTTTCTAAATGTCCATTTTTTTCTAAACAATAAAAGTGTGTGTATATATATAAAAAATTTAAAAATTTACCTAACTGAAAATATTAATAGACAAAGTGCGTTTTATTTATTTATACCCATTTAAATTTTCATAATTACTTAGTAGTTCACCTTCTTTTTTGCCCATACCAGTGACACCACTCTCTCGTTTTTCTACTTGTTTTTTTTTCTTTTCTTTTGGTGGTTAGATATGCAAGGAAAATCTTCATTGATTTGCCTGCATGTTCTATATTTTGGCGAAACCCTAAATTTCTGACAGCCTTATTTTGTGGTCTTTTTGTTTAATTATTCAAACAAATAATACTGTTGTCCTTAGATCTAGCTATCTAGTTTCCACTCTAAGCCCCGGCAAAAAAAAAATCTGTTAAAACGTGGGACAATTTTGTTGTTAAAAAAGCAGGTAAAACATATTTTTAGGAAGATAATTTACAAGTTATACGTTAAAGATCCAACATATTCTCAAATTTTTGTTTTGGTGAACAACATATTCTCAAATTAGTTACCCTTAACACTATAAAAGCAACACCATGCAACCTTCAATAATCACACAAATACACAATCACTTCAGCTCAAAACCATTCCATTCATCTCTCCTCTCTAAAAAAATTCTTCAACTTCATTACCTTAATTCCAAAACACCCAAAAAGTCCCAAAAACAATTACCATGGTTAAAGGTTCACTTCCATGCATATTTTTGGTCCTCTTTTTACTTGCAATAACATGCTCAGCTTGTGATAATGATACTACTGCTGGTTTTAAGGGGATGTTCATATTTGGAGACGACGTCGTCGACAATGGAAATAACAATGGCCTCCTTCCACTCTTTGTTAAGAGCAATTACATGCCTTATGGTGTTGATTTTAAAGATGGTCCTACAGGAAGGTTTACCAATGGCAAAACTGTTGCCGATTGCGTAGCCGACAAGCTTAAACTTCCTTACCCTCCTCCCTTTCCTGATCTTTTCCATCAGGGTCCTAATATACTCCAAGGTGTCAACTTTGGCTCCTCTGCCAGTGGCATCCTTGATATCACTGGTTCACTCTTAATAGTAAGTTTGATCATACAGTGCTAACTCTTTTGCTTTATATTCTAGTATTTTACCTTAACTTTTAAGTATTTGTAAAATCTTTTTTCAGTTGACTTTTACATACGCTCTGACTGTCTGATACAAGAACTGTATAGAATTTATAACAATACATGATAATGTAACTAGCTCATTTTTGCTGAACAAGGAAACGAGCTAGAATTAAATAATACTACTGGAAAGTCTATTACAATCCGAAAGATCGAGTTGTATAATGTAACTAGCTAGGGCTAATGTGACGTTTAGTTATTACTATTTTTGTCGTACCAATCTAAAATTATTTAGGTTATATACTCTTATCTTCAACTAATTATATTGATTGTATTGTGAGTGGTTCATGTAATCTAACTTGGTTGTGTGTGTGATACAGGGAATTAAGCACATGGAGGACCAAATAATGAAATTTAAGATCAATATTTTGCCCAAGCTGAAGGAGAAGTTTGGATGCAAAGGGCAAACCATACTTCCTCAATACTTGTTTGTACTTGGAACAGGAAATAATGATTACTATTCATATTACATTTTGAAGCAATACATCCTCGTAGCTCCCGAAGTATTTGCTGCGAAACTCGTCAAGAATTATTTCAATTACATCCAGGTTAGCATTCTACATAAATTGCTATAACATCTAATTCGATCAAAGGCTCGTTCATTATTGTTATAAGTATATAAAACCAAGAACTACATCAAATCAAACATTTCAGACGTTAGTTTGATATTATTGAACTTGTGTGTGCATAACTAAAGTTAATAGAACTATACTAATCACGGGTCCTTCAATTGTCAAGGAGGTCCTGCACAATTAAGATTATATTGGGCCCTTTATTGATAGATTAAAAGTACAAACATGTTTCAATTTTAATTTAGTAGTATAAAATATAAAAATATTCATAAATTTAGGGTCGGTTCAGTTACCAAGCATGTCATGTACAATGAAGATAATATTAGTTCATTTCTTAATACATCAGAAGTACAAATATGTGTCAAATTTTAAATTTTGGATTATAAATTAAAAAATATTCACACATTAATATCATTGATATAAAATCAAAGGCACCCTTTCAATGAAGTGTATTTTTAACGTTGGTCTCCATTGACTTTAATTTATTTTTTTGCATCTAGACAAGAGTTTATATTTTGTATTAGTTGGCTTACAGAATAGCCACGTGTTATAATCTTATCTTATACTATATATTTTAATAGTTAATAAGCTCATGATTTTACCATTACCTTTAAGGTAAGGGTTTTACATGGTGCAGTGTGTAAGTTGGACTTGTTTAAATCCAATAGGAGTTGTATTCAGCGTATGACTTAGTTGGTTATTAGTATAAATGAGAGGTTTCTAGCTCATTCAAGGGTTAAAAATTGTAAAAAAAATATTCTTTTGAAATATTTGATGAGTGACATCAATCTTTCTAAGTATTAAAATTATAGTTTGATTACTTAAATTAGGAGTTGTTTAAGAGAACTCAAACCATAATTTGATGATCAGGAGTGATATTTGGACTAGTTTACTATCCGGTTATATATCTATCATATTTCTCTAATAAAGATGTTGCATATATGATATATGAGTCCAACACCAGCAATGAAAATATTCTATATAACGACTCAAATATCTATTAATATAAAAATAGTATATAGGGGTGCTAAAATTTTGGTGGCCCTGTGCGGTTGCCTATGTCGCACGTGCTCTGCGCCGCCCCTGATACTAATTATATTCAAGTATAAATTCAAATTGGAACTTGAAACCCAAAACTGGAAATGGGCTATATATAATGTCGTCCATCATGCCTTGTTTTTATCTGAAATATTTTGTGTATAATTTATGCAGAGATTGTATAATGAAGGAGCAAGGAAATTCCTATTGATTTCTCCATATCCAATCAGTTGCGGTCCTGGCCTAGTGAAGGAGAAACAAGGTTGCATAAAATTCATTAACGATGCTGTTGATATGTTTCATGACCAATTGCTGATTATGGTGAAGCATTCCACGCAAGACATGCCTGGCGCTGAATTTAGCGTCCTCAATTCGGGCAAAATTATCATGGACGTTGTCAATAATGTCACTGCAGCAGATGCGGGTAAATTTTTTTATTCTTCCATTAATTACGAATTAGAACCATAATGTAATGATGTACAAACATAAGTAATAGTTAAAGTTACATACGTGATACATATATTCACATACATAACACAGACAACAAACCCGAGTAAGCACATATCCCAAATTCACAATTAAGATCACAAGAATAAACATACTTATATAACAACACGGTGGATTAATCATTAAAACCTGAGATTTCGATTCGAGCATTCACTTAGCTCTTGATTATGCAAATGTGTAAATATGCAGGTATCACAAACGTGGATTGTGCATGTTGCAAAACCGACTTCAAAGATGTCCTTAGATCTAGCTATCTATGTAGGTTTCCACTCTAAGCCCTAGCACAAAAAATCTTTTAAAAGAACGTGGGACAATTTTGTGGTTAAAAAAGCAGGTAAAACATATTTTTAGGAAGATAAGTTACAATTTATACGTTAAAGATCCAACATATTCTCAAATTAGTTACCTCGACACTATAAAAGCAACATCATGCAAGCTTCACTAAAATCACTTGACTCAAAACCATTCCATTCATCTCTCTTTTCTCTCTAAAGTATTCTTCAACTTCATCACCTTCAAAAACACCCAAAAAGTCCCAAGAACAATTACCATGGCTAAAGGTTCACTTCCATGCATTCTTTTAGTCCTCTTTTTACTTGCACTAACATGCTCGGCTTGTGATAATGATACTCTTTGCTTGGTTTTAAGGGGATGTTTATATTTGGAGACGATGTACGTCGACAATGGAAATAACAATGGCCTCCTTCCACTCTTTGTTAAGAGCAATTACATGCCTTATGGTGTTGATTTTAAAGATGGTCCTACGGGAAGGTTTACCAATGGCAAAGCTGTTGTCGATTGCGTAGCCAGACAAGCTTAAACTTCCTTACCCTCCTCCATTTCTGGTCTTTTCCATCGGGGTACTAATATACTCCAAGGTGTCAACTTTGGCTCCTCTGCCAGTGGCATCCTTGATATCACTGGTTCACTCTTAATAGTAAGTTTGATCATACAGTGCTAACTCTCTTTTTTTTTTTAATTCTACCTTAAGTTTTAAGGATTTTTAATTTACATACGCTCTGATCGTCTGATACAAGAACGGTATAGAAATTATATCAATACATGATAATGTGACTAGCTCATTTTTTACTGAACAAGGAAACGGGAATTAAATAATACTACTAGGAAGTCTATTACAATCCGAAAGATAGTAACGAGCTAGGGCTCCTGTCAGATAATAATAAAAAAACGAGCTAGGGCTAATGTGACGTTATAATTTGTGGTACAAGTCTAAAATTAATTAGGTTATATACTCTTATCTTCAACTAATTACATTGATTGTACTAAGAGTGGTTCATGTAATGTAACTTGGTTGTGTTTGTGATACGTATACAGGGAATTAAGCACATGGAGGACCAAATAATGAAATTTAAGATCAATATCTTGCCCAAGCTGAAGGAGAAGCTTGGATGCAAAGGGCAAACCATACTTCCTCAATACTTGTTTGTACTTGGAACAGGAAATAATGATTACTATTCATATTACATTTTGAAGCAATACATCCTCGTAGGTCCGGAAGTATTTGCTGCCAAACTCGCCAAGAATTATTTTAAGTACATCCAGGTTAGCATAATTCTACATAAATTAATATAACATCGAATTCGATCAAAGGCTCGTTCATTATTGTTATTAAGAATATAATACCAAGAACTACATCAAATCAAACATTTTAAACGTTAGTTTGATATATCGAACTTGTATATGCATAACTAAAGTTTATATAACTATACTACTTATATTTTGTGTATTATTTATGCAGAGATTGTATAATGAAGGAGCAAGGAAATTCCTATTGATTTCTCCATATCCAATCGGTTGCGGTCCTGGCCTAGTGAAGGAGAAACATGGTTGCATAAAATTCATTAACGATGCTGTTGATATGTTTCATGACCAATTGCTGATTATGGTGAAGCATTCCAACCAAGACATGCCTGACACTGAATTTAGCGTCCTTAATTCGGGTAAAATTATCATGGACCTTGTCAATAAGGTCACTGCAGCAGATGCAGGTAAATTTTTTTTCTTCTTCAATTAATTACGAACTAGAACCATAATGTAATAATGTACAAACATAAGTAATAGTGAAAGTTACATACGTGATGCGCACATACCCCAAATTCACAATTAAGATCACAAGAGTAAACATACTTATATAACAACACAGGCGGGTTAATCATCAAAACCCGAGATTTCGGTCAGTATTTGCTTAGCTCCGATAATGAAATTGTATAAATATATGCGGGTATCACAAATGTAGATTGTGCATGTTGCAAGACCGACTTTAAAGATGTTTGCAAGAAATCAGGACAAGCATGTCTAAACAGGAAAGAGTATTTGTACTATGATGGAATGCACCTTACTGAAGCAGCAAATTGTTACTTGGCTAACAAGGCTTTCTCCACTAGTCGATGATGTTTGCCCTAATAATCTTCGGAAGTTAGCGGCGCCTAAATGAGGAGGCATGCTTAATCTTAGCTTAGACCTAGATCAGAGAGTTTCTCTCTTTAGTGTTTTTGCTTTAGTATTATATTTTCGCTTTGAGTTTAATTCTAGTTTTCCTGGCATTTTTGTTTCATGCAAGTAGGTGTACATGAATGGATTATAGAATAAGAATTTGATTTCTCTTGCAATTTCTGTCTCAATTTGACTCTTCCTTACTTAACCCACACACATTCTCTACTCTAAATAAATAATCTGGTTTGGCTTGTTCATCATCATTTGTTGTTTAAGTTTTGAGTGTAATTTAGTTTTTTTTATCACTAAAAAGACAAAAATATGAAAATTAATGGAAATAAATTACAGTTTTTTGCTGTCATTTTTTAATACAAATGTAATTGATAAGTATGAAGTCTTAAAGCAAAAAAATTGAAAACAAAATTTTAAACAGCTCAACGGCCTACTCATGCCAACAAACAATACAATTACTTGATTATGTCATGAATTGAACAAATGTAACACGCTTCACTCTCAGATAACACTCATGCCATATTTCATGCTTATAATGCCATGCAACAAAGCAACCATTACCCTTTTGCAAAAAGACTTACGTTTTCTTATAGTTTTCCTTCTAATAAATAGATACACACATGATCCAACTAGCTCACCAAAAGCTAAAATCATCATATACCATGAATAACAAAAATTTATCAAGCTTAGTATTTTCTATCTTCCCATTTCTTCTTCTAACTTGTTTACGCCCATGCAATACTACAAATCCAAGCTCAAAAAAAGTCGAATTTCACGGCATTTTTGTGTTTGGGAACTCTATACTAGATAATGGCAATAACAACTTACTTAACACTGCATTAAAGGCTAATTACCTACCTTACCTACCTTATGGTGTTGATTTTCCGTTTGGTGCAACTGGAAGATTCACCAATAATAAAAATTTGGTCGATCATATTGGTGATCTTCTTAAGCTTCCTCTTCTACCTGCATTTTCTAATCCTCAAACTAAGGGAGTTGCCATTTCTCAAGGAGTTAATTGTTAGACAGAATATTATGAAAATAATATTTGTCCTTATTTAGCTTTGTAATTATAGTATTGTATATTTGCCATACTTACCTTGTATCATATATATACTGAATTCAATACAAAGCACTCCTTGAGGAGTATTTCTAAACTCTTATATATAAGAGTTTAGAAATACTCCTCAAGGAGTGCTTTGTATTGAATTCCATAGATATATGATACAAGGTAAGTATGGCAAATATACAATACTATAATTACAAAGCTAAATAAGGACAAATATTATTTTCATAATATTCGTCTAACCCACCCCGCGATCGAACGGGAGAAGGACGAACGGTTAGACTGGAGCGAAAATCCATGAATAATGGAAGTGGTAGGCCTTTAGTGAAGATATCGGCATATTGAAACGAAGAAGGCACATGAAGAACTCGAATATGACCAAGTGCCACTTTTTCCCGAACAAAATGGATGTCCATTTCCACATGTTTGGTGCGTTGATGCTGCACCGGATTATGGGACATGTACACTGCACTAATATTGTCACAATAAACAACAGTGGCCTTCCGCAAGGGACAATGCAATTCAAGAAGAAGGTTCCGAATCCAAGAAGTTTCGGCAACCACATTGGCCACCCCGCGATACTCGGCTTCAGCACTGGAGCGAGAGAGTGTAGCCTGTCGTTTTGACGACCAAGAGATCAAATTATCACCAAGAAAAATACAGAACCCAGACGTGGAACGACGAGTATCCGGGCATCCACCCCAATCAGCATCAGTATAAGAGACAAGACCAGAAGCGGGAGTAGAAGAGAAATGCATCCCATAATCAAGAGTACCTTTAATGTATCGCAGGACACGTTTGAGAGCATGAAAATGAGGTTCTCGAGGGTCGTGCATAAATAAGCACACTTGTTGAACCGCATAGGAGATGTCAGGTCTTGTGAAGGTAAGATACTGAAGAGCACCAGCAAGTTGACGATAAAGAGAAGGGTCATCAATTTGCTTACCACCACTAGCACTAAGCTTGGACTTGGTGTCCACAGGGGTAGTAGCTGACTTACAAGAAGACATATTTGCTCGAGCAAGAATTTCCTGAGCATATTTTCGTTGACACAGAAACATATTGTCATTTGTTACGTGGCCCCGAAATACCAAGAAAATATGACGAGAGGACCCCGGATCCTTCATGGCAAATTCACTACTGAGAAGAGATATGACACGTTCCCTGAGAGAATCAGATGAACAAGCAAGAATAATATCATCAACATATAATAAAAGATATGCGGTATCTGCACCTCTGTGGAAAATGAATAAAGAAGGATCACTTTTGCTATTCACGAACCCAAGAGATAGAATATAACCCGCAAATCTTTGATACCAAGCTCGCGGAGCTTGCTTAAGACCATAAATAGACCGGCGAAGAAGACATACATGTTTGGGTTTAGTGGGGTCTACAAACCTGCCCGGTTGATGCATATAAACAGTTTAGACAAATGACCATGTAAAAATGCATTTTTGACGTCAAGTTGATGAATAGACCATTTTCGAGAAACAGCCAAACTCAGAACTGTACGAATCGTGGTCGGTCTCACAACGGGACTGAAAGTCTCATCACAATCCACACCAATCTCTTGTCCCTTACCATTGGCAACCAACCGTGCCTTATACCTTTCAAAAGTCCCATCAGATTTCTCTTTATGTCGGAAAATCCACATACACCGAATAACATTGGCATTAGGAGGCCGAGGTACCAAATTCCATGTATGAGTATCAATCATGGCATTATACTCGTCACACATAGCACGATACCAGTTAGGGTCCTGAAGGGCATA
Organism: Beta corolliflora; assembly: GCA_947648045.1. Classification (NCBI taxonomy): domain Eukaryota; kingdom Viridiplantae; phylum Streptophyta; class Magnoliopsida; order Caryophyllales; family Amaranthaceae; genus Beta; species Beta corolliflora. The sequence continues at coordinate 458,566 of CANSZD010000820.1, forward strand.
AAGATGAGAGCGAGGAAGAGGAGATATTTGAGGCGAAGAAGTGGAGAGGAGAACATAGTCATTATATTTGGAGGTGGGTTTTACAATCCCGTGTTTCGCACGAGTTTGCATAGGAGGGGACAACTGGGAAGCAATGTTAGGGTGTGTGCTAAGGGTGGCATCTGTGGACTGATTTGCTAGTGGGCTTGGAGACAAGGGAGTAGTGGAAACACACGGATCAGGAGAGGGGGATCTTGGTGGGCTGCTGGGTACCTGGGCCGAATTTGTGAGGAGTGGAGTATGAGCTGCAGGGAGAAGCGTTGAAGATGTTGGAGTGTGGGCCAAATTTTCGGGCGCTAAAGAGGATGGAGATGAGGAAGTGGGCGCTGAAGGTGGGTTTTGGGCCGTGTTTGGGGAGCTACTCATAGAGTGGATCAGGAGAGGAGAAATGGGCTCATAGCTAGAGTAAAAAAAATGATAATCATCAAGACAAGGAGTGTAATGAGTAGAATAAGGGAATTTTGTTTCGTCAAAAATGACATGTCGGGAAATTATAACTTTCTTACTAGTAATGTCGAAGCAGCGATAGCCACGATGAGAGGTAGGATACCCAAGAAAGATACATGGGGTAGAACGAGGGCTCATTTTATGCGAAGAAGTGGCACTCAAGTTGGGGTAACAAAGACAACCAAAAGTGCGGAGATGAGTGTAGGAGGGAGATTTATTGTAGAGAATATGCACTTAGGAGTAAGGAATTTAAGAAGTTTAGTTGGACGAATATTGAGAAGATAGACGGCCATGTGCAAAGATTCGACCCAAAAAGGAAGGAGGAAGATAAGCATGGAAGAGCAAGGAGCGACAAATGTTATTAATGGTCCGAATCATGCGTTCGGCCTTGCCGTTTTGAGGGGAGGTATGAGGACACGAGTGGCGCCATATCATGCCATTTTGCTGAGAGAAGAGAGTAAAATTTTCATTATCATACTCTTTACCGTTGTCACATTGCAAAGCTTTAATGGAAAGGCCAAATTGAGTTTTGACATAAGCATGAAAAGTGACAAAGGTAGAAAACACACTCGATTTAGATTTGAGAGGAAAAACCCATAGATAATGAGAATAATCATCAAGAAACAATAAGTAGTATCGAAATCCAGTATGACTATTGAGAGGATAAGTATATAAATCAGTGTGAATAATATCAAACGGTGCATAAGTTTTATTATGAGAAATAAGAAAAGGAAGACGACAATGTTTGCCTAATTGACAACCATAACAAACTGAAGGGTTAGTCCCTTTATTACATGAAATGTAATTATTAGTCCTAAGAAAATGAAGAACATTATCTCCGGGATGCCCCAAACGATTATGCCAGATGTCCGGGGAGAGAGCAACAAGAGCAGAGGAAGGAGATGATGTAGTTGAAAGAGACACAGGATAGAGATTCCCAACACTATTGCACCTCGTCAATATGAGCCCCGTCCGTAGGTCCTTCACAGAAAAACCAAAGGGATCAAATTCAACAGATACAAAATTATCGGAAGTGAATTGACGAACGGAGATGAGATTTTTAATTATTTTAGGAGCATAGAGAATATTTTTGAGAGTGAGAGGGGGAAAAGGTTTAGGAAGAGTGGTCGTGCCCGAACCTTTAACTGGTATTTTTGTGCCATCACCAACCATGATATGAGTATTTAAATTATGCCAATCAACAAGAGAAGAAGGGATACCTGAATTATTATTCATGAGATGGGATGAGGCACCCGTATCCATATACCAATTCGGGTCCGGAGCTTGAAGAGACAAAGTGTTGAAGAAAGCAGGAAGTTCTGTTGGTTGATACCCACTGTTAGCAGCTAACAACGCTTGATGGGGCTGTTGTTGGGGTCGTGGAATAGAGCCCAAAATTCCAGATTGTGGTGCTGGGCCACGCCATTGAGTATGTTGGGGATTAGAAGGAAAAGGACAAGGTGGAAATCCCCATGTAGGATAATAACCGGCCCATTGTGGATAAAAATTGCCATTGTATTGTTGGCATGGTGGTATTGAATTTGCCCTTTGCCATGCTTGCCCGGTTTACCACCACGACCACCATTCTTTTTCCCTTTATAATTTTTATGGCCACGGTTGTTGTTGTTATTGTTGTTACGGCTACCACTACCATACCCCTGTTGGTGGGCATTAAAATTAGATGAGTTTGACGAGTGGTTCTCACCCGCAAAAAGAACGGTAGAAGTGGATTCAGTTTTGTTGTTCTTTTCACGACTAACGCGATCTAATTCGAGCATAGAACAAGCCTTATCAAAAGATGGGAGAGGAACGATTGTTGTATGAGAGTGGCAACCATAGCATAATCTTTAGTGAGTTTCCTGCCAATTGAAGAACTAAACGTTCCTCGGAAATAGGATGCTCCATGGCGGCTAATTGAGTAGAGATTGTCTTTAAAGTTTGACAATACTCATCCAAGGAAGAAAATTGTTCCAAGTGTATGGTACCAAACCGATTTTCAAGATGTACAACACGCGTACCTTTGTTATCTTGAAATATATTACGAAGACGAGTCCAAGCAGTCATGGCCGTAGCTTTTTCGTCAAGGATCTTATAGAGAAGATCAGTAGAAATAGTACCATATAGCCATTGGAGAACTATTGCATCAAGTCGATCCCATAAGTCTACATCAATATCCTTTGGTTTCTTGACGGCCGGATCGATGTGATCCAAGACGTTGTAGACTTTAGCGGTGTTGCGGAAGAGAGTGGCCCATGGAGTATATTGGACTTTGTCAATATCCAAAATTAAGGGAACCAAGGTTTTGATGTTGGTGACTTTGTGAGAGCCGGATGATAAGTATGGGAAGGAGTAACGGGATCGTGGGCCCACCGAGTCGCTTTGCCATGGAGGATCTTGACTTTGAAAATAAAAATAAATGAAGATGGTGAGAAGAAGAAGACGAAACGAAGTCTAGGGTTTGGTTTGGCGTGATACCATATAAGAGTTTAGAAATACTCCTCAAGGAGTGCTTTGTATTGAATTCAGTATATATATGATACAAGGTAAGTATGGCAAATATACAATACTATAATTACAAAGCTAAATAAGGACAAATATTATTTTCATAATATTCTGTCTAACATTAATCATGCTTCTGCTGGTTCTGGCATACTAGATGCTACAGGATCAAATATGGTAGTATTATTTTCTTAATCATTTTATCTATTAACTTTCATTGTTTTTTAATTATATCCGATAAAAAAGGAGTTTTATAGTTTTTCCTTTAAATTTTAGAGGCTTATGCGTATGAACGGTGTCATTTACATGTAGTGTAGTATTAAAAATATTAACCTAAGAGTGTAAGAGTTGATTGAAAATGTCCAGACTCTATACTCCACTAGTCCACTCTAAACTTGTTGGGTTGAAGGGACCGGGAAATTTTCAGATTATAATTGGACTAGATTTGGATGTTTTTAGAATTGCTTGTGGTGGTTATGATAATAGTGTTTTTTGTCAAATAAAAATGATGTTTTGTAGGGAAAGATCAGATAAAATTTTTTTGCATGAAAAAGACCGGATAACTATAAATGTTTGTGGCTCAAAACCACATTACAACTTTCCGGTAAAAAAATCCACTTTTTAAGGTGACTTCTTATTGGTAACCTAACAACTAACATTCATTGACCAATACACACTACAACAAATAAGATCAATAAGGGCAAGCTAATAAGATCAAAGAGTTTATATTGTTCTCCTACACAGTATAAAATAGGGCAAAAAAAGGTCGCCTTATTTAACATTAACAAATAAGGCAAATTTATATCGTTGCCTTATTCAACATTAACAAAAAGGGAGACTTTGCATAAATCACCTTTGAAATTCTAAAACAGAATTAGGGGGAACAAATATTTGCCCTTGTAGTAATTTTGTTTTGCAAAGAAGGCAAATTGATATTTCCCTATTTGTACTATTTAATAAGGAGGGCAATTTTAATATGTTTGCTCTTTAAAGCAAATACAATACCGCGGCAAAATTGAGGGCAATTAATTTTTGCCGCTACAGGGGTGAAATTTTTTATCTACGAGGGCGATTTTTGTTGTCTTTTTTATCTTAAATGTTGAAGTGACAATCATACTGTAGCAACGTGTATATATATATTTTTTAACCTTTTATTTTATGGATTCTTGACTAAAAATCATCAGCGGGTGACTAGTCCGAATCAACAAATCCGGAACATTATGACGATTACAATACCCAATCTACAAGCACAACAACCAGGATGTCCAACCATAGAATTACTTCAAAATTATTTGTTCCTATTTTCAAGTTGGATCAAATGATTATCTGGGAATTTCTTTCAAGGAGGCACCAAAAATGTTAGTCTGGAATTCTTCACCACCAATTTGACATCAACCCTTGCTAGCCAACTCACGGTTAGTCCTAATCATATTATCATCTAAAGTGTATTTATTATATGTCCATCGATTCTCACTACCTCCAATCTCTAATAATTGTTTCAGCTTGACTTTTGTATTATTATGTACCTACCTTGATCAATATTATTATGAAAAATATTATTGAATTTGTCTCAACTCATATTTTCAAAATATCAACTTTTTTTTCATTTTCTAATAGGTAGATTGGAACAATAATCCGATAACAAAGATGACGTAAATAGATATCACTTTCAAATTAATTATAGTATTAATTTACCTCAAGAAGAACATAGGCAAAAACAACATAGATAGATTGGAGATAATACTAACTTAGATGCATGACGAGATGAGTATGCATGGCTTAATAATGTGAATATCGATATGCATGCATGCGGAAATTGTACAACATAGGAGCAAGGAAGTTTGCCTTTTTAAATATAGGTCCTCTAGGATGCAGTCCTATGGCTAGGGCATCCATGCGAAACAAGGAATGCAATGAAGCTTTAAATTATGCTGCATTTCTTTTCAATATCCAGTTGATTCAAATGCTCGATGTCATTACCACTCAAATGCCGGGATTCCAATCGGTGGTAGTCAATGTTTTCCAAATCACCCTTGAATTTATTCGCAACCCTTCATTTGGAGGTAATATATTCTCTATTGAGTATGCCTTTAATTAAGATTAACTTCATTATCTTCGTTATATATAGAAAATTTGAACATGTTGTATAATTTGCTTGTAATTAATTTATATTTCTCAACGGGTTTTAGTGATGTGAGCGGTTCATGTTGTGAAGTTACGAGAGCTAAGTGGTGGAGTATTATGCAAAAGAGGTGGAAGTGTGTGTAGTAATAGGACCAGCTTTTACGTTTTTGATGGTTTACATCCCACTGAGGCAATTTATGGCATTGTAGCAACTAGAGCTTATTACTCAAATAGCACAAGCGAAGTTTACCCCTTCAATATTCAGAGGTTAGCTCAAGTCTAAGTGAAGCTTGAATTTGCATGCAATTAAGGATATTATGAGCTTTAATCTCTAAAAGAAATTAATGTAGTATGAGCTAATTACTACTCGTATCTATCTTCCCTCGAATAGCCATTGCCATTTGCCAACAGTTAAGCATCCATCGACTTCCCTACAGAAAAATACTTTGTATGAAAAAGATGTGGGCAGGTTATCTTGATGTTAATTACAGTGGATCAATTGAACTACTTTTCCATTGATTAATAAAAGGGCTTAATTTACAATGTAAGTGCAGTTAATTGGTACTTTTGTAAATGGGGAATCTCAACACAATGCAAATTAAGTTGGTACTCCAACAAGGAAAGTGTTGGTAACACATTGTTGGAGGCTTTTAAAGATTCCAACAAGGAAAATTTCGGAATTTTGCATCTTTGAATAGTTAAATTGTTACCAATTTTGCATCTTTGAATAGTTAAGTTTTTACCAATTTGGTCGATACCAAGTCAACTTGACTTGACTTTAATTTGATACTAATTATGTTAACTCTCCATTATACAAAATTACAAAAATGCCCTTAAAGACTCCAACATTGAGAACGTGTATCAAACCCCATAAAAGATTTGTAATCCATACTTTTTCCCATTTTCAGGCCATTTTTTTACTTTTCCGGGCCCGACGAGTTTTTTCGTCACGAATATCCCTATGGGCCTCAGGGTGCCTTAGGATGGCCCCCGGTGCTTCAGACCTTCCTTCGTTACCCACTTGTGTATTTCCATGGTACCACCCTCACAAGGCTCCGAAGGCCCTCCGGATGGCATCGCATGCCCGTTCCAAGGTACAAGTGTGCCCCCAAATGGGCCTCCCATAGCCCTGGGATGCGCCCCACGGGTACCGGTTCCCGGGACCCGTGGGCACCCTGAGCCGTGGTCTATAATCCACACTTTTTTCCCGTTTTCGGGACATTTCTCGACTTCTTCAGGGCTGGTGACTTTTTCGTTCCGGACCTTCTTTGGAGCCCCTGGGTGTCTTAGGATGTCCCCTGGTGTCTCGGACCTTCCCTCGTTGCCTACTTATTTCATCTCTTTTTTCGCTTGACACCTCCCTCGCTAGGCTCCGAAGTGCCTCCAGATGGCATCACATGCCCCTTCCAAGGGACGAGTGTGCTTTCAAAGGGCCTCCCATGCCCTTCGGTGCACCTCATGGGAACTGATGCCCAGGCCTTGTAGGTGCCCGGAGTCATGGACTATATATAATCCACACTTTTTTTCCCGTTTTTCACGCCATTTTTCGACTTATCTGGGCCTGACGACATTTTTCATCCCAGACCTTCCTAGGGGACCCCTAGTGCCTAAGGATTACCTCGGGTGCCTTAGACTTTCCTTTGTTGTCCATTTTTGTCTTCCCTTGGCGCCGCCCTCGCTAGGCTCTTAAGGGCCTGCAGATGGAATCACATGCGCCTTCCAAAGTACGAGTGTGCCTTCCAAGAACCTCTCATGGACCTGCGGTTCACCCAATGGGCGTCGGTGCCCGGTCCCCATGGGCCCCCGGAGCCGTGGACTAATCCATACTTTTGCCGCTTTTCGGGCCATTTTTCGACTTCTCCCGGCCCAGTGACTTTTTTGTCCTGGACCTTCCTAGGCTCCTCGGGGTGCCTAAAGATAGCCCCGAGTGCCTCGAACCTTCCTTCATTACCCACTTGTGCCTTTTCTCTTAGCACCACCTTCCCTAAACTTCGAAGGGGCTCCGGATGGGATCGCCGCCTTTTCCAAGGCACGATTATGCCTTCCAAGGGCCTCCAAAAGCGCTCATTTTTGCCCGTTTTCGGGATATATTTTTCGACTTCTCCGGGCCCAACGAATTTTTTCGTCACAGACCTTCCAAGGGACCCTGGGGTGCTTAAGGATACCCCGGGTGCCTCAGACCTTCCTTTGTTGCCCACTTTTGCCTTCTCTTGGCGCCTCCCTCGCTATGCTTGGAAGGGCAATCGGATGGCATCGCTTGTCGGTTCCAAAGGCACGATTGTGCCTCCCAAGGGCCTCCGATCCCATGGCCGTGGGTTGCACCCCATGGGCACTGGTTGTCGGGCCCCATGGGCGCTCGAAGCTGTACGTGGAATATAATCCATACTTTTGCCTGTTGTTGGACCACTTTTCGACTTCTCTAGGCCAGGAGTTTTTTTTGTCCCGGGCCTTCCTAGGGTCCCTTGGGTGCCTAAGGATACCCGTGGGTGCCTCATACCTTCCTTCGTTGCCCACCTGTGCCTTCACTTGGCTCGCTTGGCACAGCCATCGCTAGACTTTGAAGGGCCTGTGGATAGGACCGCATGCCCATTCCAAGGCATGAGTGTGCCTCCCAAAGGCCCCCCCCCATTGTCCCTGGGGTGCACCCCATGGGCACCGGTTCCCAGACCCTATACGCTCCCGGAGCAGTGGACTATATTATAATTAATTTCTGCCTCCAAATTCTGTAATTTGTACTCTTCTGCCTGAGGATGTAGCTAACACATTGTTAGTGAACCACGTTTCTTGTGTCGATTGTACATTCTTTAATATTCCGTTGCTTTATTGTAGTCATTATAACAAGCTAGCCTGCCCAACTTTCTATTTTTATTGTTGGTGGAAATTACTTTTTTTAGTGGTAGTAGAGATGATTTCTAACTTGTATTATACCTCCTTTTCTTTTTTAATTGTTATATATTTTGCCTTTTTTGCTTAAAGTAAGAATTTTTATATGACAATAACTTCTTGCAATGTAAATATTAAGTTAAATATTAATTATCAAGTGGAATTTTGTCAGATTGTTCCAATGAGTGCTAGAACATCAGCTTTCTATATATAATATTTTCTTAATTACTAAATTACAGTTAAATATTATCAAGTGGAATTTTGTCAGATTGTTCCAATGAGTGCTAGAACATCAGCTTTCTATAATATTTATTTATTTACTAAATTACAGTTAAAAATATTTATGGTTAGTTGTTTATATCGAAGGCAATGAAAAAGCAAGTCTTACTTTAAAAAGGGGAAAAAAAGGAGTTTACATAATTAAGTCCATGGTGTTGGTGTATAAGAATTTCGATGGACGACAAGTAGTTGTCAATGTGTATTTCATAGAGGCAGGGTTTTTTGAGAAAAAGAAGTGTATAAGGTGCATGCATGATTTGAAGAAGCCTTAAGTTCCTTTTATTTTCTTTCCCGTATAAGGTAGGGTTTTTTGTGCTACAAGTATCCTTTTCTAGATTGTCCTCTCTCAAGGCCAAACCCATAGGTCCAAACTAATTAAATTATACTCAATCGTCCCTTTCACTACACAAGTACTTGAACCATGATTTGAGTTACGAGAGATGCTAAGGCATGTTGGGAGCTATTATAAGTCTCAATTAATTACTAAGAATTTTGAATATAATTTTCTGGTTCTAAGAATGTAACTAGGCGATAAGCTAAGTATAATAAACAGGTCATGATAACAAAGTGCGCCGCATGAGATTCGTCAATTATATTGTTTTCTTGCAACTGTTTATAAATGTTTCACAATATTTGCATCATGAAAATATTTTATCATATTCTAAAAAATTCAATATTTATCGGTATTCATCGATATCTCTACTGGGTTTCATGTCTTGGACAAGATGGGAGGTCAAATTCATGTTGTATGCAACCTTACCTCTATGTGAAAAGAAAAGTTTCTTCTAATTAGCCATTAAATTGATACACAATTGTTGTTCCGTAAGTAATAAAATTGAAACCAATCATGTAATTAACATTTTATTAAATTAGCGTCAACATTAATTTTCTAAATGTCCATTTTTTTTCTAAACAATAAAAGTGTGTGTATATATAAAAAAAATTTAAAAACTTACCTAACTGAAAATATTAATAGACAAAGTGCCTTTTATTTATTTATACCCATTTAAATTTTCATAATTAGTTAGTAGTTCACCTTCTTTTTTGCCCAAACCAGTGACACCACTCTCTCGTTTTTCTACTTGTTTTTTTTTCTTTTCTTTTGGCGGTTAGATATGCAAGGAAAATCTTCATTGATTTGCTCCGCATGTTCTATATTTTGGCGAAACCCTAAATTTCGATGACCTTATTTTGTGGTCTTTTTGTTTAATTATTCAAACAAATAATACTGTTGTCCTTAGATCTAGCTATCTAGTTTCCACTCTAAGCCCCGGCAAAAAAAAAATGTTAAAACGTCGGTAATTTTTGTTGTTAAAAAAGTAGGTAAAACATATTTTTAGGAAGATAAGTTACAAGTTATACGTTAAAGATCCAACATATTCTCAAATTTTTGTTTTGGTGAACAACATATTCTCAAATTAGTTACCCTTAACACTATAAAAGCAACACCATGCAACCTTCACTGATCACACAAATACACCATCACTTCAGCTCAAAACCATTCCATTCATCTCTCTTCTCTCAAAAAAATTCTTCAACTTCATTACCTTAATTCAAAAACACCCAAAAAGTCCCAAAAACAATTACCATGGTTAAAGGTTCACTTCCTTGTATTTTTTTGGTCCTCTTTTTACTTGCAATGACATGCTCAGCTTGTGATAATGATACTACTGCTGGATTTAAAGGGATGTTCATATTTGGAGACGACGTCGTCGACAATGGAAATAACAATGGCCTCCTTCCACTCTTTGTTAAGAGCAATTACATGCCTTATGGTGTTGATTTTAAAGATGGTCCTAGGGAAGGTTTACCAATGGCAAAACTGTTGCCGATTGCGTAGCCGACAAGCTTAAACTTCCTTACCCTCCTCCATTTCCTGGTCTTTTCCATCGTGGTACTAATATACTCCAAGGTGTCAACTTTGGCTCCTCTGCCGGTGGCATCCTTGATATCACCGGTTCACTCTTAATAGTAAGTTTGATCATACGGTGCTAACTCTTTTTTTTTTGTATTCTATCTTCACTTTTAAGTATTTGTATAATCTTTTTTCAGTTGGCTGTTATATACGCTCCGACCGTCTCGATACAAGAACTAGAAAATATATCAATACATGATAGTGTGACTAGCTCATTTTTTGTTGAACAAGGAAACGAGAATTAAATAATACTACTAGGAGGTCTATATACAATCCGAAAGATAGAGTTGTATAAAGTAACTAGCTAGGGCTAAATGGCTAATGTAACGTTTAGTTATTTTACTTGTTTTGTCGTACATACGTGAACTAATTTAGGTCATATACTCTTATCTTCAACTCATTTTATTGATTATATTATGAGTGGTTCATGTAATGTAACTTGGTTGTGTGTGTGTTACGTATACAGGGAATTAAGCACATGGAGGACCAAATAATGAAATTTAAGAACAATATTCTACCCAAGCTGAAGGAGAAGCTTGGATGCAAAGGGCAAACCATACTTCCTCAATACTTGTTTGTACTTGGAACAGGAAATAATGATTACTATTCATATTACATTTTGAAGCAATACATCCTCGTAGGTCCGGAAGTATTTGCTGCCAAACTCGCCAAGAATTATTTTAAGTACATCCAGGTTAGCATAATTCTACATAAATTGCTATAACATCGAATTCGATCAAAGGCTCGTTCATTATTGTTATAAGTATATAAAACCAAGAACTACATCAAATCAAACATTTTAAACGTTAGTTTGATATATCGAACTTCTATATGCATAACTAAAGTTTATATAACTATACTACTTATATTTTGTGTATTATTTATGCAGAGATTGTATAATGAAGGAGCAAGGAAATTCCTATTGATTTCTCCATATCCAATCGGTTGCGGTCCTGGCCTAGTGAAGGAGAAACAAGGTTGCATAAAATTCATTAACGATGCTGTTGATATGTTTCATGACCAATTGCTGATTATGGTGAAGCATTCCAAGCAAGACATGCCTGACGCTGAATTTAGCGTCCTCAATTCGGGCAAAATTATCATGGACGTTGTCAATAATGTCACTGCAGCAGATGCGGGTAAATTTTTTTTCTTCTTCCATTAATTACGAATTAGAACCATAATATAATAATGTACAAACATAAGTAATAGTTAAAGTTACATACGTGATACATATATTCACATACATAACACAGACAACAAACCCGAGTAAGCACATATCCCAAATTCACAATTAAGATCACAAGAATAAACATACTTATATAACAACACGGCGGATTAATCATTAAAACCCGAGATTTCGATTCGAGCATTCGCTTAGCTCTTAATTATGCAAATGTGTAAATATGCAGGTATCACAAACGTGGATTGTGCATGTTGCAAAACCGACTTCAAAGATGTTTGTAAGAGATCAGGACAAGCATGTCTAAACAGGAAAGAGTATTTGTACTATGATGGAATGCACCTTCTTCAAGCAAACAAATTGTTACTTGGCTAATAAGGCTTTCTCCACTAGCACTGATGATGTTTGCCCTGTTAATCTTCAGAAGTTAAGCGGCGCCTAAATGAGGAGGCATTCTTAATCTTAGCTTAGACCTAGATCAAGCTAGCTAGATCAGAGAGTTTCTTTCTTTAGTGTTTTTGCTTTAGTATTTTATTTTCCCTTTGAGTTTAATTCTAGTTTTTCCTGGTATTTATGTTTCAAGCAAGTAGGTGTACATGAATGGATTATAGAATAAGAATTTGATTTTCTCTTGCAGTTTCTGTCTCAATGTGACTCTTCCTTACTTAACCCACGCACATTCTCTACTCTAAATAAATAATCTAGTTTGGCTTGTTCATCCTCATTTGTTGTTTCAGTTTTGAGTGTAATTTAGTTTTTTTAATCACTAAAAAGACAAAAAAATGAAAATTAATGGAAATATATTACAGTTTTTTGCTGTCATTTTTTAATACAAATGTAATTGATAAGTATGACAAATATTACATTATCTTACTTTTAAAGTCTTGAAGCAAAAAAATTGAAAACAAAATATTGAACAGCTCAACGGCCTACTCATGCCAACAAACAATGCAATTACTTGATTATGTCATGAATTGAACAAATGTAACACGCTTCACTCTCAGAACACTCATGCCATATTTCATGCTTATAGTGCCATGCAACAAAGCAACCATTACCCTTTTGCAAAAAAAAACTTACGTTTTATCTTATAGTTTTCCTTCTAATAAATAGATACACACATGATCCAACTAGCTCACCAAAAGCTAAAATCATCATATACCAAGAATAACAAAAATTTATCAAGCTTAGTATTTTCTATCTTCCCATTTCTTCTTCTAACTTGTTTACGCCCATGCAATACTACAAATCCAAGCTCAAAAAAAGCCGAATTTCTCGGTATTTTTGTGTTTGGGAACTCTATACTAGATAATAGCAAGTACTAGGAACCCTAGCCGCTTTTCTCTCAAACTCCAAATCCCTAGCGAAACCCTAGGCGACCTCTTCAACCCCAAGGGGCTCGACGACCGCTTGCGCCGCCTTGGCACGGTGGCCGTCGAGCCCCTCCCCCCCCTTTTCTTCCCTTTTCCTGGTTGTTTGCGTCGTGTTTTGTGGAAGTGTTTTCTGGGTTTCAACAGTGGGTAGTGTCCCTGCTCGCTCACCTACTTCGGCCGTGCGCTTTGCCGACGCCTGAACACGAGCGCCACCGCCAGCAAGGTTTCCTTATTCGCTTCTTCACTTTTGGTTTTCGTTGATAGTTGTTAGTTGTAGTGATTGTCTTCCCCTTCCCCTCCCCTGTTGCACGTCGAGTCTCCCCCACCCCCGTCCCCGCTGTCGCTTCGTCCACCACATACTCCTTTGCGTGCCGTAGCATCCTTAGGTAGTTTTTGTTTCAGTTTAACTCCCCTCCCCGTCGTGTCCGTCGTTTCCCCTTTCCCCTTCCCCGTTCCTTCGTCGGGCTTCCCTCCCTCTCCCCCTGTTTTAGTTAGTCGGGCTTCCCTCCCCTTCCCCTCCTATGTTCCGGTGGTTCGGTCGAGTCCTAACCCCATCCCCCGTTCGAGGTATCGGCCGAATCCCCTCCCCCTATGGTTGGTTGGTTTTGTTCGGGCATCCCCTTCCCTTCCCCTAGTCGTTGGGCATCTCTTTCCCCTTCCCCCTAGCTATGATAGTTATAAGTTTGGTGTTTTGTTTCTCGGTATGTATGGTTAGTTATCCAATAGTTGGTGCAAGTTGGTTCGTCCGAGTGGTTATGGATATAGTTTGTTGTTGGTTCTGGCTTTTAAAAAATGTTTGCCAGTTGAATAAGGGATGGTGGTGTAAGGCTGTAGTAGAAAAAACTGTAGTTTGTTCGAAATGTTTGTTGAAGGAACGGGTACGTAAAATGGATGTGAATCGTGAGTATGGTCGAGGCGATGTTCGTTATTCATGGTTGGACTTTGTGTTTTTCGGTTTTCTAAACCGGAGGTTTATTCGAGAGCTCAACATGTTTAGCTCTCTTTTTCGCTTGGCAATGATCTTAATGGTCTTTGCCTTGAAAAATTCAAATCTGCGAGCGGCACCCCGGTTTCATCCGGTGGATTTCAAGACGCCCGTTTCTCCTACATTACGGAGAAACATGAAATACTCTCGAGAGAGAGAGTCATGAGTCACCTCGGAATGTGACTCGTCCACAGATCATGAGCCAAGAATCCCATGCGTCATAAGTTCGTTGGGATTGCTCATGCGGCGAGATGCGAATCTTGCCTTTGGTTCGTTGTCCGGATCATGATCGACATTTGCTTCTCCTACCACATCCATCAGTCATCAGAGTTTTGACTCCACCAGCACAATCATCGACCAACGACACGCTACTTAATAGGCGACTCTCTATCGGCTTTGCTTATTTTTATTATTTAGGGAATGTAAGAGCTCATAAAGCTCCTGTAGGTTTTCCTTTGTTTTTTGTGTGGTTGTATTAGTAATAGGTTGTACTTCGTTTTTTAATCAATGTACGTTTTCTCGATGTCAAAAAAAAAAAAAAAAAACACTGCATTAAAGGCTAATTACCTACCTTATGGCATTGATTTTCCGTTTGGTGCAACTGGAAGATTCACCAATAATAAAAATTTTGTCGATCATATTGATGATCTTCTTAAGCTTCCTCTTCTACCTGCATTTTTAAATCCTCAAACTAAGGGAGTTGCCATTTCTCAAGGAGTTAATCATGCTTCTGCTGGTTCTGGCATACTAGATGCTACCGGATCTATGGATGATTTCATCCATGGTAAGCCCCTTTTCCTCTCTTGTTTTTACTTTCTAGTTTGTCCTTTTGTTTTGTTGAATAAGTTAGTCTCTCTTTATGAGAGTTTCTTGTGCCCTGATATGGGAAGACTAGTCTTCTCTGTTGTGGAAGTCTCCTTCTCCCCTATGGGAGTTGCGAGTCTAGTTTTTTTATTTGTAGGTATGAGAAATTGTTCTCATTGGTTGAAGTCCAAAATATCAACATGAAGGTATTTGAAGCTCGGATGCAGTCAATATGGATAGATCAAGAATGTTCTTCTCCAAACTATGTCAAAATGATAAACGGTTCCATTAATAGTTGTTTGGGACAACAAATACAAGGGACTTGCGCCACAATATTCGATCTGGTTCATTGTAGTTTCATCGAAGACGAAGTTGATCTGATCTTGTTTGATTGTATCTTGTTTTTCTTTATTACTTATTGTAGATGCCGTTTGGCCTTCAATTAATGAAATTTCTCTTTAAAAAAAAAAGATGCTACCGGATCAAATATGGTAGTATTATTTTCTTAATCATTTTATCTATTTTTTTTTTACTTTCATTGTTTTTTAATTATATCCGATAAAAAAAGGAGTTTTGTAGTTTTTCCTTTAAATTTTAGAGGCTTATGTGTATGAACGGTGTCATTTACATGTAGTGTAGTATTAAAAATACTAACCTAAGAGTGTAGAAGTTGATTGAAAATGTCTAGACTCTATACTCCACTAGTCCACTCTAAACTTGTTGGGTTGAAGGGACCGGGAAATTTTTAGATTAGAATTGGACTAGATTTAGATGTTTTTAGAATTGCTTGTGGTGGTTATGATGAATAGTGTTTTTTTGTCAAATAAGACCAAATAAAAAGGATATTTTGTAGGGAAAGACCAGATAGAAAATTTTTTGCATGAAAAAGACCTGATAACTAAAAATGTATGTGGCTCAAAACCACATTACAACTTTCCGGGAAAAAAAAATCCACTTTTCAAGGTGACTTCTTATTGGTAGCTTAAAGACTAACATTTATTGACCAATAATACACACTACAACAAATAAGATCAACAAGGGCAAGCTAATAAGATCAAAGAGTTTATATTGTTCTCCTACACAGTATAAAATAGGGCAAAAGAAGGTCGCCTTATTTAACAACAAAGAGGGCAAATTTATTTCGTTGCCTTATTCAACATTAACAAAAAGGGAGACGTTGTATAAATCGCCCTTGAAATTCTAAAACAAAACTAGGGGCAACAGATATTCGCCCTTGTAGTAAATTTGTTTTGCAAAGAAGGAAAATTGATGTTGCCCTATTTGTATTTAATAAGGAGGGCAATTTTAATATGTTTTAATGTTTGCTTTATAAAGCAAATACAACGGTCCTACGGTAGGGCATTTAATTTTTGCCGCTACAAGGGTACTTTTTTTATCTACGAGGGCGATGTTAGTTGCCCTTTTTGATCTTAAATGTTGTAGTGACAATCATACTGTATCACCGTGTATATATATTTTTTAACTTTTTATTTTATGGATTCTTGACTAAAAATCATCAGGTGGTTACTAGTCTGAATCAACAAATCCAGAACTTTATGGAAGTTACAATAGCCAATCTACAAGCACAACAACCAGGATGTCCAACCACAGAATTACTTCAAAATTATTTGTTCCTATTCTCAACTGGATCAAATGATTATCTGGGAATTTCTTTCAAGGAGGCACCAAAAATGTTAGTCTGGAATTCTTCACCGCCAATTTGACATCAACTCTTGCTAGCCAACTCACGGTTTGTCCTAATCACATTATCATCTAAAGTGTATTTATTATATTTCCATCGATTCTCATGCACTACCTCCAATCTCTAATAGTTGTTCCAGTTTGACTTTTGTATCATTACGTACCTACCTTTATCATATTTTTATGTAAAATACAAGTATTATTGAATTTGCATGTCTCAACTTATACTTTCAAAATATCAGCTTTTTTTTAATTTCTAATACCGCTGGTAGATCAGAACAACAATCCAATAAGAAAGATGACGTAATTAGATATCACTTAAAAATTAATATACTACTAATTTAACATCAAAAAGAATACAGGCAAAACACAACATATATAGATTGGAGATAACACTAACTTACATGCATGACAGATGAGTATGCATGGCTTAATAATGTGAATATCTGATATGCATGCATGCAGAAATTGTACAACATAGGAGCAAGGAAGTTTGCCTTTTTAAATATAGGTCCTCTAGGATGCAGTCCTATGGCTAGGGCATCCATGCGAAACAAGGAATGCAATGAAGCTTTAAATTATGCTGCATTTCTTTTCAATATCCAGTTGATTCAAATGCTCGATGTCATTACCACTCAAATGCCAGGATTCCAATCCGTGGTAGCAAATGTTTTCCAAATCACCCTTGAATTTATACGCAACCCTTCATTTGGAGGTAATATATTCTCTATTGAGTATGCCTTTAATTAAGATTAACTCCATTATCTTTTGCTATATATAGAAATTTGAACATGTTGTATAATTTGGTTGTAATTAATTGATATATTTCTCAACAGGTTTTAGTGATGTGAGCAGTTCATGTTGTGAAGTTACATAGCAAAGTGGTGGAGTATTATGCAAAGGAGGTGGAAGTGTGTGTAGTAATAGGACCAGCTTTCTGTTTTTTGATGGTTTACATCCCACTGAGGCACTTTATGGTATTGTAGCAACTAGAGCTTATTACTCAAATAGCACAAGCGAAGTTTACCCCTTTAATATTCAGATGTTAGCTCAAGTCTAAGCAAAGCTTGAATTTGTTGTGTAAAACTTACCTCAAATTATATGGAAAATAATATAGGTAGAGGTAGGTAGAAAGCTTTGAGATGTATCCTTATTTTGCATGCAATTGGGGATATTATGAGCTTTAATCTTCGAAAGAAATTGATGTAGTATGAGCTAATTACTACTCGTATCTATCTTCCCTCGAATAGCCATTGCCATTTACCAACAGTTGAGCATCCATCGACTTCCCTACAGAAAAATACTGTGTATGAAAAAGAAGTGGGCAGGTTATCTTGATTAGATATTGTTAATTACAGTGGATCAATTGAACTACTTTTCCATTGATTAATAAAAGGGCTTAATTTACAATGTAAGTGCAGTTTCATTGGTACTTTTGTAAATGGGGAATCTCAACACAATGCAAATTAAGTTGGTACTCCAACAAGAAAAGTGTTGGTAACACATTGTTGGAGTCTTTTAAAGATTCCAACAAGGAAAATTTCAGAATTTTACATGCTGAATAGTTAAATTGTTACCAATTTTGCATGCTGAATAGTTAAATTTTTACCAATTTGACTGATACCAAGTCAATTTGACTTGACTTTAATTTGATACTAATTATGTTAACTCTCCATTATACAAAATTACAAAAATGCCCTTAAAGACTCCAACATTGAGAACGTGTATCAAACCCCGTAAAAGACTTGTAATCCATACTTTTGCCCGTTTTCAGGCCATTTTTTTACTTTTCCGGGCCCGACGACTTTTTTCGTCATGAATATCCCTATGGGCCTCAGGGTGCCTTAGGATGCCCCCCGGTGCCTCGGACCTTCCTTCGTTACCCACTTGTGTCTTTCCATGGTACCACCCTCACAAGGCTCCGAAGGTCCTCCGGATGGCATCGCATGCCCGTTCCAAGGTAAAAGTGTGCCCCCAAATGGGCCTCCCATAGCCCTGGGATGTGCCGGTTCCCGGGATCCGTGGGCACCCTGAACCGTGGTCTATAATCCACACTTTTTCCCGTTTTCGGGACATTTCTCGACTTCTTCAGGGCTGGTGACTTTTTCGTTCCGGACCTTCTTTGGAGCCCCTGGGTGTCTTAGGATTTCCCTGGTGTCTCAGACCTTCCTTCGTTGCCTTCTTATTTCATCTCTTGGCTCGCTTGACACCTCCCTCGCTAGGCTCCGAAGTGCCTCCAGATGGCATCACATGCCCCTTCCAAGGGACGAGTGTGCTTTCAAAAGGCCTCCCATGCCCTTCGGTGCACCTCATGGGAACTGATGCCCAGGCCTTGTAGGTGCCCGGAGTCATGGACTATATATAATCCACACTTTTTTCCCGTTTTTCAAGCCATTTGTCGACTTATCTGGGCCCGACGACATTTTTCATCCCAGACCTTCCTAGGAGACCCCTTGTGCCTAAGGATTACCTCGGGTGCCTTAGACTTTCCTTTGTTGTCCATTTTTGCCTTCCCTTGGCACCACCCTCGCTAGGCTCTTAAGGGCCTGCAGATGGAATCACGTACATGCGCCTTCCAAAGTACGAGTGTGCCTTCCTAGAACCTCCCATGGACCTGCGGTTCACCCAATGGGCGTCAGTGCCCGGGCCCCATGGGCCTCCGGAGCCGTGGACTAATCCATACTTTTGCCGCTTTTCGGGCCATTTTTCGACTTCTCCCGGCCCAGCGACTTTTTCGTCCTGGACCTTCCTAGGCTCCCCGGGGTGCCTTAAGATAGCCCCGAGTGCCTCGAACCTTCCTTCATTACCCACTTGTCCCTTTCCTTGGTTCTCTTAGCACCACCTTCCCTAAACTTCGAAGTGGCTCCGGATGGGATCGCCGCCTTTTCCAAGGCACGAGTATGCCTTCCAAGGGCCTCCAAAAGCGCTCATTTTTGCCCGTTTTCGGGATATATTATTCGACTTCTCCGGGCCTGAAGAATTTTTTCGTCACGGACCTTCCAAGGGACTCTTGGGTGCTTAAGGATACCCCGGGTGCCTCAGACCTTCCTTTGTTGCCCACTTTTACCTTCTCTTGGCGCCTCCCTCGCTAGGCTTGGAAGGGTAAATGGATGGCATCGCTTGTCGGTTCCAAAGGCACGATTGTGCCTCCCAAGGGCCTCCGATCCCATGGCCGTGGGTTGCACCCCATGGACACTGGTTGTCGGGGCCCATGGGGGCTCGAAGCTGTGGAATATAATCCATACTTTTGCCTGTTGTCGAACCACTTTTCGACTTCTCTAGGTCATGAGTCTTTTTTGTCCCGGGTCTTCGTTGGGCCCTCGAAGCTGTGGAATATAATCCATACTTTTGCCTGTTGTCGGACCACTTTTCGACTTCTCTAGGTCAGGAGTCTTTTTTATCCCGGGCCTTCGTAGGGTCCCTGGGGTGCCTAAGGATACCCGTGGGTGCCTCATACCTTCCTTCGTTGCCCACCTGTGCCTTCACTTGGCTCCCTTGGCTCGCTAGGCACCGCCATCGCTAGACTTTGAAGGGCCTGTGGATAGGACTGCATGCCCGTTCCAAGGCATGAGTGTGCCTCCCAAAGGCCCCCCCCATTGTCCCTGGGGTGCACCCCATGGGCACCAGTTCCCAGACCCTGTATGCTCCCGGAGCAGTGGACTATATTATAATTAATTTATGCCTCCAAATTCTGTAATTTGTACTCTTCTGCCTGAGGATGTAGCTAACACATTGTTAGTGAACCCCATTTCTTGTGTCGATTGTACATTCTTTAATTCTCCGTTGCTTTATTGTAGTCATTATATATAACATGCCAGCCTGCCCAACTTTCTGTTTTTATTGTTGGTGGAAATTACTTTTTTTAGTGGTAGTAGAGATGATTTCTAACTTGTATTATACCTCCTTTTCTTTTTTAATTGTTATATATTTTGCCTTTTGTGCTTAAAGTAAGAATTTTTATATGACAGTAACTTCTTGCAATGTAAATTTTTCAGTTAAATATTATCAAGTGGAATTTTGTCAGATTGTTCCAATGAGTGCTAGAACATCAGCTTTCTATAATATTTATTTAATTACTAAATTACAGTTAAAAATATTTATGGTTAGTTGTTTATATCGAAGGCAATGAAAAAGCAAGTCTTACTTTAAAAAGGAAAAAAAAAGGAGTTTACATAATTAAGTCCATGGTGTTGGTGTTGGTGTTGGCGTTGGTGTATAAGAATTTCGATGGATGACAAGTAGTTGTCAATGCGTATTTCATAGAGGCAGGGTTTTTTGAGAAAAAGAAGTGTATAAGGTGCATGCATGATTTGAAGAAGCCTTAAGTTCCTTTTATTTTCTTTCTCGTATAAGGCAGGGTTTTTTGTACTACAAGTATCCTTTTCTAGATTGTCCTCTCTCAAGGCCAAACCCATAGGTCCAAACTAAATTATACTCAATCGTCCCCTTCACTACACGAGTACTTGTACCATGATTTGAGTTACGAGAGAGGCTAAGGCATGTTGGGAGCTATTATAAGTCTCAATTAATTACTAAGAATTTTGAATATAATTTTCCGGTTCTAAGAATGTGACTAGGCGATAAGCTAAGTATAACAAACAGGTCATGATAACAAAGTGCGCCGCATGAGATTCGTCAATTATATTGTTTCTTGCAACTGTTTATAAATATTTCACAATATTTGCATCATGAAAATATTTTATCATATTCAAAAAAATTCAATATTTATCGGTATTCATGGATATCTCTACTGGGTTTCATGTCTTGGACAAGATGGGAGGTCAAATTCATGTTGTATGCAACCTTACCTCTATGTGAAAAGAAAAGTTTCTTCTAATTAGCCATTAAATTGATTAGGGGTGTAAGTGGATTGGACGGGATTGGACTTTGCCAAATCCAAATCCAGTCCAAAGTTTTTTGGACTCGAGAAATTGAGTCCAAGTCCGATCCAAATATTTTTTGAGTCCAGTCCAGTCCGATAATTTTTTCTTGAGGGCCGAATCCAAGTCATCAAGTCCGATTATTATATTATTTTTTTCCACCGATTTAGATTCAATGATTCACAACGTTTTTTCATAATTGAATTTGAAAAATTAAGCTCATTATATTCATTCCATAAAATAAGTCACATACATCTTTTATATTATATATATATATATTAAATATATATACATGAAGTATATATAAATATTAAATATATATTATATATGAAAATATTTTTGGACTGGACTGGACTTATTGGACTCCAAAGGGGTGAGTCCAAATCCAGTCCGAAAATATTTGGACTCGAAAATTTGAGTCCGAGTCCAGTCCAAAAAAATTTCAGTCCAGTCCAGTCCGACAAGTTTGGACTGGACCGGATTGGACTCTGGACTTTTCGCAGTCCGCTTACTCCCCTAAGATTGATACACAATTGTTGTTTGGTAAGTAATAAAATTGAAACGAATCATGTAATTAAGATTTTATTAAATTAGCGTCAACATTAATTTTCTAAATATCCATTTTTTTCTAAACAATAAAAGTGTGTGTATATATAAAAAAAATTAAAAATTTACCTAACTGAAAATATTAATAGACAAAGTGCCTTTTATTTATTTATACCCATTTAAATTTTCATAATTAGTTAGTAGTTCACCTTCTTTTTTGCCCATACCAGTGACACCACTCTCTCGTTTTTCTACTTGTTTTTTTTTTCTTTTCTTTTGGTGGTTAGATATGCAAGGAAAATCTTCATTGATTTGCCTGCATGTTCTATATTTTGGCGAAACCCTAAATTTCTGACAGCCTTATTTTGTGGTCTTTTTGTTTAATTATTCAAAC
The DNA here is from genome assembly GCA_947648045.1 of Beta corolliflora. Lineage (NCBI taxonomy): Eukaryota > Viridiplantae > Streptophyta > Magnoliopsida > Caryophyllales > Amaranthaceae > Beta > Beta corolliflora. The sequence continues at coordinate 480,618 of CANSZD010000820.1, forward strand.
AAATAATACTGTTGTCCTTAGATCTAGCTATCTAGTTTCCACTCTAAGCCCCGGCAAAAAAAAAAATGTTAAAACGTCGGTAATTTTTGTTGTTAAAAAAGCAGGTAAAACATATTTTTAGGAAGATAAGTTACAAGTTATACGTTAAAGATCCAACATATTCTCAAATTTTTGTTTTGGTGAACAACATATTCTCAAATTAGTTACCCTTAACACTATAAAAGCAACACCATGCAACCTTCACTGATCACACAAATACACCATCACTTCAGCTCAAAACCATTCCATTCATCTCTCTTCTCTCAAAAAAATTCTTCAACTTCATTACCTTAATTCAAAAACACCCAAAAAGTCCCAAAAACAATTACCATGGTTAAAGGTTCACTTCCTTGTATTTTTTTGGTCCTCTTTTTACTTGCAATGACATGCTCAGCTTGTGATAATGATACTACTGCTGGATTTAAAGGGATGTTCATATTTGGAGACGACGTCGTCGACAATGGAAATAACAATGGCCTCCTTCCACTCTTTGTTAAGAGCAATTACATGCCTTATGGTGTTGATTTTAAAGATGGTCCTACAGGAAGGTTTACCAATGGCAAAACTGTTGCCGATTGCGTAGCCGACAAGCTTAAACTTCCTTACCCTCCTCCATTTCCTGGTCTTTTCCATCAGGGTACTAATATACTCCAAGGTGTCAACTTTGGCTCCTCTGCCAGTGGCATCCTTGATATCACTGGTTCACTCTTAATAGTAAGTTTGATCATACAGTGCTAACTCTTTTTTTTTTGTATTCTATCTTCACTTTTAAGTATTTGTATAATCTTTTTTCAGTTGGCTGTTATATACGCTCTGACTGTCTGATACAAGAACTAGAAAATATATCAATACATGATAGGGTGACTAGCTCATTTTTTGTTGAACAAGGAAACGAGAATTAAATAATACTACTAGGAGGTCTATATACAATCCGAAAGATAGAGTTGTATAAAGTAACTAGCTAGGGCTAAATGGCTAATGTAACGTTTAGTTATTTTACTTGTTTTGTCGTACATACGTGAACTAATTTAGGTCATATACTCTTATCTAAAACTCATTTTATTGATTATATTATGAGTGGTTCATGTAATGTAACTTGGTTGTGTGTGTGTTACGTATACAGGGAATTAAGCACATGGAGGACCAAATAATGAAATTTAAGAACAATATTTTACCCAAGCTGAAGGAGAAGCTTGGATGCAAAGGGCAAACCATACTTCCTCAATACTTGTTTGTACTTGGAACAGGAAATAATGATTACTATTCATATTACATTTTGAAGCAATACATCCTCGTAGCTCCCGAACTATTTGCTGCCAAACTCGCCAAGAATTATTTTCAGTACATCCAGGTTAGCTTAATTCTACATAAATTGCTATAACATCGAATTCGAACAAAGGCTCGTTCATTATTGTTATAAGTATATAAAACCAAGAACTACATCAAATCAAACATTTTAAACGTTAGTTTGATGTATTTAACTCGTATGTGCATAACTAAAGTCTAAAGTTAATATAAACTATACTTCTTACTTTTAAGTATAATGTCGTTGATCATGCCTTGTTTTTATCTGAAATATTTTGTGTATAATTTTTGCGAGAGATTGTATAATGCGAGAGCAAGGAAATTCCTATTAATTTCTCCATATCCAATCGGCTGCGGTCCGGGCCTAGTGAAGGAGAAACAAGGTTGCATAAAATTCATTAACGATGCTGTTGATATGTTTCATGACCAATTGCTGATTATGGTGAAGCATTCCAAGCAAGACATGCCTGACGCTGAATTTAGCGTCCTCAATTCGGGCAAAATTATCATGGACGTTGTCAATAATGTCACTGCAGCAGATGCGGGTAATTTTTTTCTTCGATTAATTATGAATTAGAAACATAATCTAATATTGTACAATTATAAGTAATAGTTATTCTGCCAAAAAGAATATATTAGTTAAGTTACATACGTATATCTTAAGATTCACATACATATATGAAACATGGACAACAAAATACTTCAAATTCACAATTAAGGTCACAAGAATTAACCACATACTTATATAGTATCACGGGTGGGTTAAATCATAACTTCTCGAGAATTCGATTCGAGTATTCACTTACCTCCTGAATCCTAATAATGAAATTGTATAAATATATGCAGGTATCACAAACGTGGATTGTGCATGTTGCAAGACCGACTTTAAAGATGTTTGCAGGAAATCAGGACAAGCATGTCTAAACAGGAAAGAGTATTTGTACTATGATGGAATGCACCTTACTGAAGCAGCAAATTGTTACTTAGCTAACAAGGCTTTCTCCACTAGTACTGATGATGTTTGTCCTAATAATCTTCAGAAGTTAAGCGGCGCCTAAATGAGGAGGCACACTTAATTTTAGCGTAGACCTAGATCAGGCTAGATCAGGATCAGAGAGTTTCTTTCTTCCGTGTTTTTGCTTTAGTATTTTATTTCCCTTTGAGTTTAATTCTAGTTTTTTAGGCGCTTTTGTTCCAAGGAAGTAGGTGTACATGATGAATTATGGAATAAGAATTTGATTTTTCTCTTGCAATTTCTGTCTCAATATGACTATTCCTTAATCCAAATTCTCTACTCTACAGTCTACTTTTATGTCAATCGTGGTTCTTAGTTCATACTTTTGTTTTTTATGGCCATTTCATACTATTATTAATTTTTGGATAGTTGAGATTTTGGCTCATTATTTATTACTAATAAGGCTATACTCTTTTAATCTTCAAATACTGGCCCTACCCTAAATGAGTGCTTAAGTGATCTCAGGGAGCACAATGCATTGTATTTGTTCAAACACGGTGTTGATTGATAAGTGAGGTGTGTATTGGCAGCGAGTGCAAGACATGCGCCGATAGTATCACTCGTCTTGCTGCAAACTTGTGATATCTTACTGCCTTCAGAAGCATATTCTGTATAAGTTCTGTAATAGTGATTGCTTCCTTGTCTCAACTCATATTGATCTAACATGAATGATTAGTTGTGGGCAGTTGGCTGCTGGCGACGTCGCGAGAAGTTCCTTGAACCTTATTATTCATTATGTACAGGAAAGAGTTTGCTGGATGATCGAACAGGCAAAGAATAATCAAAACCTGCACTATCCATGGGGTGAGGATGCTGACATGATGCCTTTGAAGTTTGGCCCATGCAAGCCTCTCCCCATGTTCAAATCAGGAGCATGGTTTTTAATCCATAAGGAAGTATATCATGCATGACATCTTATATATGAACCATTAAAAGTTTAATGTTGTATAAAATTGGACTTTATGAATATTAAAGCAGACACATAAATGAAGTACGAGTGAAGGAGTAGAGTACTATGATAGTATTATATACCTTTAATTAAGATTAACTCCTGTTATATATAGAAAATGTGAACATGTTGTATAATTTGGTTGTAATTAATTGATATTTCTCAACAGGTTTTAGTGATGTGAGCAGTTCATGTTGTGAAGTTTCAGAGCAAAGTGGTGGGGTATTTATATTATGTAAAGGAGGTCGAAGTGTGTGTTGTAAGGCACTTTATGGCATTGTAGCAAGTAGCAAGTAGCAACTAGAGCTTATTACTCAAATAGCACAAGCGAAGTTTACCCCTTTAATATTCAGAGGTTAGCTCAAGTCAAAGTCAAGCTTGAATTTGTTGTGTAAAACTTACCTCAAATTATATGGAAAATAATATAGGCAGAGGTAGGTAGAAAGCTTTGAGATGTATCCTTATTTTGCATGCAATTGGGGATATTATGAGCTTTAATCTCCAAAAGAAAATGATGTAGTATGAGCTAATTACTACTAGTATCTATCTTCCCTATAATAGCCATTTTTCCATCTGCCAAGAGATGAGCATCTATCGACTTCCCTACTGAAAATTGAAAAATACTTGTATGAAAAAGAGAGATGGGCATGTTATTTTGATTAATTTGATACTGTTAATTACAGTGAAAACTCCTGAATTGAACTATTTTTCCACTGATCAACATAAGGATTTAATTTACAATGCAAGTGCACTTTCATTGGTGCTTTCGTAAATGGGCAAATCTCAACACAATGCAAGTTAAGTTGTTAGTACTCCGGCAAGGAAAGTGTTCATTGTTGGAGTTTTAAAGATTCTAACAAGAACAATTTCGTAATTTTGCGTGCTGAAAAATTAAAATGGTACCACATTAGGATTTAGTATTAAGTAAAAATCAATTTGATATCAAATTTTCAATTGTTACCAAATTAAAATTTAGTACCAACTTGATTTTACTTTGATACTAATTAAGTTAACTCTCCATCGTACAAAATTACAAAAAGTACCCTTTTTCGGAGTCTTTAAAAGCCTCCAGGTATTGAGATGTATATCAAACCTCGTAAAAGACTTGTAGGTTGTAGATAACTATCACTTTCTGAATTAATCCCAGCCAAGACAAAATCATAACGACCATAGCAAAGACAACGAACTGCGTCAATCTAAAAAAAAAAAAGATAGAGAAAAAAAATTGGTAAAGGTTCATATAAATCCCACCGGTGAGTTTACCGGCAGGGGAAAATTTGTGTAGGTGGTTCCAAGATCTAACCTGCTCTTGATACCATGACAAAATAAATTGAAGGGGAAAAGTTTGGATTTATAGTATGACAACTCCATCTCAGGTTCGGTTCTTTCGCACTATTTGGAGCTTGAACATCATGCCAAAATGGAAATTGTTTCTTTGGAAACTATGGCACAATAGCCTAGCTTTCAAAGAAAATCTCCTTCGACGGGGAATTGGCGAGTCGGATAACTGCCCTATCTGCTTATGTGAAGCGGAATCTCGCCAACATCTCTTCCGTTTTTGTCCTCTCGCATCTGAGGCCTGGGATAAGTACTTAAGGCCCAAATGCAATAACCTTCTTTGACAACTCAACTCTGCCTTTTGGAGAGTGGCTTCTGCAACAAGTCTTGAACTATCGCGACATTGATGGTTTAAATAGCCCCCGTTTGGTTTTGTTTATTGAAGTTCTCTGGGCTATCTGGATCACTCGGAACAATCAAGTTTTTCGTCAAATTCGTGCTACTCTCGATGGCCTGCAACATACTCTAGATGCCAGCAACCAACAACATATCACTTTTGAGCAGCCTCAGGTTGTCTCTGGTATCCAAAGGCTTGAGGACACTTCCCCGCCAGGCTTTCTTATGGTCTCTTTTGGTCGCCCTCCGACCTCTCACCCTAAGGTCCTATTTCGTATTGATGGCGCCTGGGACTGCAACACCAATAGAGGCTCAAGTGCGTGGGTTGCTTCATCTCCAGACATCTTTTTTTACGCAAGCCGGGGATATTTATAGTACATAATATAAAACCTAACTTACGTAGAACTAGGAAAACATATCCTAACCTATATATAATACTAAGAAATATTATATCTAAATAAACACTTCTAGATAGATAGATTTAGGAAATACTCCTAAATCTATCCTAACACCTTCCCGCAATCGTAACGGCAGTAACATGAACGTTACGATTGGAGAAACAAGTAAAATCAAATTAAACAAATATATTGATGGGAACGCCATTCTTTTCGAACCCGCCAATTTTTTTTCTTCTTCTTGATGAGAACGCCAATCTTTTCGAACTCACCAAATATTTTAACAAAACGGGAACGTTATTTTCGTCGAACTCGTAGCAATTCTGGAGCAGATCACGCTCACAACAAACATTGACTTTTCTTGAGCAAAATCGAGCTCTATTCAAATACTGGTTTTGAGAAACAATAATCCCCGTCTCACGACACAAGGAGAGCCGAAAATTAATCAAGAAGAATAAATCATCAAGTAGTATGTACGTAACTACGTAAGACCACTAGATTACCATCCACCAATATCACTCGTACTATTCCTGGCAAAAACTTCTTCACAGGTACACCCATGGAAAACATATCCTAACCTAAATATAATACTAAGAAATATTATATCTAAATAAACACTACAGATATTTTCAGATAAACACTTCTATATAGATAGATTTAGGAAATACTCCTAAATTTATCCTAACACTTTCTTACCTAAGAAAGTTGTTAATGAATTTTGGTCCACTAGCAACTAACTAATATTGGCTTGGTAGTTTTGAGCATAATAACGTGGGCGAGAGATTTTTCATTCAATATCATACTCACCTTGTTATGAAGAAGGAAAAATAAAGAAACATAACTACATAAGAAACATACATTAAGGTTCTTTTTCCACTTTTGACTCAGATAATTTTCAAAATCAAAAGGAACTAACGTCCAGAAATTCTGATATTTATATGGAGGAAGAAATTCTAGTGCATAGAATTTTGTTTTGTTCTAACTACCCACTTTTACCTCAACCACAAGAGGGGGAAAAGTGGAACTTTAGACGAATGAATCACGAGGAATGCTAAGGTAATAAGAGAAAGCAAGGACAATGATAATAAAAAAAGACTAATACACATTCATATGTGGGATATGCTGTTTAATAAAATTGTGAGCTCGCCAATATTGAGATGAAAGAGAAATCTAAGAAATTATGCCTAATCACAGTTGGCAAACTTGCCCATCAACCCAAAGTCAACAATAAAGGCTCCACCAATTTAACCTCGGTCTGGGAAAAGCTCATGTCCTCAAAAACTAGGATTATGTGTACTGTGTATATGCAATCTCTTGTATCCATCCATGGACCACCAAATATATTGTGCATAATGAATATATTTTTTACCTATGGATTAGTTTAAAATAATGGCGCTTTTTGCGAAAGATTTAGAGTTTAGCGTTTGCTAGTTAGAGTTTAGAGTTTAAGTTTTTAACTTATTGTTCAGCAAATTTGACTGCTTATTTGACAACTTTTTCTATAAATGTATTTGGTAACGATCAACTGATTGCTAAAAGTTTATTGTCATTTGTTTGTATAAATTGACATGTATAGACATTTTTATACATGTGTAGTATTATTATTAGAGGCAAAAAAGTCATTCAACACATTTTTTCCTTCCCGATCTCTAAAGAAAAAACTCATATTATGAGCTTTTTTCATTTTGAGTTTTTATTCCAAAACTCTCTCTAGAACTTTCTTTTACCAAACACTTTTTAGAGTTTTTAACTAGCCAAAACTCTAAAAGTGGGCCCAAAAATTCTTTTTTCTTTCCAAAACTCTAATTGCAAAACACCCTCAATAGCTTCTCTTAATATAATCTCTCATATTTCCCATTAGATCGTTTCATCAATCTAGTTTTATAGAGTACAATTATATACGTTATAATAATTAAATTTGTATATTTAATAGTTTCAACTAGATGTAACAAAACTTGCACGTATTGTTATGTCTAATAAACATTTCTACATGCGTTTGTTATGTCTAATGAACAAGTCCATTTGGGTTTGGAGCTGCAAAAGAAAAAAATTCACATGCGTCTTCAAGTCTGAAAACCAATATGAAGGTATTACAAATCTATCTTTAAGAGTGAATTACTGAGTTTGAATAACCACATATGTACTTGAGTCAAGACTGAACTAATATGAACTTTCGAGTTCCTAGTTTGATTTTGGCTCATGAAGTTTCCATTTCAATTCTAAACTAACCATCAAGTGTAAGTCGAGCTCAAATAATGCTGACTTGAATCAAATGTGAAAGTTCTATAATCTTTTCATTCTTTAACATAATCGATTTTGCAAAAGATTTCAAACAAGTTGTATATAGTCCAGAGATACAAACGACCATATAAATGAACGACATAGACATGCTCTTACTCATAAACTAAATTGAAACTAAATTGAATACACGTAAGTCTTTAAGTTCGGCTCATACTAAACAAGTTAGACGATTGAAACCGCGTTTATGTAATTACTTAAAAGAAAGGACAAATTCGAGGGTTTGACTAGTTTTATATCAAAGTTGTCTTACGAGCTATTCCCAACCATATACTTTACGTTGGTTTTTCCACCACTGATAGCTACTTTCTCCATTATGGAGTAACCTTTGCTCAATTGCTCCATCACCATGACTAGGTCCCATTCCTCTTTCTATATTCTCTCCATGTTAAAGGAGCTACATTTCTACCTTAAAAGTCTTCAATCTACTACTAATCACAAACTTTTAAACAAATTTGCAGAACCAAATTTATCTACCCAAAAAAAAAACTCAAACACCCAGAAAAAAAAATGGAACAAAATCAGTTATTATTACCAAAAACATTCATCTTCTTCATTCTCAACTTCTTCTTCTTCTTCAATCTTTCATCTTCTACAGATATCCCAGTAGGGTCCACTCTTTCAGCTTCAAACTCAACTCAAAGATGGTCTTCTACAAATAACACTTTCTCTCTCCAATTTCTCCCACTTAATTCTTCTTCTTTCTCTCTCTGTATTACTTATGATTCTCTTCCAATTTGGTCGATTTCAACCGTCGTAGATTCCGACGCAACTTTCTCGTTTCTCGCCGACGGAAACTTGCGCCTAAATTCCGGCGCCGGAAATATTCTCTGGCAATCTAACACTTCAAATTCCGGCGTTTCACATGCTACAATTGATGATTCTGGTAATTTCTCGCTTAAAAATCGGTCTAATTTTGTAGTTTGGTCTACCTTTGATAATCCTACTGATACTATTGTTCAATCTCAGAATTTTACTGTTGGGATGGTTTTATCATCTGGGTCTTACTCGTTTTTGTTGAATAGAACTGGGAATTTGACTTTGCAGTGGAATAATAATGTTGTTTATTGGAGTTTAGGAAATGCTTCTATTAATGCTAATTTAAGTAACCCTAGATTAAGGCTTCAATCAATTGGGATTTTGCAACTTTATGATGTTAGTTTGCCTGGGTCAGTAATTATGGCTTATGGGAGTGATTATGCTGAATCTGGGGATTTTTTGAGGTTTTTGAGGTTGGATAGTGATGGGAATTTGAGGATTTATAGTTTTAGTAGAGGAAGTGGGAATGCTATTGTTAGATGGACTGCTGTTAGTGATCAATGTCAAGTCTTTGGGTATTGTGGGAATATGGGTGTTTGTAGTTACAATGATACTGGCCCTGTTTGTGGGTGCCCGTCTGAGAATTTCGATTTTGTTGATCCGAATGATAGTACGAGAGGGTGTAGGTTGAAGAGGGAGATTGGAGATTGTCCTGGGAGTGTGGCGATGTTGCAGATGGATCATACGAAGTTTCTCACGTATTATCCGGAGACTATAAATGATCTCTACTATGTAGGTATTTCAGCGTGTAGGGGGAATTGTCTTTCGGGTCCTTCTTGTGTAGCTTCAACAATTTTGGCTGATGGATCGGGGCAGTGTTATATTAAGACTTCGAGTTTTGTTAGTGGTTATCAGTCTGCTGCTCTTCCTAGCACCTCGTATGTTAAGGTTTGTAACCCAATCATACCAAACCCTCCTCCTTCCTCTGAGGAAGGAAGAGAAAAGGGCAAGCTGAAAGGTTGGATTGTTGCAGTGGTTGTTTTAGGGACCCTTGTGGCATTGATACTTTTAGAGGGTAGTGTTTGGTGGTGGTGTTGTAGAAAGAGTCCTAAATTTGGAGGTGTATCAGCTCAGTATGCGCTTCTTGAGTATGCATCAGGTGCACCTGTACAGTTTTCGTACAAAGACCTCCAGCAGGCTACAAGAAATTTCAAGGAGAAACTTGGGGAAGGAGGATTTGGGGGCGGTCTATAAGGGAGTACTTGCGAATAGAACAGTTGTTGCAGTGAAGCAGCTCGAGGGTATTGAGCAGGGGGAGAAACAATTTAGAATGGAGGTCGCTACCATAAGTAGCACCCATCACTTAAATTTGGTTAGGCTGATAGGGTTCTGCTCTGAGAGTCGACACAGGCTTCTGGTTTATGAGTTCATGAAAAACGGGTCGCTTGATAGTTTCCTCTTTGCAACGGGGGGATGAATCTGGGAGACTTTTGAATTGGGAGCATCGGTTCAATATTGCCTTGGGAACTGCCAGAGGAATCACTTATCTTCATGAGGAGTGCCGGGATTGCATTGTACATTGTGATATAAAACCAGAAAACATTCTCTTAGATGATAACTACAATGCCAAAGTTTCCGATTTTGGCCTTGCGAAGCTTGTAAACCCGAAAGACCATAGACACCGGACCCTCACCAGTGTGAGAGGTACAAGGGGATACTTGGCCCCTGAATGGCTTGCCAATCTACCAATAACATCGAAATCTGATGTTTATAGTTTTGGTATGGTGTTGCTGGAGATAGTAAGTGGAAGAAGGAACTTTGAAGTGTCAAATGAAACAAACAGGAAGAAGTTCTCTGTTTGGGCATATGAGGAGTATGAGAAGGGTAATGTGGGAAGTATATTAGACACGAGGCTTGCTGATGTTGAAGTGGATTTGGATCAAGTGACAAGAGCAATTCAAGTTAGCTTTTGGTGTATACAAGAACAGCCATCTCAAAGGCCTATGATGGGAAAAGTTGTGCAGATGTTGGAAGGGATAATGGAGATCGGAAAGCCCCCCGCCCCAAAGGCAGCACCCGATGGTTCAATCAGCGGGACTAGCTTGAACATGAGTGGTAGTATTTCCACTTTTGCTACTTCAGCCCCTGGTCTGTCATCATCATCATCATTCCAAACTCCGGTAGCTCAATCTTCGATGAATGTGGAGAGGCCTACTTCATCTCTTATTCATTCAAAGAGAGAGAACCTCATAATCAACTGAGTGTTTTTTGTTACTCGTGTAATAGAACTTTAGCAGTAGCTATTATTAGCAGCTAAAAGATCATTAGAATTAAATTATTTTGCCAATGGGAGTATTGTAATATAGTTTTTGTCCGAGTCAATTACTCACATTTTTCTTAGTGTAAATCCTTTGTTTCTTCAAGTTGTTTGTGGAGATAGTTTGTCAATGCTAATGCATTCTGCCTACTTTTTGCTCGTATTCTCTGGAGAATTAGTCAGAGATTTATCAAAGCCTCCAATAGTGAATGTTTGGAGTTTTCAAAGTACATATAAACCTAATAACCAACCTCTGATCCCTGTGTGGAACTGTATGAAATCGACTTCGGTACCTCATCTAGTAAGTTGAAAACTTTAATTTAGTACTGAAGAGTTTTATTCAATCTTGACTGTAAGATACAATGTTCTACCTTTTTCTTTTTAAAATAGTAAGGAGAATGACCGTGTCTACACCTCAACTCGTACGATGACTTGGTTTAGCATTTGCGGAGAAGACACTTTAAAATAGGGGGGAAATGAGCTTTTTAGTTGGATCATACTTTGAATTAGAGTTAGACATTAGCTGAGCCAACAAGAGAAAATTTTAAAATCCAGCATGAGCATGACGAGTCGAGTCGGTCCACCTATCAGCCCATCAACTTTAACCAACATTAAACAGACAAATTTTCAAAGATATAACCAACCCAAATTGGCCTGATTAGGCACTTGGGCTGGACTGGCCAAAGACTCCTCTATTGGAAATTTGGCATGAGGCCCACTGTCCAGCTATAGTTCAACTCCAAACCTTACAAAAATTGAGTAAAACTAAAATGTTTCAAAACTTGTCAAAAATGATAAAACGGCTAATATATCCTAGGACATTTGGAGCATTTCTTATAATCTATTCTCCTGTACATTTATAGGATAGTTTCCTAGTAATTTCCTTCTTGTTCTATATGTACTCGTTGCTTTCCAACACAGATATCATATAATGAACATAACTCTACTGTCACTAAGCTTATCACTTATTATCTCACACAAATTCCCATTCTCATCATCAAATCACCTTCCCTTATTTTCTAGTGATAGAGTATAAAACTATTTCTAGGACGTCAACCATCAGCTTAAAATGCTTTTTGGAAAAAAGCGCGGGATGGCGGTAGAGGGTGGCGGCGCAGCCGTAGAAGGAGGAAGCACCACCAACAACGGTGGCGGAAGTAGTAGTGGCAATGAGGATGACAGTTTCTACAGTGGTAGTTGGAGCAACCCAATTGAGTGTTATGCATGCACTCAAGTGGGTGTACCAGTGTTCCACTCTACTAGCTGTGATCGGGCCGACCAGCCCGAATGGGAGGCCTCTGCCGGGTCCTCCCTCTACCCGACCCGAACTCGGCCCAGTCTACGCTTCCGTTCCAAACAGGCCCGGGTGGGGCGGCTCCGGAAGTGGCCCGCGGGCCTGTTCGGGCCTATACTTGACCCGAGGAGCGAGCGGGTTCGGTGGTGGAACCGGGTGATCCTGCTGGCACGTGCCGTGGCACTAGCCGTTGATCCTGTCTTCTTCTATGCTTTGTCTATAGGACGAGGTGGCTCGTGTCTTTACATGGATGGGGTACTTGCTGCGGTTGTAACACTTATTCGCACGTGTGTGGATGCTGTGCACTTGTGGCATTTGTGGCTTCAGTTTCGGTTGGCGTACGTGTCAAGAGAATCGTTGGTGGTTGGGTGTGGGAAACTCGTGTGGGATGCACGTGCGATTGCTTCACATTATGTACGTTCTTTAAAAGGCTTCTGGTTTGATCTCTATGTCATACTTCCTATCCCTCAGGTATGAATTTTGTGTTTGTGTAATTCTAAATTCAGGGTATTTTATAATATGATGTAGGTATGATGTTTAACATTTAACAATGTAAGACTTGTATTACAATAAGGTAGTGTTACGTTCAACTTATTTTGATTTAATTTAGAAAAATAAGTTTAGGTAAGTTCAGATAAGGCGCAATCAGTTGAATGGACGCACACTTACTAAGTGCAGCGTGAAAGAGTAAAATGGTGTTAAGCTTTCTTGTTTCCTACCTAATGGGTTGATACTTGATTGTGACTTCAGTTTGACTAATACAGATATAGTACTTCTTTGATACTAACCGAACTGAAGGGTACTGTGGTAAAAACATCTTAACTGTTAGCTGAGCTTTTTTTACTGTACATGGTGTGATGGTGGTGCTTTAAGCCTTTAACAGTTAGTTGTGACAGGCTAGTAGCTAACAGCTTTTACTCTGTATATTAAAAAAGTGAAATCAAGGAATGTCAAACTGATTGTTGTAAAACAAGAGAGATGAGATCATGAGAACATTTTGGTACTTGCGTTTGTGTGGGCCACACTCCTTAATCTCGCCCTTGTTTGGTAACAAACGGTTTTGTTTATAGTCGTACTCATTTGTGAAATTTGGTCCTCTTTACTCCTGTTATTTGTTGTCCTGATGATGGTGTTATTCATCTGAACTGATGATTTGGATTGACGGCCTTTTAGTAAGCTCCACCTGGTTGTCTATCCTAATTATTAAAAGAATTTGTAAACTTTGAGACCTATTTTTAGCAACGAAAGTCCGATGTAAGAATACTCTGCAGTTTCCTAAGCAGGTTTATCATCTTCTTTTTTTTTGGACGTGAGGTATAACCATCTTTCATCAGAATGGAAAGTGCACATTCACCTGAATAATCTTCATGTGTTTTGGTGGGGAACATGAAATTATGTCTCTAATAGAAGGCATGTCAGAAACTCGAGATAGCTTTGTGAAACTTAGGGAACTGGTTTAAACAACTAAAGTTTTAGCTTAATGTTACTTTATTTTCTTAAGCATATATGATTATCTTTCATAAGAAAGGAAAATCTACATTTACCTGAATACCTTTCATGTCATTTGGTGGGGTCATTAAATTATTATCCAATGTAGAAGGAGTTAAACATGTTGATATTTATAGTTAAACACCAAAGACTGATCTCTAATATATTTCCTCATAAACTTCAAAATTTTCAAGTACATTAGATGATGTCACATATTGTCATTTTGGTTGCACTAATATGGTTAGGGGGCAAGCATAAACTTTTGCAATATCAATAATGTTGCATTAAGTTTACGAATCTAGAAAATTTTGGTTATATTTGGCACTTGTTGGCAAAGATTGTCACTGGTGAAATCATGAACTAGAGTCCATTTTCTAGCATACAAACTGCCTTTTATCGCTTTGCTGATACTTCCTCCGTTCCATAATAAGTGAAACACTTACTATTTTAGAACGTTTCAAAATAAGTGAAATATACCTTAAATGGAAAAAGAAAGACAAAAACGAAAAGAAAAATCCATCACAAACTTTTATGTTTTTCTCTCCTCCTTTTGATAATGAAAAGGGTATTTTATGACTTTTTGGCTTTTGAAAGTGATGTTTATTAAATCTTGTGCTCAATCCCTATGTTTCACTTATTATGGAACGGAGGAAGTATATAATTTCACTGTCCTAGTACAATTACTCGTGTGGAAAATCAGTGTCTTCTAGTAGAGCAGTTTAGAGTTTTTTCTAGAAGGACCTAAATTAAAATAATTGTATGCCGTTTCATTAGCTTGAGAGTCTTTCTCAAAGGTCCTAAATCAAGTCAATTAACATAGCTCATATAAGAAAGTTGACAAGTTATCTACGCAACTGGATTCAGCCTTCTTGATGTGGATGTGTAGATGTTCTGAAGTGCTTGGTAACGGTGAAACTAATTTTACAACTGGTAGTGTATTTGGATATTTAGCCAAAAAGGGTCCAAAAAAAAAAAAAAAAAAAAAAAGGGTCAAACCAGCAACTTGATTACTTGAGGTCCTAACTTCTAAATGTTGATTATTGATTAAGTTAAGCTCTCTTGATGGCTTCACAGCATGGTCTTGCTTGAGAAGGTCTCTTCATCACAAAATCATGCTAAAATATAAGAACGTACCCCAAAATAACTTGATTGTGTAATCCAGTATTGCAGTAGACCAACCCGGACGGGATTGCAATTTTTTACCGCAAATACATATTGTATCTAAATCTGAAAATTCTCTGAGTTTTTCTTTTACTTGAACTCTTGAAGTACTTTTATTCAGTAGAGCTGAAGTTTGATCTTGCCATAACCCTGTAGTTCCTTTAAAATTGTTATTGAGGTTTTCATTGGATATGTTGCAAATAATGAACTTAGTCCTTAGTTATGAAAATAACTTAAACTTTTAAATGACATGGTTTGAAATTAGTACTATGTACTAACATGCTGGAGTAAATGTTACTCGGACTTGGGTACTTGTATCGACAATGGGTTTGATCCTGTTATCTGGAACAAAAATTCATTGATTATAGCCTAAAATCAAGTCTCGAAGTTTGTCCATACTCATGTTGGGAAGGTACTTGAGGTGAAATGAAGAGTCTTAGTCACATAGGCTTGACTTCTAGTACATCAGGACGCATCAAATCAGTGTTTTGAGATAAATTGTTATTCCATGCTTGCAGGTTGTGTTCTGGTCTGTTGCGCCGCTGTTACTCAGACAGGATAAGATTAAAATTTTGATGACAATATTGCTGCTTATTTTTCTGTTCCAATTCCTTCCCAAAGTTTATCACAGCATATATCTAATGAGAAAGATGCAAAAGGTCACTGGATACATCTTTGGTACCATATGGTGGGGGTTCGGACTTAATCTCGTTGCTTACTTCATTGCTTCTCATGTAAGCCATCCTTTGATATTCATTTATCCCCTTTCATGAATATCTTCTGAAATTTGTCATGACTCATGATCAGGCATAATCGGTTAATCTACGTGGTGTGCAGGTTGTTGGAGGATGCTGGTATGTTCTTGCAATACAGCGAGTTGCAGCTTGCCTCACACAACAGTGTAGTAGGACAGGGAACTGTAATATGTCTTTGTCTTGCTCAAAGGGAATTTGCTATGAGTTTTTGAAGCAACCAGATGCGATAGCAAGATGTGGTGCCAACTCCACAATTACGCGTACGTCGTTTTGCTTGGATGATAATGGACCTTTCAGTTATGGTATCTACAGTTCAGCTGTTCCTGTCATTTCCAGCAATGCCATTGTTATTAAGATCCTATATCCCATTTCATGGGGCTTATTCCAGCTGAGGTACATAACTTTCCGCAAAACGGAAATATTGCCGTTTTTCAGTCCCAACTCTCATGCATTGCGGTTGTCGATTTACAATATTAGAAGTTATATAATATATTTTCTTGCTTGTACAAATATTGTTGATCTCAGATATACTGAAAATGAAAAATAAAAATTGTTTTTTCATAAATTGTCAATTTCCAATTATTGGTTTTAGGAGATTTACAAGTCATATGATATAGGTTGTACAATAAACTTAAAAGTAATTTTATTCATACTAATCATGTTTATTTTTTAAAACTGCCAACAGAAAATTGGATACTACTTTTTCCTTCTTTCTGTTCTGTTTTTGAACACTGTAAACAAATAACAATAACGAACATGCCCTTAACAAGAAAGTCAATCTCATTAATATTACCAAAAATCTCTAGATAAATACATCAGATGATAATCAGAAAAAAAAGGAGGAAAAAGATCATGTATATCATCAGTAATTTATCTTCGATTTTTTGCTAATTTTAAGTATATTTAACAGTACTTTTGGCAATAATCTGACTCCAACAAGCCAATGGGCAGAAGTGTTCTTCTGCATGTGTCTTGTACTTGGTGGCTTAATGCTTTTCACCTTATTGATTGGTAACATTCAGGTAAGCTCTTGGCTCATTTTTTCTAATCTAAACTCTTGTCTTACGAGTATGGTAAAGATTTAACAATGAGGACCTGGTATGCCTTTTTTATAGGTGTTTCTGCATACTGTCATGGCAAAGAAGAGAAAAATGCAACTGAGATGTCGAGACATGGAATGGTGGATGAGACGAAGACAATTGCCATCTCGGCTAAGGCGTAGAGTCAGTCACTTTGAACGCCAGAGTTGGTTGACTACAGGAGGAGTTGATGAGATGGAGCTAATTAAAGACTTGCCTGAAGGTCTTAGGCGTGACATCAAACGGTATCTTTGCCTTGATCTCATAAAAAAGGTGATTTTCTCATTTTGCTATGAAAAAGCAGACTTTTTTCTGAATACCAGACCCAAGTTTTGGCAGAATTTATGAGAGTTTCAGATGATATTGTATCTTACCAATAGATTTAATCGTAATTTTCATGATCTACATTTTGCAGGTTCCTCTGTTTCACTGCTTGGATGATCTAATCCTTGATAACATCTGTGATAGAGTGAAACCACTGATCTACTGCAAAGATGAAAAGGTATTTAAGCTACCTAAATTTATTGTATCACATCCATTCAAGTAATAGGCAACATTTGATGGTTAAGGTGTTAATCTTTGCTAAGTTAAACCACCATCTATTCTCACTATACATTAGCACAAGTTAAAGAATCCTTCTTTACCTCAAGTAATATTGTTGAATCCTCGACATTCTACATAGATGTGGACACTTTTGCACTTCATTATCGGCCATAATATGGAAAACTTCTAACAAAATAGCCAAGTCGGACTCTTAAACTTGTGCATGTGTCTGACATGAGTACCCAAGTTCGATCAACATAGATTAATAAGCAAGCGTTTATATCCCAACATCATAGATCAAGTTTAAATTTTTAGCATATCATTGCTCAAAAGGTTATATTATTATACTGTTCATGAGTAATGGTTATGTTTAAACCTAGATCATGAGGGAAGGGGATCCTGTTCAAAGAATGGTGTTCATAGTTCGTGGATCGAATAAAAAGCAACCAAAACCTTAGTAAAGGCTTGGTAGCAACAGACATTCTAGGACCGGGAGCCTTCTTAGGTGATGAGCTCTTATCTTGGTGCCTTCGAAGACCATTCATCCATAGGCTCCCTGCCTCATCAGCAACTCTTGTTTGTCTTGAATCTATTGAAGCCTTTGGACTCGATGCTTATGACCTACGTTACATCACTGAGCACTTCCGCTACAAGTTTGCCAACGAAAGCCTTAGGCGAACCTTGAGGTACCATTCTTCGAATTGGAGGACTTGGGCGGCCGTGAATATACAGTTTGCTTGGCGGAAGTATGTGAAGAGGACTAGAGGTTCGTCAACTCATGTAGCCTCTCAGAATGGAGATCCTGAGAAAAGGCTTCTTCAGTTTGCTGCTATGTTTATGTCTTTCAGACCTCATGATCATCTTGACTAGAACTCGACTTTTCGGTTCTGTATTGTTTCCATTTCTTTTCCTATCCTTTCTAAAGTATATTGAGATGTAACATGTAAGGGACATTGCTTTAATATACTCTAACTAGTATTTGGGCTCCGGGCGTTGCCTTTTGTGTGTGTTTTCCAAACTCGATATGCATTTTTTTCCATTCGCATTAAAATATATTAAAGAAAACTCAACATTTAAAAGGTATAAATATAATATTATGGATATTTAAATCATGATTAAAAGTTGGTTGAGATGGTAATTATGTTATGTATAATAGCAAGAGGTCACGTGTTCAAATCTTGTTGCAAGCCAATTTTAGCGTTAAACTTTCTGTCATAAAAGGTCATAGCTGCTATTAATTTATCCTAATAAATTGTTAGATTTGGGTAAAACTCCACAATCTCAAGTTTTTTTTTTGTTTTTTTTGACAACGAGAAAATTTGCATTAATTAAAAAACAGAATTACATCCTATGGATAGTACATCCATTCTAAAACAAAGAAACTAAATTGAGCAATACATGCTCCTATATAACAAGTACAATAATGTAAATAACGATGGATAAATCTCGCTCGATTTGGAGATCTTGGAAGTTGGATAACCGCAATGCGCTCGCTACCGGTGGATGACGATCGCCAAACACCTGATGAAGGGAGTGGGATGACAATCTCAAGTTAATGCTTAACAAAATAAGGTAAGATAATAAATATATAAACCAACAGGAGAATAAGTATATTCTTTATATCATAAATAAAGTCACCTTCATTTGTATAATGGATACCCGTTAACAAGCCATATCCTGAAATTGGGGGGGAAAATGCGACTAAACCATAATCTAAACAAAACTCTCCAAAAGGCTAATAACCTATGATATGCGAATAATAAGCATATGCCAATCGATTGATTTACCATCGTTGAAAATGAATAAGGCAATCTATTGAGTATAAATTAAGTAATTTTGAAGAGTGGGGTTTTAGGGAGTATAATTTCTTGGAAGTATTTATTAGTGTTCTGGGTAGGATAAATAATTAAATGGAATCATTTTTTTTAAAAGTATTTGACAATGTAACTTTTTACAAAACTTAATAACCTATGATTGAGAAATAAAAATGTAATGACTCTTCTTCAATCAAACACCTAATTTTCAATGTGTCCGGTTCCTCTAGAGTTACTAGAGAACTCTAGAGGTAGAGTTGGTGTAATCTCAGCCCTTTATCTAATTTTATTTTCTAATAAAGAATCTAACACAATTAGGAAATTTGACAATTTACTCTAACTTAGGCTCTTTTTTGACTGTTTTCGGTCCGGTTTCTCTCGGCAGTTAAGTTTTTGTCAGTTTAGTTCAGTTTAGATTCTCTCAGTTCAAAAGAACGGGGCTATTCTTTAATATTTTAGCTTATACATGTATCGTATAGCCGTAAAGGTTTAGTACATTAATAGTAAAATATGTGGATTTATTTGGAGAATAATTACATGTTAATTAAAGTAACAACAGTTTTTCTTCGTTTCTTTTCATAAGATCAAAAATCTTTTCAGCTTTAAAATTTATGCATATTGTACAGTAAAGTGCGCTAGAACTCTAAATTTAAGTATCAAAACTATTCAAAAATAAAATTCCACCAGCCAAATATGAACTAATTTGATTCTAATCTTTAATATCTCGACAATGAGGATAAAGTTATGTGCCTAGAGTTAGCTATATGTTACTGTTACGCTTTCTTAAGTCTAGGAAAATTGGAAAAGGCCACTTTGTCTTTGCAAAGATGCCATTTGTGGTTAATTTTCAAATAAAATGTGCTTAGCATACCTAACCTCCAGCTATTAATGGATTTGATTGCATAAACTCCTTGTAATCCTCTTTAATTTTAGCATTTTCTATTCTAGCATTAATGTCACTGGATTGAAACATCAGCAAATTAAATAAACCGTGTGTCAAATAGAAGAACTGAAATCAGGTAGATTTTTCATATATCTATTCTCCATTGTCGAACTTTGGTAAAAAAGAATCTGTCTTCCCTATTTTTTAACTTGACAATTAATAATTGGTTTAGTTAGAATTAAAATTAGGTTATATTCGTACCTGCTTAAGCGTGATGATTTGTAAAGCCGTCGAACAAATAGAGGTTAAAGTTAGATTGTTAATTAGAAATTAGTAATTTTGTTTCCATTAATCAAAGTAAATGATTTGTATAGGTGGCATTCTCCATAATTGCACGGATTATAGAAAAGGAGAATAAAAATACTTATGTACTTCCTCCATTTTCTAAGTAGGGGTATAAGTTATTTGGTTAAAAACCGAAAACCAAACCAAACCAAACCGAATTAATAATTTGGTTTGGTTTTTTTCAAAATTTGGTTTGGTTTGGATTGGAAAATTTTCATTTTTCGGTTTTCGGTTTGGTTCGATTTTTATTTTTAAAAACCGAAAAAAACCAAACCAAACCGAAGTTTGCCTATCCTATATGGGTTTTGATGTTTTTATCAATTATCTTTAGTTCTAGTACTTCAATTTTAAGCTTTAGTTGAAATTTAAAGTAATTCTTCTATGTGTTGATGATTTGAAACTTGATAATTTTTCGTATTATTTGTAAGATTTGGAAAAAAAAAATTGCATCATCAAAGAATTTCGGTTTTTTGGTTTGGTTTGGTTTGGTTTTGGTTTTGTAATTTCGGTTTGGTTTGGTTTGGTTTGGGACGAATTTTGGTTTGGATATGGACTTGAAATATGAAAACCGAATTTATTTTGGTTTGGTTTGGTTTTGGGGCAAAACCAAACCAAAAACCGAACTTACACCCCTATAATCCTAAGATCCTCCCACTCTCATTTTTTACGGATGCAAATGCAAAATTTTGACTACTAATATTTGTAGTTATGTACTATTTGTAAAAATGATAAAAGTAGATATTTATAAAATACATATTAAGACAAATCTAACAAGATCTTTACGTACTATATTTTTCCTTACATTAAATCACAAACGATGTTCATGAGTAAAATTTATGAAAATTTCAAGGTGGGAGGATGTTTAGAAATGGAGGGAGTAATCATAATTCTCATTGAGCATGTTTTTTCAGGTATATGACATATGAATTTTATCTTGAAGCATAACTCAAGAAGTTCTTAATGGCATTAAATCATAACAATTCGAATTCTAATTATGGAATCATAATTGGACCAATTCTTACATACGATTATCATACTTAACTTTTACGCCATATATTTCCTACTTGACATTTATACGATATTCTTCTATCAATAATAATGTTCTACTTGATATAAAAAATATCAATACTTTCCTAACAATCATAATGTTGTTTATAATTAAGCACCAAAAAAAATGTAATCTCTCATATACACTTGATACCATACAGGAACTAGTCAACCTTCTTGAAGCCAAACTTGCTAGAATCCCCTATATATTATTCAAACGATATAATAAACTTTCTCTAGCTATTGGTTTTTAATTGATAATCCAAAGAAATATTGTTGGTTAGTTGGCCATTTGGTCTATTTATGAGTTTTATGCTTAGCTCGGACTTATCTTTATTTTTTTCCCAATTCATGCCTCAGCCTAGACAAGAGCATTGAGACACATCCTAATTCCTACGTGCTCTACGTTATTTGAATTTTGAAGGGTAGTTTAGGGCAAGATGTACAACCTAATATTAAAGGTAACTTGTCTCTTTCTAGTTAATGTGATTTCCATTTCACCTTACTCGTGGTCCTTTGATGAGTTTGTTGTTTTTTGGTCATTCCCCGTGTTGTGGAGAACCGGGAAGCAATATCCAATATTACAACCTTCTACATAGGACAAATGTTTTTTATGAGCTTAGGGATGAATCACACTCAAGCTGTGAAATTTCATCGTGATTAACGTTGCATTTATCGCAAAACTCAATCGTTTAGGAAAAAACAAAGTACATAACAGTCGACTATCATATTGTTATGGTGCAATTCATAAGAGTCGCATTCTTCCCTCCAATGTGTCTACTCATGCATGGTTAGCAAACATCTTTTTAAAAAAATTTAATTAAGAAAACGACATTTTTTTTTTTTTTCTCCGCAAATTAAGCTTCGTAATTTGCATACTCCAACATCATGGTACTTAATATCTATTGCTAGTTTTTGTGTATGTAGCCAAGTCTAATTAGAATAGTACATTCAAGAAGTTCATCCTCCCACCCATCTTTATTATATTCACCAAGATGTAAATTTACACGTTCTCACATTCTTCTTCCTATATGCTATCTACATTGGCATACTTACTCGTTCCTCCGCTTCAAAATTAATGTAACACTTGTCTTTGGCACGCAAATGTTGGAGGGAGTTGTAGTGACTAGTGAGACATTGTGTTAATACATAGTATGTTAAAAAAAGGAGCGAAAAAAGTTGTTTATGTCAATAGTCCCACGTGTAAGTATATCATTTTTAAAGAACTACTAAAACAGGCAAATGTTGCAATAATTTTAGAGCGGAGGAAGACACAGAGGGCCAAGAAGACCCACGTATGCTTGCCAAGTTGCCAAAATAAAGGGATCATTTATCATTACTCTCTATCCATCACCATCTCATTTCATCTGCACATAGTTAAAATCTTCATTCCATTTCCTCTCGTCTCGTCTTCTCAAATTCTCCCCCACCCTCTCCTTTTTCTGCTACACTCTCTCTCCTCACTCTCTGTAGGCCATCACATGCTTCCTAACCTGTCACTATCGCCGCCATTTACACTTTTTTTTCCCTTAGTGTTTAACAAAAATATAACTTCACTCTGTTTCTACTAATTAATCACTCTCTAATCTTTTTGTCAACTAGTATATAAACTTGCCATAACACTACTTGTATAACTTACTAACTTGTAACACTTCCCTCCATTTTCCCTCCCTTCAATCTCTCTCCTCAATCCTCATTAGTATTTCTCTAAATCACAACCCTAAAAAACCCTAAAAAAGATTCAAATAAAAAACAGAGAAAAACTCAAAAATCTAAAAAAATGACAGAAAAAAACCCAGATTTTTCATCTCATAAACACCCTTCTTCTTCCCAGGTAAAATTTCATCTTTTTCACTTATATTTCTTCAATAAAGATTGAATCTTTTTAACTAATTTATGTTTTTTGTTACTTTATTTTTATGCAGATTGTAGAAGAACTAAGAGAATTATGGAAGATGGTTTTTCCAATAACAGCAATGAACTTGTTAGTTTACATAAGAGCAGTAGTTTCAGTACTTTTCTTAGGAAGATTAGGAAGTTTAGAACTTGCAGGTGGGGCCCTTTCAATAGGGTTTACAAACATAACAGGGTACTCTGTTTTAGTGGGCTTAGCATCTGGGCTTGAGCCCGTTTGTTCACAGGCCTATGGATCACAAAACTGGGACCTACTTTCACTCTCTCTCCACCGTATGATCTTCATCCTCTTCCTTGCAATCATACCCATAAGTTTTTTATGGGTCAATTTAGGCCCAATAATGATTTTCTTGGGCCAAGATATGGAGGTCACAGCAATGGCTGCTATGTACTGTATCTTTTCTTTACCTGATTTGTTAACAAACACTTTTTTACAGCCTTTGAGGGTTTATTTAAGGTCACAGCAGGTGACAAAACCTATGATGTGGTGCACTTTGATTGCTGTGATGTTCCACGTGCCTTTAAACTATTGGTTGGTGATGGTGTTGGAATGGGGTGTAAAAGGGGTGGCTGTTGCTTCTGTGGTGACAAACTTGAACATGGCTGTTATGTTAGCAGGTTATGTTTATGTTAAAGAGAGAGAAAAATGGAAGAAGGTAAAATGGTGGAGTTGGGGATTAAAAGGTGTTGGAATTGAAGGGATTAAACCATTGATGAAATTAGCAGTTCCTAGTTGTCTTGGGATTTGTTTAGAATGGTGGTGGTATGAAATTGTGACTGTTCTTTCTGGGTATTTGCCTAATCCTAAGGTTGCTGTTGCTGCTACTGGAATTATGATTCAAACTACTAGTCTTATGTATACTGTTCCTATGGCTTTGGCTGGCTGTGTTTCTGCTAGGGTAAGTCCTCTCAAATTTTGGATGCTTATGTTTTACAATTAGTGTGTTTTATATAGTTCCTCCGTTTCATATTACTTGCGACCAAGTGAAATGCACATGTTTTTGGCCGATTACTAAACATGATTTATGAAACTAACAAAGTTGTGCTAAACTCTTAAAACATGTGTTCTTTTGACCCTGTTATGTATTATCGAAACGCTGATATAGGAAATGGACCATCTAGTTTTTTTAATAGGAAAGGGAGAGAATCGGCCTAAACATGATTTATGAGACTAACAAAGTTGTGCTAAACTCTCAAAACACGTCTTCTTTTTACCCTATTATGTGTATATCGGAACGCTGATATAGGAAATGGACCATCTAGTTTTTTTAGTTGGAAAGGGAGAGAATCTCTCTTTAGTTGTTAAAGAGGGTCATACTTTATTCAAGTTGGAATCAATTTGGGCATATGATAGTATTTGTTTGTGGCTTATTGTTATATTATTTGGTTAGTGTCTTTCATTTGATGAGTCATGCCCTCTTCCAAGTCTTTTTCAAGTAGAGGTAAGGCTTTGTATATCTGAACTCATAACCCACACCTACCTACTAATTATTAGCAAGAGTTATATTTTTGTTGTTTAAATTAGTTCAATGGATTAAATATTGCATATGAACCTTATTATATAGATGAAAGAGTTGGATGGGAAAATAGCCTATACATGATTACACGTATAGCCAAATAAAAAACTATAGGTTCATGCAATGAACATAATCCATTATGCAGTATAGAAGGTTGTAACTTGTAAGTGTTCAATGAATGACTATCATTTCGGCTTTATTTCTTTCTTTATCAATTGGTACTATACCATCATGAAAAAGATTTAGTCTGTTTAATATGGTAAATAGATTTCCATGTTATTGTAAGAATCATGCTCTTGATTATGTTTGGATTAATTGTACGGAGACTTGATCATGTTTCTTGTTTAGTGACAATTGATTATAAAAAACACTGAAGTTCGCAAATGATTGATATGTCAAATGTGTTCTATTTACTGTGATACAGGACATATTGGCAAATTACATATGAATTGGTAAAAGTTGGTGATTTCTTAGGAAAGACGGTTTGATAGTAAAACCATCAATTAGTTATACAAAAAGTACTAAAAGTTACAAAAAGAATAGGTAAAAAACTCAAATATATATATAAATATTATAAGTTAGTTAGTTATAAAAAGTGATACGCAGAAGTAAAAAAACGTAAAAAGGTTAAAGTTAAGTGGTGTGTTTTAAATGTTGAGTCAGATTGTCTAACACGAGACCAACTTTCTTGTTTTGTGTTTATTGGTTATAGCTAAGAATTAATAGTACTTAACAAACACTGGGGGGTTTGGCAAATTGTGAATTGTCAAATCTGTTTAATCTACTAAGATACGGGACATAATGGCAAATTAAGTAGGAATTAATACAGTATGGACTAAGTCACTTTAGGTTGGGACCATTTTGGATGGAGAGAATTATATGTGCATAGGATTAGTTTAGTATTGCATGCATGGTACTGTGCAACTTTTAGGGAACAGTTAACCGCATACTATGGTACTAGTGTAAAGCAATTATGTATTCTGCCTAGCCATGCTTTTTGTTTGTTGTGTTACTTGTATAGCAATATTTATTCATTTAGTACCAAGTACTAGCATATAGGAAAATGAGCATATGCCAACAAAATTTAATGGGGTTGTGGTATGGACCAATTTGATATAACAAGAAATTGACATTTCAAAAATGATGGATATCTCAAGAATGTTGTTCACTTGGAGACAGGTGTTGAAGTCTTGTGAATCTTCTGTTTCACTCTTTGTTTCATCTTAGTATTGCACCATATGGTTAGGTGAAGAACAAGGAGTGAAAAACAAGGAACACCTTATTGCCTTCAATTAACCATGTGTAAGGGTAGTAATATCATTATAGTTTATAGTTCATTATCAAATCATTTTGAGTTTATCGTTTTCCCTTAAATGATCTACGATTGTTCGTTTTTTGTCAACTTTACAAAAATAATTTGTCAAAATAGATAAGCATATGGGATCCTATCCTTAGATGATGCTCCCAAGAGTATATGTGCATGATGTTCCAAATGAATATGTACTTCATATTCATTACGAATTTATAGCATGTTGTTTTAGAAAAAGACTTGATCCTTATTCGAAATGGATATATAATACATATTCATTACGAATTTATAGCATTTTGTTTTTTTCGTCCAAACATAATCATATATATTTTGGAAAAAAGAGTATATTCCTTTTACATCAAGCACATTCCTTTGAAGATTTTATGATTTGATTTGCATATAGGACTTGTGATGAAGCTTTTATTGTGTTAGAAGATCTAGATTGGGAGGCAATATAGTGGAAGAGAAAAAGAGCAATGTTTATGTATACTTAATACAAATAAAAGCTCCTTATCTTTTAATTTGTTACATGATTTCATCATCAGTTGGATCATTGCATAGGTCACCCATGAAATATATGCCTCATTGTCAAAAAAAAATAATAAAAAAAATATATACGGTGGACTGAAGCTTTGTAAGGAAAAGTGAACCAAGTAATTTTATAGTCCCCAGCCATTATGTGATATGGTGACTAAACATCATATCCAGCTAAAAGCTAAAGAAAGTGGTATAGTACTATACTTTTTTCATGTTTATGGCACTTGTTGATCAAATAAGTAGTTAATGATAAACTAATTGCAATTCATGGGGGCTTGACGTAATGTTGTTCTATTGATTATTGTTGTTGAGAAGATCGTATCTTCTTAAAGTTTCCAATCCTACAATAAACATTGCAATCAATAGGAGATTATCCATATCCATCCTTGGAAGTGTTGTTATAATAGGTCCATATCTAATACTTTTTTGGGTTAGTGATGGATTGGCTAATCAAATATGGTGGCTATCTTATTTGCACTTTTTATAATTTTCTTTTCACTAGTAGAATTCCAAATTATAAAAAGATTCTTAGCTGGTGATATAAAAAATGAGTATACCAAGTGTTGCTTAATCTAGTGGTAAAAGTTTGTATTTGTGGGATCAAACTCCATAAGGGACACTTTTGGGGTGAGAATTCTCCCTTGCGTTTTCCCCCACTCCCAAGGGGCCTTATTTGCGAAGATGGGTTGGGTTGTCCAGTGATGCGAAATGTAATAGTTTAGAATGGATGTAAAACAAAGAAAATGTAGGTCTAGAATCATTAGGAACGGTTCGATTTTTTCGTTGTCAACTATCATCTTTAACTTATATCATGAAGAAATTATTGATAAACCTACAAAATGTTGCAGGTGGGAAATGAGCTAGGAGCAGGGAAACCATACAAAGCAAGGCTGGCAGCAATGGTGGCATTAGGATGTGCATTTGTGATAGGAATCATTAATGTAATATGGACAGTGATTTTCAGAGAAAGCTGGGGTGAGCTCTTCACACCTGACAGCAGTGTTACAGTCCTAGTTGCCTCAGTTATGCCCATAATGGGGCTATGTGAGCTTGGAAACTGCCCACAAACTACAGGCTGTGGCATTCTTCGTGGCACGGCACGGCCTGCAGTGGGAGCCCGAATTAACTTGGGTTCTTTCTACTTTGTGGGCACTCCAGTGGCTGTGGGCCTGGCCTTTTGGCTAAAGGTTGGATTTAGTGGTCTTTGGTTCGGGCTGCTGTCAGCACAGGTGGCCTGTGCAGTATGGATTCTGTATGCTGTGCTGGGATCAACTGACTGGGAAGGTGAGGCCTTGAAGGCTATGAAGTTTACTCAAGGAGAGGAGATGAGTAAAACTTGTAAAAGTAATAATGAGAAGATTGATGATGAGGAGGAGAATAAAGGGTTTTCGGAGAACGATAAACTCGAAGGTAACAAGATGAACAATATTTTGTGATTTCGGAAGTGGAAATTCCAATATGACCGCAGAAAAATCTAGGGTTCAAAATGATTCTAGAATATAAACTGTGTCCAGATTTATTTTGAACCACTAGATTTCCGTGATCATATAAGACTCTTGCAGCTGGAAGGTAGACAACAAAATAGAGAAGATCTGGAGGGTTATGTGGATGTTTTGGGTAAGATATATACTTGTCGGGAAGAAATGATCAACTGAAACATGTTTGCATGTTTACTAGTGCCCTTTTTCTGTTTTTTGTAAGGGAAAATCTGATCGTATGCTGTAGGATAAGTGGCTTTTGCTTGGATGGTTTAATTTCATACATGGAATGATGGAAGTGGCCCAATCTACAGAAGAACCTCTTTAGCTTTAGTTCTGCGAAATTTATGGCCTTTGAGATGCCTTATCTTCTGAGTAGTTTCTGGTTTTGTGCTCAGATTTGCCCACATTGCCTTAAAAGTTTCTGTAAATTTTGAATAGTGAAGATCTTCTTTAGCTGTTTAGGATCATTTTATGTTGTTTTATTATGTCATGTCACCAGCATTTGTTAATAGAAAAAACCTATTTACGAAACATGTTTCGTGTAGAACAAGAGAGAGGAGGCTGATGGAGTCCACTTTATGATGAAATAACTAGTATTTAGGCCCGGGCGTTGCCCCGAGTGGCATTTTCTTCTGAACTTGATATATATTTTTTTCCATTCGCATTAAAATATAATGAAGAAAACTTAACATTTAAAAGGTACAAATTTAATAAGGTAGACATTTAGAGCATGATTAAAAGTTGGTTGAGATGGTAATTGTACAATGTATAATTGTATGATGCCATGGGCTCAAATCTTGTTGCAAGCCAATTTACTTTTGTTAGTTGGCATGACATATGTACACATTGGATAATTCTAGTGGAGTAAGAGAGGTGTCACGTAGCGTGCATACATTGTCAGACACCACTTTTAATATATTAGTATAGATTAATCTTCCCTAAACTCTATCAACAACTTTCAACTTTCAAGTATATCAAGTTGTCTTTGTTAAAATCACTCAAAAATATCTCAACATATAAGATAGGAGAGACGATAAAAGCGAGGTGATCCCAACTTAAGCGATACACACATATGTAATGCATCCTTTTCACAAAGTATTGTGTCATTGTGTGCATTGAGCTAGTGGGGGAGAAAGGACCTTTAAATATCTCGTCTTTTGAGTACTTTAATTTGGTATGCAAAATTTTCCTACATAGTTCCATCGAAGTGTAATACATATCCTTCTTCTGTCACCTTCACAGATGAGTAATTTTATGATATCTCAACGTATGAAAGTACTGCATTATTACCAAGAGTATAATGATGCAACATAATAAGATCCAGCTCACTCACCTCAATTCAACTCTTGTCTGAATATTATGATAAGCTTCAGTTTTGTAGAAGTAAGCCAACATGTAAAAGCATAGGAATAAATTTACACGAAAAAATTATTGAAAATTACAAGGTAATACTACTAGTTTATACTCCCTTTGCTTTTTATTAGTTTATCCGTTTTCCTTTTTGGGTTGTCCCTTATTAATTTACTCAATCGTTTTCTTTTTGTTCTTGGAATGTCCCACAAATTGTTTATTATTATCTTTACCTTCTCACTCAACCTTTTTTTTGCCCCATAACATTAAGGCACCGTTCTTTTGGACTGAACTGGGCTGAACTGAACTGAACTGCGAGAAATTGAACTGAACTACGAGAAACTGAAATGCAGAGAGTAACCGAACCGAACTGTACTGCGAGAAACTGAACTGAACTGAAAATAAGTCCAAAAGAACAGGGCCTAACTTCAATGTAATATGCCAAAAAATTAATACATTCTCTTTCCTTTTATGACACACATACCTAGTGTTATTTGTGACTTGAAATCTTGTGAAATTGGCATAAGGCTAACTTTGAATGCACATATCTCTCAATATATAAATGGTTTTGATGTGATTCAAATTGGAGGTGAAAGCTTGTTCAAAGAGCTTTCCAACGACAGGTCATATGCCCAATTCCGCTGAGAAACGAGAAAGCTATGGTTGTTTTACGAAGCACTGTCGAATTGGAATTTCGCCCGACCGGGTCGGGCGGATGCCGCCCGATCGGACGCCCTTAGCGAATCACGACCGGGCGGATGTCACCCGATCGGGCTCGAAACGTTAGCCAGTTTGAATTTGATGACCGCCCGATCGGGCGGATTTCGCCGACCCGATCCGGTGACTGGGTTTTGACGCGGCTTAGCGATTTTCGAATTGGATTCTCTTTTAGGGTTTTGTGCGGGGTTCCTTATGTTATAAAAGGCCCCCTTGGTGTTCATTATTAGTGACACAACTTACGAAACACTTTTAAATTTCTAGAATTTAACTCCTTGTATTATTCTCTCGGTTTTTCTCCATCATGAAGAAGCTCGAATCCCCCATCTGTGGACGTAGGTTTATTTTGACCGAACCACGTAAATCTTTGTGTTCTTTTGTTTATCTTCTTTATTGCTTTTCTCATCCTTATTATTTCATTGATTTTATTCCGCATAAATCAAACTACAACACCCCGTTTCCTAACACCTAGCTATGTTAAAACTATGTGCCCAAAGAAGTGGGTAAACTAATATAAACCGGGAGAGTAATATATAAGAAGTTTGATAGTTTTTATATCCAACTAATATAAAAATACTCCTAAGCGTGTTATGTTGTGTCATTGTGAGATAGCCAAAGAGCAAGGGTGTCGAGGAAGATAGTGGATGGTTGGATGATAGAGTTGAGTGGGGAAGATATGTGCGATACTGGAGTGACACATTATTGTGAGATTGTGACATCTCAAAAATATAAGTAGTCTGTTATAGTGGTTTTAGCCTTCATTTCTTGATTGTAAAATGACAATGCTTTCAATGCTACTTTTCACCAGCAACTGATCAGTGATCACTGTCCTTTTTCTCATCATCCAAAAGCAAGTCCAAAATTATCAATCTTTTTGTCCATTTAAGTTTTGTAGCATATAATTGAAAAGTGGGAATTTTTGGAGGATAAAGTAAAGATGCATCTTTTTTTTATGCCATCCAACTTATGTAGCATATTACGAGAGTGTTTAGGAAGGGAGTTTGGGACAATTGGTCAAACTTCCCAATTTTCAAGCGTGCAATCTCCAACAAGAACACTTTGAACTTTGAAGAGATGTTTGCTAATCTCTTTCAAGATGGGTTTTTGTTGGCATTTTTATTTTAATCCATCTCAAATATCTAGCTGAATAGATAAATGCTATTCCAATTGAAATACGATAAAAAGGACATAACATTGGGGTGGATTACCTACTCCTAATAGATTATTAAAAAATTATTGTTAATATTGAGTTAGATTCCACCTTACATTAAATTCCATTAGTAGTGGGTAAATTACCCAGTGGGTCAACCAAGTTTTATCCTAAAAAGTACGTAACCCAGATCGTGATGTTCTTCAAGCTCTGGGTTTTAGGATCTCAATTGTGAAATGTGGACTAAACAGCCCCAGTCCCTCATCTTCTTGCTCAGAGATCGGCCTATATGAACCCACTCGCCTGCCAAACACTAGTAGCAAGCAGGTAGTAGTAGTATAAAGCATGCAATTGACACTCCAACCTCAAGCTACAAAGTACAAACATACTCCGCCCTTCCCAATTCCCATATGAAGTAATCCTCTAATATAGCATAACCATTCCCACATTAACCTTTTTACTCAACCTCAATTAGGGTGTTTTGGGAAAACAAATGAAACCGGATTAAGAAAAGTCTCATGTCGATATCCAAGGTGTCGTCCGTCCTCAAATAATACCTTTTTGTCATTAAAATCCGTACCACTTTAGAGGTGGTATTGAGTGATATGAAAATCTATGAAGAAAAACTCGTTTTTGGGAATGAAACATATTCTTTACATGGGCATCGGCACATAATTTGGCCATAAGAGATGTGAGAATTTGAGAAATATTGGCAGTTTCTCTAGAAATCTTGTAAAAGTATATGTGACTAGTATTACCAGAAAGTACAAAACAGGGGGCATCTAAACCACTATTCTGTGGATAACTCTCTGCCAATTCTTCTAAAGTGTAAAGCAGTTGGCAGGAAAAAGAAAACAAAAATTAACTTGTCACAAAACCATATCAAGTAGAAACACCAATCATACTTGAATACTCAGTAAGAGATTGCATCATCATCCAAATTATACAGGGACATGCTCATCATAATTCATATCAAAAATATATGCACCAAATCTTATGTGCCATGCTTCACTACTTAGGTATGTGCTTTCGCTTTCTTGGATGCTGCAAGCTGGCATGTTATTGGTTTAGCATATATAAGCATTCTCCACCGTCAAGAATTTCCAGGATATCTAGAGAATGAAATTATAAAGCTATAATTAGCAAGATAACCAGAATATTTAGCCTAAAAGTTGAGGAAAACAGAAGGCTCGTTACTACGACAAGAAACAACAATGACTTTATTTTGTACCAATGATCCTACAGTTCTGTGGGTCTATGGTGAAAAGAACAATTCAAGACTTTTTCAACTTTGTTTTATTAAGGAATCTGGATTAAAAAACAAGGGAGGTAACAATCATATAGTGGTAACAGTAGTGTTATATATCACAGGGAACATGCAACAGTACTGAGATAAGATGCGCCTTCAACTAGTCGAAAAGTCATCCTTGTTTCGGGATATTTCATCTCTCGAGAAATTTACGACTCTTACCTGAGCGACAAGGACAAATATCATGCCAATGTACGTCTCAATTCAGCTTTGAATTATAAGAGGTGGTCGGTATCAGTTCAGCTGGTTATTGATTAGCTATCTGTAAATGTCAGCCACTATCCATCAGCACTCAGCAGTAATGTCACCGTAGAAAATGGAGCTACAAATCTGAATTCAAAACATAAAATACCTAAAATCTATGCAACTCGGAATTCTTCCTTTCATTTTACCTCAAAAATCCGTGTCAGGTCCTCAAATGCGAGGACAATAAAAAAAAAGGTGATTCCAACACTTGGGCGCAACCGTGCCTAATATGAGTTCCCAAATCTAAGTAACATAGCCTAAAAGAATATATTATAGCACAAAACATAGCCTAAAAGAATATATTATAGCACAAAAGATGGAAGCCAGTGAATTTGAAGAAATTGCATCAAAAGTATGCAGTACCTCACAGAAATTATAACATGTGTCCAATATGTGTACGGAAGACAATATTTTCCACTCTGCCCTTCCTTGAATATGGGGTGGAGGGACCACTGTTCTGAGGTCAAAGCCATTATCTGCACATAAATGTTAGTGAAAGTCACAGTCATCAACCAAAGTTGCTTAATGATTCAACCACAATAGTATCCACAAAGTTTTAGATCTTGTCACACTTCTTCATGAATAAACAATACGGATTTCCCACCACAAAACCATTGTTTATTAGAGCAACAGAGACTTCATTCTGAAACCAACCTTACTGTCCTTATATAACATCAATGCTTTAATTCTGACCTACCATGAACTTCCAATCCAATGACATTATGGTATAAAAATAATTGGAGTAGACAAAATAGCTTAAGCACACATTGTTGAACTATCCACATCACCCTCTTTCCTTTTCATGAACTGCATCCGTTATCACAATGTTTCATCTTTGTCTTTGTGGTAACTTGCAAGCATCCTGAGCCTATGTTGTGTCAGAGACAGGCGTGTGTCAAAGTATTGAACTTGGCTATTTTATGTAAGAAAATTGTATTTTTGGTTGAAAATGAAGTGTCAACTGGTCAAGTGTCTATACCCGTGTTGGCATGTTGAAAATCGACACGAAGCACTTGAGAAGGAATGAAGAGACTTGAGTAACAAAAGCCCAAGCTACATAGAATTAGCAATCAACTAGAACTAAGGTTTAAACAAGTAGCCAATTCACACACGTAAAACAGACCAAAACAACACTATCAAACCACGTAAATTGGCAGGTACTTCAAATTTCTCATGAAGCCTGGGTATCTTCATTAAAATCACCAATTTGGAAGAAGTTAATCTGCACCGGCAAGAGTTCTGCGCTATTCATTCAGCTCAATACATATTAAATTCTACAAAAGGCAGAACCATATAGGCAATCTAAAGGTTGTCAAATCCAAATTTCAGATCCATGCAATTGAATATCAATGCACAAGTCATGCATACAAGCCCACAGTGAGAAAGATCAAATAATAACATCAACAGCATGTCGGTGAAAGCACTACAGAAGCAGGAAGACCTACAAAACCAGGTTTTGTCTGGCTCCTTTCTGAACCACAGGACTAGCCGAAATTTCAGAGATCACTGCTCAAGAAAACAGGGCCTCTTTAATGAATTTATACTTGTACTGATGCAACCATGTGTCACAACAAGTCACTCACCAATTGCATCCAAACTCCAATCTCTCATATGTGGAATTTTTTTGTTTCAACAGCAAGTCCCAGTCTCCCAGATACCAAGCTGCACTTTGTAGCAGGTGTCCCCTCCTGTAAGATCTGGAAAGAACATGCACTAACATGATAATAAGACATGACAAAGGGATAGAACCAATTAATTTCCCTCTTCGTTGGGGCGGAAAAAGTTGCTAGATTTATCAAAGCAGACATAAATATAATAAATAAAACCTCCATCAAGGTTAATTTACTGTACAAGGCACTGGACCCAATATAAGTTTCTAATACAAGATGCCCAAGAATCCTTTCTAAAGATCAGTTCCTTAAGCACAATGCAAGGCAATTGCAATGCACATGATACGATAATTACTTATGCAAATAGTTTCTGGATTTTAAATGCTCAAAGGGAGATTGGCACATTCCAATGGCGGGCTGAGGAAGCAGATATTCAAAACAGACTAGCAACAAGCCAACAAGATATTGAGATCTAAACCTAGCCCAAATTAGACCAATTGTCGGATAAGAACAACACAATTAAGCTTACAGATGGAGTACTGCAATTTGTCACGATCTGGTCAATGATACTAATATTACCTGAGGGAAGATGGTAAGCATCAATAATCACATGAAGATCATCACAGATGAGAAAAGGTGGAGTGGCTGCTATATTCCCACTAAAGCTAGCATATCAGAACTAATCAGTCCATCATGGATCAGTTAAAGCAAGCAAACAGGTATATAGGGACAAGCAAGAGCATGACTATGTCCAGATGGTCCATCTTAGCAAATCTAATTACACTGCTACCTAATGAACATCAAAATGTGTCTCGGCCTCACCCTATGCTCCAGCAATTAGAAAGAACTGCACAAAACTGGCCAACGTCAGCATCTTAGAACACTGAATGGCTTGACAACTTCATCACTCATCAGCATGAATAACTGACCATGTTATAGCAATCTATTTTGTAAAACTTCATTTCTGCTTTTTTCAACTTGATTACAGTTGGACATAATTGAAGGATAACATAGACTAACAATAAGATGCTATATCATGGACCAAACACATTTTTGCTCCAGTATAATTGAATATCTTTCCATTGATCCTCAGCCATTATTTGGCCAAGATTAATGCTTTCATATTACTTTAACATTTTGAGCACTTCATAACAGAAATTTACACTAGTACTAAACTAGCAGACCAGTTTATACAACCATTCTTATAATGCATCCAAAACTGTAAAACATTAACACAGCAATATACGTGGAAGAAGATATTTGAGCATAACCATATTAAGCATTTCAAGGAATCGAAAACCGAAGGTAAACTTATATGCAACAACCAAGTCGCAGAACTGGTAGATTGACTACAAAAATGTTCAAGGGAAAAAAATACCATTATCAAAGTCTCCACATTAGATATTGAACCATTTACAGCGCTATGCGCGATTCAGTGACCAAAACTGTGCTCTCTTGATGTGGATGTATTTGTTCTCAGCTTCAAATGTATCCTTTCCGCAATGACGAATTAGCATCGCCTCTTTTCAAGTTCTTCCGGGATATGTTTTGGCGAACCTTTCGCGCGAATCATTTGTCCTACCCCTGCCCCTACTCTCTCCAGAGTTTATCCTTCCCTCGGTTACCTTACGTGATCCCCTGCTTCCATCACTGTGCTGACCCCTTGAGCTTTCAACTCGTTTCTCCCCATCACTTCTTTCGTCCCACGGAGCATTTCTCCTAGGCCTCCCCTTACCTTCTCCAGGTTTTCTCCTGCCCTCATTCACCTTACCTAATCCTCTTCTTCCATCACCATCACCTCTTTCATCCCACAAAGCATTTCTCATAGGCCTCTCCCTACCTTCTCCAGGCGTTCTCCTTCCCTCATTCACCTTACCTGATCCTCTTCTTCCATCACCATCACCTCTTTCATCCCACGAAGCATTGCTCCTAGTCCTCCCCCTACCTTCTCCGGGTCTTTTCCTGCCCTCATTCACCTTACCTGATCCTCTTCTTCTATCACCATCACCTCTTTCATCCCACGAAGCATTTCTCCTAGGCCTCTCCCTACCTTCTCCAGGTTTTCCCCTTCTCTCTTTCACCATACCTGATCCTCTTCTTCCATCACCATCACCTCTTTCATCCCATGAAGCATTTCTCTTAGGCCTCTCTCTACCTTCTACATGGTTTTTCCTCCCCTCATTCACCTTGCCAGATTCTCTTCTTCCATTATTACGCCCAACCCTTGAGCTATAAACATGCTCCTCCTCCGTATCATCATCATCATCACTTTCATCAGCATTTCTCCCAGGCCTCCCCCTACCCTCTCTGGGTTTTCCCCTGCCCTCAATTACCGTAGCAGACTCCTTTCTTCCATTCTTGGGCCCTCCTCTTGGACTCTCAACTTGCTGCTCCTCTTCATCCTCGTCTTCACAACTTTCATCATCCACATCAGAGTCAGAAAATTGCATTTCTTCTTCAGGCCCTTTGCCATCATCTTCCTCCTCGGTCACTCCTTCCTTCATTGTTTGTTGCTTAGTTGCATTAGGGCTAGGCACCCTTTTCAGCTTCTGCACTTCCTTCACCTTGTGCATCAGGTGAATATATTTATTTCTCATATCAATTAGTGGATTCTTGTCAACCAACAAACCTCTCTTATACCCCTCCCTCAAAACCACGGTATGAGTCCCAATTTTACCTGAACGATAGAATATGCCTGGATGATGAGCCAATGCCCGCTTAACCCTCGGCTTAAGACCCAAATACTCTCCTATACAAAGCATATTATCCCTCTCCGTCTTCTTGGTAACTAGAATATGGAGCAACTCATGCAAAACCGCAACCACCCACTTATCAGACACATCGCTATTAGGCTGAAGGTGAGATGCATTCTCATAAGGCGAAACATAGGGCAACTTTTGCCACTCATCAAGCCACTTCTTCAGCTTCTTATCCATCTCAAACCCTTTAGAAAACTCCAAAGAGAAAGCAACAGGCATGCCCTTTTCATACTCGGCATTCGCCTTCTTTGCCTTCTTCTCCATAACCGAAATAGCCAGTTCATTACTCCAACACACCAATTCCAGCAAACTCTCAACCCTATTTGACCTAATTGAAGCCTCATTAAGCTTTTTCACTTTAAAATAATCAGGGAACTCAGGAACTAATGTATCAACATAATTATCAGGAAGACCCAAATCCCATTTAAGCCTATCAATCAATTTCAAAGGAATTTCATTAACTCTACACAACATCAAAAGTTTCAACAATCTATCAGCAGCTCCTTTCCTAAATGTAACACTATCATAAACCAACTGTTCTTCAGCATCAAGATGAAGACTTTCTTGGGTTAATTTAACATGTGGGTGAATTCCAACATTACCCGGAAAATATTCTTCAAAGAAACAAGGATACTTACGGATAAAATCAATTGGGCGACATGGGATTCTGAGCTTCTCTATGTTGTCAACAATGGAGGAAAGAGGAAGAGATTTTGATGGCTCTGATTTAAGAAGGTTTTTAAGGTTGAGCACAAATTTGAGATCTCTTTCTTTCTCTACTGCGTGGTCTAATCCTCGATCTCGGACGAATTTGATTTCAATATCATCAAGAAATGTTCTGAAGCATTGGAAGTTTGTGGGGTTTTGGTAACGAGAGAAAAAGCGCACAACTTTAGATTTGATTTGCATCTTCTTGAACTAAGATTGTAATTTGGAGGAGAAAATGAGAGTGAGTTCAGTGTTTTTGGAAGGGTTTAAAGAGGGTTTTGCTCGCGTTGGCTGAAGAAGGTGCGCATAACAGCTAATTTGAATACAGGTGTTGGGCAGCTCGTCCGATAAACTTTTTTTTTTTTAAGAGAAATTTCATTAAAGGTCAAATGACATCTACAATATGTATTAAAGAAAGATAAGATACAATTAAAAAAGATCACATCAAATTCGTCTTTGGAAAAACTACAATGATCCAGATCGAGCAATACAACGCAGTCCCCTTGTATTTGCTGAATCAAACAGCTATTGATGATGAAGTCTATCATTCTGACATAGTTTGGGGAAGAACAATCTTGACCGATCCATGTTGACTGCATCTGAGTTTTTCCAATACCTTCATGTTGATAGTCTTGAACTTCAACCAATGAGAACAATTTTCCATACATAAAGACAAACAAACTAGACTCACAACTCCCATAGGGGAGAAGGAGATCTCCATAATAGAGACTAAAATCCCCATAGCAGGGCTTAAGAAACTCATAAAGAGAGACTAATTTATTCAACAAAATAAGAAAATAAAATAAAAACTGAAAATAAGAGAGAAAAATGGGCTTACCATGGATGATTTCATCCATGGCAGCCCCTAACTGATGAAGAAGGGGAAAGAGAGTAGAGGGGAGGCTAGAGAGAAACTAGGGTTTAGGGAGGAGAGGGCGTGGTCGTCCGATAACATAACACCAAAGAAATAATATTACAACAAATACACAAATTTTTCATCCTATATCCTTGACACATTTTTTTTATTCATCATACCTTTGATGTTTTCAAAATTCACCATATACCCCTTAGTTTTTTGATAATTCACCATGTGCCCTTAATACTTAAAGACTATCAACTTTTTTTATCATTAACCCCTGATTCCATTATTAAACCTTAATTAATTTATATTCCATTCATTTATCCTAACAAATTAACATTGAAACAACACCTAAGTTCAAAGAAGAAGAAGAGACTTGTGGAGGAAGAGTGCTGAAAGGGAACATTTGTGGTTTTTAATGGTGGTCAATTAAGGTTAACTCAAATAAGGGTTAATTAGGGTTTGGTAATGCATTTAGGGGTAAATGATTAAAAAAGTTGACATTCATTAGTCATTAAGGACATATGGTGAATTTTTTAAGAAATTGAGAGATATATGGTGAAATTTTGAAAAGTGTGAGGATAAGGTGATTAAAAAATTTTGTCGAGGGTATATGGTGAAAAATCCAAAAAATATAATATCTTAATTTTTTGTTCTATACTATTTTATTTTGTGTTGGACCAATTGACCTACCCAATGAAAATCCACCCAATATAAATAAACAATTAAAAAGTTATTATTTATATACGAGTTTGATTTCACTAAACAATTGTGTCTATCTCTAGGTGGATTACCCATTCGATATCTAGTAAATGTTTTATAGTATCTCATACTGATTATAGGTGTTTGGTTATAAATTGATTTGTCATATTTGTCATCAGATATTATCATATTGGGTGAATTTATAAAGTACCACATTGAGCGACTACTATACAATATCAATTATCAAGTGACTAATTATATACTTCCTCTGTTCTTTAATAATTGCAACATATAGGGGTTGCACTTTTTTTTTAAGAAGAAGAGAGAGATACAGAGAAATGAAAAAAGGGACTCATGTGATAAGGAAAGAGATAGAATGAAAATATAGTCAAATTTAGTATTGTTGCAATTAATATGAAACTTTCAAAAAATGGAAATGTTGCAATAATAGAAGAACATAGAAAGTATAAATATATGGCAGAGGATTCTTAGAATTGTAGCATGAATTGTCGTCGTGTATGTTTCCAGACGACCAATTCAAGAAGTTTATGATTAAATTACGGTTTTACTATTTCTCATCCTGTATTTTCTTATTATCGTCCGAAATGTGTATGATAATACGGTCATCCCACCCTTTCTCTCTCATTCATTCACTCATCTCTTTGGTCTGGGCGTCAATCTTCGCACAATAAGGTTATGTGCAGAAATCAGAATACGTGACTTTTTGTGTGAGAGAGTAGGAATGTCCCATAAATCCATGCGCATGTAA
Source organism: Beta corolliflora (assembly GCA_947648045.1). Lineage (NCBI taxonomy): Eukaryota > Viridiplantae > Streptophyta > Magnoliopsida > Caryophyllales > Amaranthaceae > Beta > Beta corolliflora. Next base: position 520,715 of record CANSZD010000820.1, read on the forward strand.
CCAACCCTTTTTGTGTAAGGCGTAAGCAACTAATGTGTTGGACAATTGGAGTTTCCTCTTTATGTATATCGGTGACCATTTAAAAAATATTCAAAAGCTAAATACTGATATTTAGCTCTAAAAATAGAAAGAGGATAATTTACAATGGTTACAATAAAAAATTGAAGTCATGATAACTTGTCTAATCTAGACGATTCATTTTTAATCTAAAACCATCACCATTCATTTAAATAACTTTTATAATTAAACTAAAACTAAACTAACAGTTATACATTAATAAATTCAAAATTAAAAGTTTGTCTAGTTTTTGGCAAATTTTCTTTTGAATGTTTTAAAGGGAAATGAAATCAATGGCCAAGATGAGTCACTGAAGATGGAGGGCTGAGATTAAATTATTGTGTAGCCACTAGAAAGCTTCCAAAGATAAAACATGCAATATTATCTTGGGTTCACGAGGATTTTGTGAATCAGATATCTGATTCCTTTTGATTGATTTTGATTCCTTTTATTATTGATATGTTTCCTTTATTATTAATTTTATTATTACCAATTTATTTTTATTTTCACTTTCATTTATAAAGTTTGTAAATGAGTTGATTTAATGTTTTTTTAAATTATTGCGTAGCCACTTAGAAAGCTTCTAAAGATAAAACATGCAATATTATTTTAGGTTCACGAGGATTTTGTGAATCACATATCTGATTCCTTTTATTGATTGATTTGTTTCCTTTATTATTATCAAATTATTTTGATTCCATTTATAAAGTTTGTAAATGAGTTGATTTAATTTTTTTTTTTGTGTGCAATGACATAAATTTGGGAGTAGGATTCGAGAATAGCATTACAATTTACAAGTGACAATGCACCAAAAACATCTGTCATAACTCATAACTCATAACTCATAAGAATATATCATGAGTGAATAAGGGGAAAACTACACGAAAAAACTCCCTTCTTCCATTCTCAATCTCATCATCTTCTCTTCTTTGTAACGCAGACGCTTCTATAATTCGGTGATTGAAAGGTTTGAATTTCTTCCCTAAAACTTCAGTCCATCGATGGTGCGCACGAGTGTAGGAATAGGATGGTGCGCACCATCCAAAACGCACCAAAAAACAAACAAAACGCGGAAAACTGGAAACTAAAAATAACCCAATGAACATCTTCAATATTCCACTGAACAATTAAAAATTTACCACATGGGAACCTTTTTTGAATCAACTATATGTTAATGCAGTGAACATCTGTTCATCTCCAATGAACATATAAGTAATGACAACATAAATATTTATCACAATGAACATATAAGTAATTTGAAAGAACATTTTGAAGACTTGGATGAACAAACTAACATTTGAATCAACAATATGTTAATGAAGTGAGAAATGAACAATAGTAAATCCCACAAATGTTTATTCCAAAATTGCAAATATCCATTGAAAATTAGCGTGTGTTCATTAGACTACAATGTCCATTGGAATAATCTTGATGTTTATTGGTTTACATGAATAATAGTAAATCCTACAAATGTTTATTCCAAAATTGCAAATTTCCATTGAAAATTAGTGTGTGTTCATTAGACTACAATGTCCATTGGAATAATCTTGATGTTTATTGGTTTACAACGCACATGGGGTGAAAAATTTGAGGAAAGAGAAATTGAGGTGGGTCCCACAAATGTTCATTGGAAAACTGCAGATGTTCATTGCAGACTGTTTAAACGCTGCGTTTTGAAGCGTGCGCACAGGAAGCACCATACTTCCGTGCGTACCTTCGAATTTTCGCCAAAACTTAATCTTTAGTATCTGTATTTTGTTATTCATTTTATACACTCTATTTACCTTCTACCTGTTGATATAGTTACTAATTACTTTATTATTATTCATTCATTAGTCACCTTCATAGTCATCATAGATCATAAATAGAATCCAGTTGTTTGTTCTGGGCTTTGGTTGATTTCAGATGCTGTAAAATGAAAGGGGTTGGCAAATTTACTTGAAATAATAATTGGGTCTGTGAGAATTTGTGGTTCAAAAATCGGATTATCAAGAACAGGCTTTGAAGAGCTAAAGTAATTATGGTGATCAAACACACTAATTGAACCCAATTTTGATCTTAATTAAACCCATTATAATTATTGAACCTTGTTGCGAGAACTGTGGACTTCCCAGTTCTGTATCTCCAATTCTCCATACAGACATGGAGTAGGTTGTATGATTAATCAAGGGTGCATTCTCTTCGCCTTTTTTTTTGTCGAACTTAAATAAACTAATCAACTTATTTGAATCTATTGGAATTTTTTTTTTGAGGGGTGAATCTATTGGAATTTATTGATTGTTATCATTACTTTTTTTCTATTTTATTGTTCATTCACATAATTACTTTGACATATTTAATTCCTACTAAGAATTCGTCGACATTTTATCATGTAGCTTGCCTAGTCACAGAAATCAGATAGGCATTTTATAACTCTTAGATTGCATGTTCCGATTTCTAATTCCATATAGAACTAATATCCATGTTAGGGTTTGTGCGTGGGAGGATTCATTAGTGGAATCATCATGATTCTTGGAGATAGCTTATATTATTAGCTTTTGTGCAATTGTGCTTAATGCTTATGTCAATAATCCTGTATTTTGGGATTCATTAATGGAAGCTTAAGGCCTAGGGAACAAGGGATAAATAATCCTGTATTTTGGGATTCATTAATGGAAGCTTAAGGCCTAGGGAACAAGGGATAAGACGGTATGCATTGAACCTCCCTACCTTGCTTTCTATGCATCCTGTTTCTTTTGAGTTGAACTTTTTTTTTTCCTAGACTACTACATTAACTAGTATTACATTCTTGGCTGCGTATGATTAACAGGCTAGTTGATGTGCGTGCTTCTTATTTTGCGAAGAAACAACACTTTAGGTCATATGATCGATGAGAAGAATATGTAAAATATAGGTTAAAGGTATCTATCTCATCTGTTGACTACCACCATGGAAAGAAATTGCATCCTTCTAAATGATCTTGTAGAGGACATACTACTAAGGCTGCCAGTCAGAGACTTATTGCGATGGAGGTGTGTGAGCAAAGAGTGGTGTGCCCTCATTGATACCCGTAGCTTCATCGAGAAGCATTACTTGGTTCAATATTCATTTGCCATAAGGTCAGGGAAGGGGCATTGTTTAACATCGAAATGTGGGTTGTGACCCAATTTGATGATTGTGGAATCCCTTTGTCATGGCAACACTTATTTAGCATTGGGACAACACCAACTCCTGCCAAAGTTGGTATGTATGTTAAGACATCACTAATTGACGGTGATCTTGTGGTGTCATATCTGGTTCCATATGACAACACAACATATGATGAAATCGAGGACTACCTTAGTACCTTTATAATCCCTCAACCGGTGAGTTCAAGAAATTAGTATTAGACTTTGAATTCCATTGTGGATATTTAGAGAGTTTGTTTCCATTGTCAAAGAAACTAAAGTAGACTTAGAGATACAATGTATTAATTTAAGGTTTTTTGAGGTTGGTGTATCAAGAAACATTTTTTGCTTTCATAGTTGCATTACTGCTTTGTTTATGTTGTGATTTAGTATATATATATATATATATAGGTTTAAGGTCATATGAGAACCACTCGTATGGTGAGAACCACTCATTTTTCCTCATTTTTCGAAGATTTTGCTTATTTCACAACGTTTTTGCTTATTTTATGTTTTGCTTATTTTATGTTTTTGCTCATTTAACATTTTTGTGCTCATTTCGTAACGTTTTTACTCATTTTACGTTTTGCTCATTTTACGTTTTTTTTCTCATTTAACTTTTTTATTATGCTCATTTTACGTTTTTCTCGTTTTACATTTTTGCTCATTTTACGTTTTTGATCATTCAACGTATTCTACTCGTTTTATGCTTTTGCTCATTTTTTTTCACTTTTACTCATTTTTTTCACATTTACTCATTTTCGTAACGTTTTTACTCATTTTTGTTCTCATTTTACGTGTTTGATCATCCAACGTATTGTGCTCGTTTTATGTATGAACTGGGGCCTCTATAATGCTTTCTTTCGCGTTATCTTAATTTTTTGATTTTTTTGTTAAAAAAGATTGTCATTGCTTTAGTTTATGGTATTGTTGGAGTTGAAGAGGATTTATGTGTGGAGAAGACTAAGAGGAATACCATTTAGAAGTATTATGCAAGTCTGCAGTCTACCAGTGTATTGAAGAATTGACCTTCAATTATGAAAGTGTATCCTTAGCTTTCCAATGTTTGGTTGTTAGAAAGAAAATTATGGGTAAATCCTTAGTTATACTTTTATACTTGCATGTTCTGTTTTTCTATAGTGTTCCCTTCAAAAGCGAGAGAAAAACCATGGCGTAGAGGAAAACCCTCTTAACAGATATTGAGATCAAACTAGTGGAAACTAAAAATTTCCGTAGATTTTTATTGATTTACTTTTTAACATGTTTCTATTTTGCATATCGGTTCATCTCTTGTAAGTAGAGCTGACAAATGGGTTGTGTGTGTAAATCCAAAGCAAACTAGACGTATTCAGGTTTTACCAACGCATTTTCGATTGCGTCGATGTCTAATTTTGAAATTATTAATTTTTTGAATTTTAGCATGTTATTATGTGTTTTGGCTCATAACCTATCATCTGGCTGACTGGCTAAGTGGTGTCAAAACAGGTTCTCAAACAGGTTCTGGGTATACCCACGGCGAACCAGGTCAGACCCGGACAGGTCAGGATTCTGATTGTCAGTGCCCTAGGTCATAATTGGTCAGGTTTTGTTCAACTGGGTCGAACACATTTGAATCATGGGATTCCCGAGTGCTTGGGACAGTCCGAGTGTTCCATTTACAAGTCGATCCATTCCGGGTATGATCGGCCCGTGGCAATTTTTTTGCCGGGTTTACGCAGGTCGTATTTAGGTTTCATGTACGGTTGAGTTAAGTCAAATGTACTCGGGTTGAATTAGTAATGACCTTAGTTCGATCATTGTGAAACATCGGGTCCATTCGCTATTGAACGTCAGTTCAACTTCGGGTAACTCCTGATCGGGCCATCTTGATTTTGTTATGGATTTTGTAAACGAATCATATTAATAAAAGTATTAAGATCGACATATATATACATATGTGTGTATGCGATAAATATATGGATGACAATGAAAAACCAATAAAAACACTATATTGATTACCGTGATGTTTAGTGTATTCTCTTATTCAACTCTTATTTCGAATAATCAACTGCGTAAAACCACTCTAATGAGTAAAGGAGTAGAACGACTCTTCATATGTTTTAATATTATATATTATAACCAACGACAATAATAACGAGTAGACGATCAATTCCAAACTTTATATAAATGATTTATTATTATAAGCATTATGATTGATATATAAGTTTGTAAATAGCTATGATGGTAATGAGAATAATAATACTAATAAATTAAACATAAAGCGACAATGATAATAGGTAAAAATACAAATAATAACAGTAATAGTAACAAGGCTAACAATAGCAATAGTAATACAAAATAAGAACAGAAATACTAACAATAGCAATAACAATATAAATACTAATATGTTGAATCATTTTAATATAAGATTGATATCAAAATAATTGTAAAACCAATCTAATACTCTATTGATTATAAATTAGTATAACGACTCTTAATATGTTATAATACTATATATAACAAATGACAATCATACATTCATATGTTTACAACAACGGTTCATATGAGGCCTAAGTGATTATAACGAGGGTTCATATGTTGCACAATAATAATAATAATAATAAATTATACCCTCAAATCATTATCCCCTATAAAAGCTAACCATAACTTATTAAAATAAGTTAACTGTTAACAAGTAACAACCATAAGTTAAGTAAAATAGTTAACAAGTACTTACTAGTTACTAAATAGTAACTTGTTAACAATCATATAGTTTAATACTAGTATAAGATTAACAACCATAACACTCCCTTATCTTTATAAGTTATAAGACTATTTAAGTTAATTTTTTTTATGTTATACTATAGTTTAATACTAGTATAGTATTTATAGTCTTCTCTTAACTTTGTATGTATATGTCAATATGTGACTATAAAGAAACTATTTTATCAGTAGGCTTATATATGTTAGTACGATATAATAATATTGGAACCATTCTAGCTAATACGTGAATGATTATTAATGAGTATCGACTCTCGTGTTACAGCAAACCGGGCCTAGCTATCCATCAACCTATCGGTCAAAGTTCGGTCAAAGCTTGGCTCGTTGGGGCTCGACTCGAGTTCGGGATCGGCTCGAGACTATAACGAGCCGAGCTTGAGCCTCCTTGAGTTCGGCTCGAGAGTTCGTGAACAAGCTCGAAAACATTTTTGATTGTTTTTATGTAAAAAGTAAAGTCCCACATCGATAGAAAAAATAAACACCAACCTTATTTGACCTATATAATCTTATTACCCTTTAAGTCTTTTCTTATAATTCTTGTTTGATTTGTCTTATATTATAAAATTGGATAGTCATTAAATATGCAAGACCCAAAAACTTGGACTAGTATAAAATTTATTCTTCTACTATAAATATAATTCCATCACTTTCATCTTGGAAAAAAGAACACAACCAATAAACATTACATATTTACATTTGCAAATTAAATTAATACACCTGCAACCATCAAACATTACATGCACGTATAGCTAGCAAACATTTGTATATTTGCACCGTAGTATTGAACATGCATCAGAGTTGATGAATTGATTTTGTTGGGGTTTATGAATCCCACATCGAAGAGGCAAAGTAAAAACATCATACTTGCAAGTATAAAACGGACATGATTCAGAATTACAAATGTATCTCTTCTTGGTTCTAGCAGTAGAACCATTAGCGGACCTCTTGTTTGGGATTTTCAAAGTTTCACATTAGAGAGGAAGAAAGAGTAACAAGGAACTCTTTGTATTAAAGGGGCTTGTATAGATAGTAGAATGTATGGTTGTTGGGCCTTACATATTTAATGTAAATTAGCCTGACATCCATATTTATCAAGAGTTTGACAAGATTTTATTGGGCTAGCCTAAAGGCCCGATGAATATTAAGCTAAACTTTTTTAAAAAATTTTAAAATTTCGAGCCGAGCTTCGTTTTTTCTTTTCGAGCTCGAGCCGAGCTCAAATTTCTGAGCTCGACGAGCTTCAAGCTCGAGCCGAGCTCAACCTCATCTGCTCTCGAGCCGAGTCGAGCTTCAAAATAAGAGAGCAATGTACACAAATAATTCAAAAATAAATGAAAATAAAAATATGAACAAGTACATGATATTCAAAGTTTAACCCTTAAATTAAATGCAATTTAATTAATTATTAAATGTAAGCAATTTTATAAATTAACATATTTAAATGATTTTGTAGATATAAAAAATATTGAATTTTGTAATATCTGGTTGAGTACGGTCGGGTTCGGGTTTGAATGCGAGTGCCTGCAGTCGGGTCGGGATATAATCTTGCTGAGTGCTCGGTCGGGTATGGGTAATCCCGAGGTCGGAGTTTTGGTCGTAGTGACTCGACCCTCACAGGTCGAACCAGGTTCAAGTCAAGTCAGAATCAGGTTGACCCAACGGTCAGATCTGTTTCTGACACCACCAGATTGGCTTGTACCCTGTTATCGTGTTGGATCACCTTTGTCACACGGACCTATATGGCCCTAGGCAATATGAAAGTTTTGTGCAGTCGATAAATGTTCCACAAAAAGCCGTGTTGTTTTCTTAATGAGTCATTACTAGCAATGCATTTGATTTGTTCCCAATTTCTAAAATCAAACCTAAAAATATTTAAATAGAAAAAAATTAGTACACCCTTGGTAGTTGGTACAGGGCCCTCCAAATCAATCCACCTGCCACTAGTGACTGTCAAAGAAAAACTAACTGCCCCTTCATTGCTATGATGACAATATTAATAGTGATATAACTGGTAGTTCTATGGCGGAGCCGAGTTGGTCCCGGGACCAACCATTATTGGGAAAAAAAATCAAGAAAATCTCACCTCTTGACACAGCAAGACAGAGGAGGGAGAAGAAAGGCAGCAACCAACCCCGTGGTGACGCCAAAGCGTCGGTGTCGGAGGTTCAAAATTCTCAAACGGGGTGAATTGCATTAGCGTCAGCTCATATTCCAATAAGGAAAAGATTATTATTACCTCAAAACCGAGTCCAATACTACTAGATTACTTAAAGCAAGCACTCAACAAAAGCAGTAGCTAAGGCTTGAGACTAGCATTCCAATAGTACACATCCTATCAAGTAGCATTTTAAGAAACATAATTCTGGCGAGAAATAAAAACTTCTTCATAGTTCAAGCAAAGGTAATTGATACGTCATTCTATTCTATTTGTTGTGGGTTGGATAATGGACCAATCAACAAGTTATGGCTAAAAATGGTTTCATGTCATTCAAGTTAACAATGCATTAGCAAATGGAAGTTCTGAATATGGATAAAGGTGCTAGAGAGAAGTGTAAGCACGAGAGAGGAAGAGAACGAGTGAGTGAGGGAAATGGGTTTTTGGGTTTTTTCAAGTAGAAATTTTGTGGCTCCGGCGAGATGCTGAGATCCTTACATCCACACAAGAAGAGGGGTGAGGGGTGAGGGTGAGGGTGAGGCCGTGAGGAAGAGAACTAGTGAATTAGAGAGTAAAATTTGATTTTTTAGTTTGTGATTTAAGTTCTTGGTATGGTGATTTACTTATTTAGTGAATTTAAATATTAGTTTTGAGTTGGGAACAACTAATATGAGCGAGATTAGTAGATTATAAAGTGATTCCAAATATGAAAACTCGCCAATAATAATTGTGAGACTTTGTAAGTACTATTTGGCTATAATATGGATTTTTATTGCTTTTGGAATGGAACTTTTTATGAAGGGTTTTCTAATAATTAGCTATTGGTTATTGTGATATTTTTGGTGGATGGTGGTGTGACCAACCATTATCAAGTTCCTGGATCCGCCACTGGTTCTATCACTAGCAAAGATTAAGTCAACTTTAAGCCTAGAAGACTGATCATTATGGATTCCCTAGTCGCATACATTACCATCACCAAGTCCCTATGGACATGAGAAAGATCGCATTTCAATTTTTCGCACATATTTCCACAATTCCAGTCACTTTGTTTTCAATAATCTAGTAGAGTAAATTGTTTTGCATCTATTTGTTCTGCATATTAAGCTTACTAAATGATACAATACGGACTCTGTGGTTAATGGTTATCACACTGTAACATTAAGGGCTTCCTTGTGCCAATAAGAATAATATTAAACTTAGCCAAGCAATAATATTAAGTGGCTTGGCGCCATGGTCAATTATCGTCGATTGCATGTAAATTATAAAAATTAGACTGATAATTAGAACAAGAAAATAGAGGAAGATCGAGGAATACAAAAGTATGATAATATTTTTGTAGATATTAAAAATAACTTCTCCGAGAAGTCATGTAAATACTTATTCAGAGCACATCATGATGTAACTCTGAAAGGTAAAAGAGTGCCTTTTTCGTCGTCATTGTGGAACCATTTAGACAGGTACGTGTTGCGCCTCCTCGAGAACAATTTTGAAAAGATTTTAAGTCTGATGTCGCGCACAATCTTATCTCGAGAAAATATGTGATAGACTTAGTAGTCCTACAGTGAATTTTGGGGATGAGTTTTAATTTACTACATATGGCATCATAATATTGCTGAATAGTATATGACGTTTTCAAGACTTCTGAATTAGAAGGACGTATACCTGCATCCAAAAGTAAAGCCAATAAGAAGATACTCATTACCAAGGACCATTGGGTCCAATGGTATGGAGACCAAGGTTCAAATCTTGGTGGAAGCAAAATTTCAATATTGTTGGGGAAAGGGGGGGGGGTTGGGGCTTGTTAGGCTCTCTGGGTGAGTGGCCCTGTGTGAGGGTAGCCTAGAGGAAAATCATATTACCACGGGTTCCCGAAAGAGGGCAAAAAAAAAATGAAAAGAAAAAAGAAAAGAAGATACTCATCAAGAAAACTTTAGTATTCGTATCATTGGTAATTTAGGAGGGTTAAATTACCAGACTGTCCTAAAGCCTTGAATATTTCTTCATACATCTTCTTGAAAAGAGCAAGAGAGGTTTTAAAGTAATCTGCAACTGACTTTTGTGAGCAACTTCCATGCTTCTCCCATTGGTACCTCCAGAATTCGTTTTCTGTGTTGTAGTAGCTCGGCCAATATCGTAAAAGTTCGCCTCTTATAGGCTACGCCAATATTGTAGATAATTCATTAGTTGAATGAAAAACATGTATTCTTATTTGAAAAAAAAAGAAAAAGAAGAATAAAGGGAATTCATTAAGGTCAACATACTTTTAAAGCTGAAGCACTAAAAGCTTCTGATGTACAGTTGTGCAAGCTTTGACCACTGGCATCAGCTGGCCACACTCCATGTAACCGGAAGCTTTTAGGAGGGGTCTTGTTGCATGGCGACTTAAGCTCACACATAGACATAGGCCATTCAAAAGCCACCAACGCAAATGGTTGACGTAGCGGTGGTTTAAGAGCAGCACCAGGTGGTGTTAGAATACAATAATAGAGGGTTGAGATTAGCATGATGGTGAGTATTTGTATTGAGATAGCCATTGCAAATTTGCAGTAGGAAGATTTCTGTAACTCCTACGTATAAAGATTATGGGAGGGAATTTAGGAATGATATGGTGCATGCATGGTGATTGGTGAAGGAATTGCAAGGTCTCTTATATAGACGTAGATGTAGAGGTAACAATCATAAATTTACTCCAAAAAAATCATAATAGACATAAAACTGAAATAAAATACTTTTGAGAAGAGAAGGGAGAACGCAGAGAAATTGAAAATTGAAATAAAATACTTTTACTCTAGAACTTTTTATTGGAAAAAACTTATTAAAATAGCTATTTTATTGGGAAAGACTTAATAAAAAACTTTTTTTATTGAAAAAGACCTATTATAATACTTCCCTTTGTTACTTAATGCAATCTCAACGTTTTTCGGGCAAAAAGTCAATTTTTCAACATTGACTTTTATCCTTCCTTTCTCATATAATGGGACTACTCTATTTTAATGTCATTAATACACCTCAAAAGGAAAAAAAAAAAAAACTATTTTGATGTCATTAATACACCTCAAAAGGTAGCAAACTGTCATTAGAATCCATAGCATGTTTTTTTCATTTGTCTCACTGCTCACATTATGAATTCATTAATGAAACCAACTTTACCCTTCTTTCTGTTTCCAATTCTTTTTCTTTCCCTCCCATTATATTAATTGTTCCCAACCCCTAATAAACTGGAAAATGTGAATAACATGCGAAAGCCCCCATTGAAGAACTCAAGCTCTCTAACCCAAATGAGTCTAGATCCTCTAGAGTTTTAATAAAACTCTACAAGGTAGAGTTGTATCTGAATAATACATTTTAAAATCAAGGGCTCATATCGGTGGGAATGGAAAAATAAGGGGGTGGATTTTTTGTCAGAAAAAATAGGAGGGGTTTTGGAAAGAAAATATATGAGCCATTAATTTTTTATTCAATGGTTGATATTGCTCAAACTCTACCTTGTAAAGTTTTTTAGAACTCTAGAGGATCCAAACACAACCCAAATTAAACAAGCAAAGGTAATATCTTTATCTCCTTCATTTTTTTGAAAATTTGAGCAGGAAAGACAAAATTGGAGGGGGTAAGCTTCCAAACCTTGCCTTCAATGACTTTTACAGTGGTATACTAGGGTTTTTTACCTCTCCACCTTTACTCCTTGTACGGATTATCATTTATCACGTAGGACAAAGAATTGACCACCAACAAAAAAAGGAAAGTCTTTGCAAGATGATAGAGGAGAGAGGGAGGAAGATTCCAAGTTCTTCAACTGGTAGTTGGGGAGTTGGGAAGTTGGGGAGTAATGTGCAGTAAATGGGAGATAAGAGGAAAAGGTTTGATAGGGTTAAGGGATTAATGAGAAAGGGATAAAATTAGGGTGGTCCTATTAAATAAGAATGGGAGGGAAAAAAATCAATGTCGGAAAATTGACTTTTTGGCCGGAAAACGTTGAGATGGTCTGAAGTAACAAAGGAAGTATTATAATAGGTCTTTTTCAACAAAAAAAGTTTTCATTAGGTTTTTCCTAACAAAATAGCTATTTTAATAGGTTTTCCCAACAAAAAGTTATTTACTCTACTTTTCCTTTTCTTTAACCTGGTATTTTATTTCAGTTATAGGCAAAGTATGAACTATGAAGACCATCTCCAATGGGAACACTCAATACCTGCTGTTTTGTTGTAGCATTACCAGCCTTTCTTTTTTTTATTACTTTTGTACTGTCTCTTCTAATTTTTTGAATATACAATACAACCTAACTCAGTCACTCGCATAGCAACTCTTTTGATTTTTCAACTTTCAATATTGTTTTTTTTCTTTCTTCAAATCAAAGACCAAGTAACACATTATAATACTAGTGGTTGTTTGGTATACAGTAAATTATGTAGGCAATATAAATTCCCATGATTTTTTAAATTGGATAGTTGTTTGGTTAACATAAAGTGGGGAAAATGGGAGCAATGAAAATTCCTGGGAAATTGAAATTCCCATAAAACGTGGAAATATATTCACGTAGCCCTTCCTTGGTCATTCAAAATTCCCACATCAATTCATGGGAATTACAAATTCCTTGATATTAACCAAGCACATTAGTCAATATCCTAGGAATTACAAAAGGGAATTAACTTCCTAGGAAATGGAACTTCCCATGGGAATTAAATTCCCATGTAATACCAAACAACCACCTAATATCATATCATATCATCATATACTAATCAAGTTAGAAAAATTAGCCTACGTGTCATCCATATGTTTGCTCTCGCCATTTGGCAAACCAAAAATCGACCATACTCTATTTTAATACACATGTCAACCGTATAAGAATCACTGTCCACGTGGATTTTGATTTAAATGGGTCGCCTTTTGATTATGCTTCCCAAATCAATTATAATCTGTAATATTTAGCAATAAATCATGATCATTGATCAGCGTTAATCATAAGCAAATTGATTAAATGATTTTAAATCATTGCCTAAATTATACACGTGAATTTAGGAAATAATCAATTACATTTTAAATATAGTTAATATCTAAAGTCATTTTGCATCAGATAAAAAATATCTAAAGTCATTGAACTTGAACCTACCCCCACGTTACTAAATGATTCAGAGGGCCAAATTTACTCAAAACAAAAACGTGGTTTCATTGTAAAGCTATCCTAGAAGTGAAGAATGTCTTTAAAAAAAATAGCAAGTCGCACAACTTTGAGCCTAAGAAAGGTTCTAACATCCAAAAAGTGAGAGTGAGGTAATTTAAAAAAAATAGCAAGATTATATAATGTCTTTTAAGTGCATGAAAAGTAGAAAAGGGATCTTTTGAAAAATACTACTGTCACATGTCGCATAACTTTGAACCTAAGAAAGGTTCTAACATCCTTAATTTTTTTTAGAGACTTGGAGACGGACTAGTATGATTCATATATATAAAACAAAATAATTTATGTTACATGACATCTTTAAAACAATTTTACACATATGTCAAGCTAGCTATAGAGAACAATCCTATGTGTCGTTAATTCATTCTTCTATCGCCACATGTACATGCACACCAAAATTTCACAAATTTTCGTTCAACGTGCCCATAAATCACGGTTGATATATTAGGTAAATTTCGTACATAATTGAATACATTTTCGGAAAGAAATATTACATTTTATAATTTTTTTATAAGGTTAATACTTTTTCAAAATAGAAGGAATCAACATTAATTAAGATATGATGTATGGACATATAATCAATTTTGTGATTTTAGGGATTTTTTTTAAAAAAATCATGCCACTTTTATGCTTACCAAATAATAACATTCATTTCAATATTGTCCACACTATATATAAGTCTTAAAAAACCGAAAATACAACTTGACCATAGCCATATTCTTATATGTTTTTATAGGAGTGAGAAGGAAACAAGGGTAGCAGCACAAGAAATTGCAAAGGATAGGAAAATCATAAGAAAAACATTCCACCTTTGGTGGTTTTCTCTGGGACGATAATGTAGGAACAAAAACTGGTAACTAAATTGATACACTTAACTGACCACCGTGGCGTGAGAAAATCACTGCCCTAAAGTTGAATTTGCCCCGTAACAACACACGGACTCACATCAATCAACCTCCAGGGATACACGGCCTCTGCGTTTCCAGTGTTGACAGAAAAACAGATTGAGAACGTTCTTGAATACTGCCCAGGAATCACGAAGGAGAGAAGAAGAAATTGTGTTTATGTGTTTCTGTGCCTTAGAGAATCCAAGAGCACTGATATATATAGGGAGAGGAAAACCAACGAAATCAGAACGTGGCTGAGATCGTGGGAAAAACGGTCACATTATGGGAAGAGTAATGGCCGAAAATAAGGAGAGAGATTAGGGGAGAAAACGGCATTAAAAAAAGGGAAAAACGGTAACTTAAGAACTGATAAAAACGGTCATAAAAATGCCAACATATTTCTGACCCAAAACTATAGTTAAGTTAAGTTTAAAGCCCAAGGCCCAAGGCCCAAGGCCCTGGTCCGGTCAGGGCGGGCGGCGGCGCGCGCGTGTGGCAATCACACATCACCACTTACCCACTAAAAGCCTCATTGCTACTCAACTCAAAGGGAAGAGGAAGAGTAATGGTTATAAACCTTACTCTTCCCTTATATTCTTTCAATGTGGGACAAAAGGAAAAATGACTCTTCATATTCTTTTGAAGCAAACTTAAAGTTTATACTAAAAACTCCAACAATCCCCCACATGATTCAAAAGAAGAAAACAGAAAGAAACAGGGCTGAAAAAGATGATCTGGGCAATAGATACTAGGTTTTGAAGTATCAATGTCTTATGGACTTGAATTGACACTCAGTGCATACAAATATGTCTTACTGTCGTAATAGGTAGATCTCTCTTTGAACCTTTCACGAGGTTAGCAAACCATAGATGCGCACTCAACCTTTTTCAAATCAAGAAACGTTCTCGCAATTGTAATATCAGTGCCCCACAATTTACCTGGATTTTCATGAATGCTCTAGAGAGCCTAAGCCTTTTGACTCTCATAGGGGATTGGGCGTAACCCCCACATTCACATAGGTAAGTTCATCAAGTTTGTACTGTCACAAACCACCTTAAGTAAGGCTATGAACTTATTAAGAGCTATAAGCTCAACCTCACACATATAACAGTATAATAAAACAAAATACTACATCACTTTTATTACTAGGAATGGTAGTAGTATCAACAACTTGAGTTCTTTTGTGATTTCGTTTGACCCTTTGAACTTAGGAATTCCTAAGAAGGGTATCCATCACAATTCACTCCACAATAGGCTTTAAACCCATTTCTTGTGCTGACTCCAGCACCACTTTTCTACAAAGGCCTTTGGTAAGAGGATCAGCAATATTCCTCTCTGACTTTACATACTCGAGTGACAACACATTATTTTTAACTAAATTTCTAACTATGGCATGCCTTAAGCGAATATGCCTTCTCTTGCCGTTATAGGCTTGATTATTCGCTACCCCAATTGCTGCTTGCGAGTCACACCGCATAGAAACTGATGGAGCTGGCTTCCCCCACAATGGAATATCAGCAAGCAAACTCCTGATCCATTCAGCTTCTTGTCCTTGCCAATTCTAAAGCAATAAATTCAGATTCCATGGTAGATTTGGCAATACATGTTTGCTTTGATGATTTCCATGATATAGCTCCACCAGCAAGAGTAAACACATAACCGCTAGTAGATTGAATTTCATCATTATCCGACACCCAATTAGCATCACAAAATCCTTCAAGAACACAAGGTGTCCTTTGATAATGTAGACCCCAATTGATAGTGCCTTTTAGATACTTCAACAATCTAATCAAGGCAACCCAATGCACTCGATTAGGACTGTGAGTATACCTGCTCAATCTACTAACAGCATAAGCTATATCAGGTCTAGTATAATTCATCAAGAACATTACACTACCAATTATTTTTGCATATTGTTCTTGGGATATACTATCACCCTTATTCTTTTTCAAATGAATACTAGAATCATATGGGGTTTTCACTAGAATACAATCAAATTGATCAAACTTCTTTAATATTTTCTCAACATAATGAGATTGATTTAAAGATATCCCATATGACGTTCTAGTAATCTTTATTCCAAGAATAACATCAGCCTCTCCTAAATCCTTCATCTCAAAACAAGAATTGAGCTAGGAAACCCTTAGTTGCATTTACTACGTCTATATTGGTCCCAAAGATTAACATATCATCCACATATAGACATATGAAAACGCAACCAAGCTCATCAAATTTGGAATAAACACAAGCATCAGAATCATTTACCAAAAAACCATTTGAAGTAATAGTTTGATGAAATTTATCATACCATTGTTTCGGTGCTTGTTTTAAACCATACAAAGATCTAATAAGCTTGCATACCTTGTCCTCTTGACCAGGAACCTCACATCCTTCAGGTTGCTTCATGTAGATCTCCTCATTTAACTCACCATTCAAAAATGCAGTTTTCACATCCATTTGATGCACAATCAAATCATGAATAGATGCAAGTGCAATTAATGTTCTAATGGTGGCTACCTTAGTCACAGGAGAATAAGTATCAAAAAAGTCTAAACCGTGTTTTTGGCGATGCCCTCCAACTACAAGTCTAGCCTTATACTTGTCTAAAGACCCATCAGGCTTACATTTCTTTGTAAAGATCCATCTACTACTTAGGGCCTTACAACCTCTAGGAAGGTCTGATAAAATCCAAGTATTATTACTCATAATAGACTCGATTTCACTGTTAATAGCCTCTAACCAAAAACTTGAGTGTACAGATCTCATGGCCTCAGCATAGGTTCTCGGGTTCTCTTCCAATACAAGCACATTGACATCTTGCTCATCTAAACACTCTTTTTCAGCTAGAAAGGTAGTAATAAAATCAGGTCCGAAACTAGACTCAATTCTAGCTCTCTTACTCCTTCTAGGTTCTAAGGTCTCACTAGATGATGCAATGTCATGATGCACAGAAGATGAAGATGCAGTAGGCAAGCATGATAGTACACTAACTTTCATAGGAAAAACATGCTCAAAGAATTCAACATCTCTTGACTCTCTAATAGGACCAAAACCAGACGCATCCTTAAGAATGAGCCTATATGCAGCACTGTTAGAAGCATAACCAATAAAAATACCATCTACAGTCTTAGGTCCAATCTTATTTCTTTGAAAGTCAGGAAGACCAATCTTACCCAAACACCCCCACACTTTGAGGTAACCCAAATTAGGCTTGAAGCCTTTCCACAATTCATAGGGAGTCTTATCTAACTTCTTATGGGGAACTCGGTTAAGAACATAGCAAGCAGATAAAATAGCCTCACCCCACATGTTAGTAGGCATACCTGAACTAATAAGCATTGCATTCATCATATCCTTAAGAGTCCTATTTTTCCGCTCAGCTATTCCATTTTGTTCGGGTGTATAGGGAGCTGTAACCTCATGAATAATCCCATTAGACTCACAAAATTTCTTAAGGGAAAGTCCATCATAGTCTCCACCCCTATCTGATCTCACCCTCTTAATCTTAAGGTCCAATTGGTTCTCAACTTCGGCTTTATAAATTAGAAATTTTTCTTCAGCCTCATCCTTAGAACTCAATAAATATACCTTAGTATAACGTGAGAAGTCATCAACAAATGTAATATAATACTTCTTTCCTCCCCTACTCATGGAATTCTTAAAGTCACCTAAGTCACTATGGACTAACTCTAATAAAGAAGAGGAACGAGATACATTTTTGTTGAATGCTTTCTTAGGGTGCTTAGCTTCTACACATACTTCACATTTATCAAAAGATGTATTGCTAAAGTCAGGAATAAGACTAAGTTGTTTTAGCCTTTTAACAGATGCAACATTCACATGACCTAGTCTAGAATGCCATAAAGAAACAGACTCAGCAATATAAACGGAAGCATTAGAGTTCTTATTATCAATAACAACATCCAAAACAAAAAGTCCAAAGATTACAAAAGCCTTTACCCACAAAAACACCATTTTCGGTTAATACAAGTTTATCGATTCAAAAGCTAACTTAATCCTGCATTCGTTTAAAAGAGAACCGAAATGAGGTTACTGCGGATGTCGGGAACATGCAAAACATTCGCAAAGCAATGGTTTTCCGGAAGTTAATTTCAGGAAAACCTTTCCTTTGCCTAGAACACTCACAGTGCTTGAGTTGCCCATGAAGACGCATTCTCCTTCTGAAACTTTGTTGTAGTCCTGGAACATCTCCTTGTTGGCGCAGATGTGACGAGTTGCACCAGTATCAACGATCCATTCAGCAACATTGCTTACCAGATTGACCTCAGACACCACAGCAGCAATGATGTCGTCTTCAGCAAGGTTGGCTTGAGCTTTGTTGACTTTGGCTTTGTTTGGAACTTCCTTTCTTTGACGGCAATCCTTGGCAGAATGCCCAAACTTACCACAAACGAAGCAATTTCCCTTAAACTTGTTATAATTCTGCCTTGTACCATGAAACTAATTTGGACCCTTACCTTTTGGTCCTTTACCTGCAGCAGCTTTATTTTCCACAAGATTAGCAGAAGAGGAAGAATGATCAACTGATTTCCCATTCCTTTGGATACGGTTTTGCTCCTCAATCTTAATGTGGGAAACTAATTCCTGAAGGGTAAAGTCTTTCTGCCTATGTTTCAAGGAATGAACAAAATTTTCCCAGGATGGTGGTAATTTCTCAAGTAAACAGTTGGCTTGGAACATATCAGGAATAGCCATACCCTCAGCCACAATATCAGCACACAAATGTTCATACTCATGAACTTGATCTAGAACAGGTTTATCATCAGACATAGAAAACTTCAACCAACGACTACATGCATATTTCTTAGTCCCAAAATCATCAGTACCATACTTAGCATTCAAAGCATCCCAAATATCCTTAGCATTTTTCGACTTACTATAAATCATGTATAGGGCAGAAGTCATATAATGCAGTAACATCCCACGATAAGTCTTATTATCTTTCACAAAATCCCTAATGTATTTTCGGGGAGCAAAGCATCAGACAAACAAGATAATCTACCCCAATTTGACCCAAAAAAATTCCATCTTATCAGACCACATTTTATAATTTTTCCCATCAAACGGATCTAATTTAGACATATCAGGAACAAAGGGATTGGTAATAGGGACAGCATTTAGAATACGCATAGGATCATTAGGAATTTGACCAGCCATAGTTCCGAAAAATAGATTAAACAAAATTCAACTTTAGAATGTAGGAACAAAAACTGGTAACTAAATTGATACACTTAACTGACCACCATGGCGTGAGAAAATCACTGGCCTAAAGTTGAATTTGCCCCGTAACAACACACGGACTCACAGCAATCAACCTCCAGGGATACACGGCCTCTGCGTTTCGGTGGTGTTGGGAAAAACAGATTGAGAACGTTCTTGAATACTGCCCAGGAATCACGAAGGAGAGAAGAAGAAATTGTGTTTATGTGTTTCTGTGCCTTAGAGAATCCAAGAGCACTGATATATATAGGGAGAGGAAAACCAACGAAATCGAACGTGGGCGAGATCGTGGGAAAAACGGTCACATTATGGGAAGAGTAATGGCCGAAAATAAGGAGAGAGATTAGGGGAGAAAACGGCATTAAAAAAAGGGAAAAACGGTAACTTAAGAACTGATAAAAACGGTCATAAAAATGCCAACATATTTCTGACCCAAAACTATAGTTAAGTTAAGTTTAAAGCCCAAGGCCCAAGGCCCAAGGCCCAAGGCCCTGGCCCGGTCCGGGCGGGCGGCGGCGCGCGCGTGTGGCAATCACACATCACCACTTACCCACTAAAAGCCTCATTGCTACTCAACTCAAAAGGAAGAGGAAGAGTAATGGTTATAAACCTTACTCTTCCCTTATATTCTTTCAATGTGGGACAAAAGGAAAAATGACTCTTCATATTCTTTTGAAGCAAACTTAAAGTTTATACTAAAAACTCCAACAGATAATAATGTAGGAAGAGCAGAGAAAGAACAGATTACTCAACATGCACAGTTTAAGCTTGGTGGAGCGTTGACTACATTAATATTGGAGAAGAAACACGGTTGCATAGACGGGAGAGGGAGGTTTTAGGGTTCTTGGAGTTGAGAGGGAGTTACTCGCAAAGTTGGCCACAAAGAAGGCAGCGACGGGAGAGGGAAAGGGGAGAAGGGGTTGGGGGGAAGGTGGGGTCTGCTCGTGGGGGGCTGGGTTGATTGTAACCTGTAAGGCGTAAGCAACTAATGTGTTGGACAATTGGAGTTTCCTCTTTATGTATATTGGTGACCATTTAAAAAATATTCAAAAGCTAAATACTGATATTTAGCTCTAAAAATAGAAAGAGGATAATTTACAATGGCTATAACGAAAAATTATAGTCATGATAACTTGTCTAATCTAGACGATTCATTTTTAATCTAAAACCATCACCATTCATTTCAATAACTTTTATAATTAAACTAAAACTAATAGTTATACATTAATAAATTCATAATTAAAAGTTCGTCTAGTTTTTGGCAAAAAAATTTTTTTGAATGTTTTAAAGGCCAACGAAATCAATGGCCAAGATGAGTCACTGAAGATGGAGGACTGAGATTAAATTATTGGGTAGCCACTTAGGGTATGTTCTTTTCAACTTATTTAAGCACTCTAGTGCTTATTTCAGATCAGATCAGATCAGAAAAGTTCAGATCAGATCAGAAAAATTCAGATCAGATCAGAAAAAATCAGATCAGATCAGAAAAGTTCAGATCATATCAGATCAGAAAAGAAATAAAAACATATTGCACGAGTTGGGTTAATCAGAAAAGTTCAGATCAGATCAGACCAGATCAGAAAAGTTCGGATCGGATCGGACTGGATCGAAAAAATTGAGATCGGATCGAAAAGTTCGGATCGGATCGATCGATCAGACAGGATCGGATCGGATCGATCGAAAAATTCGAATCGACCAGACCTAAAAGAACATAGCCTTAGGGCCGTTCTCCCAACTTATTTTGGTCCGGTTCGGTTCGGTTCGATTCTGTCAGTTCGATTCGGTTCGGTTCGGTTCGGTAATTTTATTATATGATAATAAAACAATGATAATTATTATTATTATCATTATTATTATTACTACTATTACTATTACTATTATAAATATTAATATCATCATTACAATTATTATTATATTATTATTGTTATTATTACTCCTATTACTATTGCTTTTAATAATAATATTATTATTATTATTATTTTTAATTATTATTATTAACTATTATTATTATTATTAATTATATTGCTAATTATTATTTTTGCTAATTCTTTTTTTTGCTATATGATTTTGCTAATTATATTGAAATGATAATTCAAGTTTAAGACGTACACATTTCTATAATATTTGTCATTGTTCAAAGTATAAACTTTTTAATAGATGACAACAATAATACTATTAATAATAACAACAATAATACTTGTCATTGTTGAAATGATAAAAAAAAATACACGTTTTGATAGTTGAACTAATAGGAAAAATAATAGTATTATCGAACATTAACTAGTTTTCATAATCAGTTAATTCTTCATCTTCTTCTTGTCCAAAAATTTGCTCCATCACCTCGGGATTATTCTACATTGACTCCCATATTTCTTCAGTTATCTTTTGTCGTACACTATCCATAGCTATTTTTCTGTTATCATCGTACATATATGATCAGCTCTTGGACTCTCAACTTGCTGCTCCTCTTCATCCTCGTCTTCACAAATTTCATCATCCACATCAGAGTCAGAAAATTGCATTTCTTCTTCAGGCCCTTTGCCATCATCTTCCTCCTCGGTCACTCCTTCCTTCATTGTTTGTTGCTTAGTTGCATTAGGGCTAGGCACCCTTTTCGACTCGCACTTCCTTCACCTTGTGCATCGGTGAATATATTTATTTCTCATATCAATTAGTGGATTCTTGTCAACCAACAAACCTCTCTTATACCCCTCCCTCAAAACCACGGTATGAGTCCCAATTTTACCCGAACGATAGAATATGCCTGGATGATGAGCCAATGCCCGCTTAACCCTCGGCTTAAGACCTAAATACTCTCCTATACAAAGCATATTATCCTCTCCGTCTTCTTGGTAACTAGAATATGGAGCAACTCATGCAAAACCGCAACCACCCACTTATCGACACATCGCTATTAGGGTGAAGGTGAGATGCATTCTCATAAGGCGAAACATAGGGCAACTTTTGCCACTCATCAAGCCACTTCTTCACTTCTTATCCATCTCAAACCCTTTAGAAAACTCCAAAGAGAAAGCAACAGGCATGCCCTTTTCATACTCGGCATTCGCCTTCTTTGCCTTCTTCTCCATAACCGAAATAGCCAGTTCATTACTCCAACACACCAATTCCAAGAAACTCTCAACCCTATTTGACCTAATTGAAGCCTCATTAAGCTTTTTCACTTTAAAATAATCAGGGAACTCAGGAACTAATGTATCAACATAATTATCAGGAAGACCCAAATCCCATTTAAGCCTATCAATCAATTTCAAAGGAATTTCATTAACTCTACACAACATCAAAAGTTTCAACAATCTATCAGCAGCTCCTTTCCTAAATGTAACACTATCATAAACCAACTGTTCTTCAGCATCAAGATGAAGACTTTCTTGGGTTAATTTAACATGTGGGTGAATTCCAACATTACCCGGAAAATATTCTTCAAAGAAACAAGGATACTTACGGATAAAATCAATTGGGCGACATGGGATTCTGAGCTTCTCTATGTTATCAACAATGGAGGAAAGAGGAAGAGATTTTGATGGCTCTGATTTAAGAAGGTTTTTAAGGTTGAGCACAAATTTGAGATCTCTTTCTTTCTCTACTGCGTGGTCTAATCCTCGATCTCGAACGAATTTGATCTCAATGTCATCAAGAAATGTTCTGAAGCATTGGAAGTTTGTGGGGTTTTGGTAACGACAGAGAAAGCGCACAACTTTAGATTTGATTTGCATCTTCTTGAATGAAGATTGTAATTTGGAGGAGAAAATGAGAGACAGTTCAGTGTTTTTGGAAGGGTTTAAGGAGGGTTTTGCTCGCGTTGGCTGAAGAAGGTATTAGCGCTGAATAGGCATAGCGCATAACAGCCAACATGTGTTGGGCAGCTCGTCCGATAACAATAACATAACACCAAAGAAATAATACAACACACACGCAAATTTCTCATCATATGCCCTCGACACATTTTTTTATTCATCATATATCTTTGATGCTCTCAATTTTTTTTGATAATTCACCATGTGTCTTTAATACTTAACGACTATCAACTTTTTTGATCATTAACCCTGATTCCATTACTAAACCTTAATTAATTTATATTTCATTCATTTATCCTAACAGATTAAAATTGAAACAACACCTAAGGTCAAAGAGGAAGGAAGAGACTTGTGGAGGAAGAGTGCTGAAAGGGGTCATTTGTGGTTTTTAATGGTGGTCAATTAAGGTTAACGACTCAAATAGGGTTTAATTAGGGTTTGGTAACGCAATTAGGAGTAAATGACTAAAAAAATTGACATTCATTAGTTATTAAGGACATATGGTGAATTGAGAGCTATATGGTAAAATTTTGAAAAGTGCGAGGATAAGGTGAATAAACAAATTTGTCGGGGGTATATAGTGAAAAATCGAAAAATATAATATCTTAATTTTTTGTTCTATACTATTTTATTTTGTGTTGGACCAATTATCTACCCATTGGAAATCCACCCAATATAAATAAACAATTTAAAAGTTATTATTTATAGACGAGTTTGATTTCACTAAACAATTGTGTCTATCTCTAATGGGTGGATTACCCATTCGATATCCAGTGAATGTTTTATAGTATCTTATACTGATTATAGGTGTTTGGTTATAAATTGATTTGTTATGAGATATTATCATATTGGGTGAATTTATAAAGTACCACATTGAGCGACTACTATACAATATCAATTATCAAGTGACTAATTATATACTTCTTGCGTTCTTTAATAATTGTAATATATAGGGGTTGCACAGTTTTTAAAGAAGAAGATAGAGATACAAGGAAACGAAAAAGGGACTCATGTGATAAGGAGAAAGATAGAAAGAAAATATAGTCAAATTTAGTAATGTTGCAATTAATATGAAACTTCCAAATAAGGGAAATGTTGCAATGATGGAAGAACGTAGGAAGTATAAATATATGGCAGAGGATTCTTAGAATTGTAGCATGAATAATCGTCGTGTATGTTTCCAAACGACCAATGCAAGAAGTTTATGATTAAATTACGGTTTTACTATTTCTCATCCTGTAACTGGGTTGCTAAATGACACCCTATAATTTCCTAGTAACGCCCTAAATACGTATAAAATACTGTATTTTTATATTATTTTTTTTTCTCACTTTATCCCCTTCCCTCAAGGCCTCACTTCCTCCTCTTCTTCCACACCACCACCACCTTCAAGCCCCATCATCACCACCACCACCATCTTCAACAATGGACCCCATCACCACCACCAACACCATCTTCTTTGAGACTTCTATTCACGTAACCACTGAAATGTATTTACCACTACAAGAGTTGCACTTAACCCTAGTATTGTAAAGTAATCCATGACGAAATGGCACTGGTAAAAATCTTCAGGTTTGCAATGGAAGCATCACAAGCATGAAGGAATCTTCAGGTACTTAAAACTGAAGAAAGCCACCCATAGATTCCACAATCAGCGCAACAGGCATCAACCATTCTTCTCCCCCCTTCTCTCTCGTTTTTTTATTTAAAAAAAAATCAAAAAAAAGGAGGCGTCCATGGTGGACGCCACCACCGGTGGAGGCATCCACCATGGACGCCTCACCACATGGTGAGGGCGCCGCCAAGGACGCCTCCACCGGTGGTGGGGCGTCCATGGTGGACGCATCCTTTTTTTTTATTTTTTTTTTTTAAAATCAGTCTATTTGTTTGTGGGTTTAGCAGTGTGGGGCGTGATGGTGGTGGTGGGGTATGATGGTGGATTAGTGGTGGTGGTGGCAGCTCCGGTGGTGGTGGTGGTACGGAAAGGGAGGAAGAGAGAAAATAAATGGAGGTACCTCTTTTATACTGTATCTTGTAGCAGCATTTCTTACATGCTCTAAAAACTTTATTAGCTCCGGTGATGATGGTGGTGGTACGGCGGCGCCGGCGCCAGTGGTGGTGTGGCAGACTGGTAGTGCCAGTGGTTGTGTGGAAGGGGAAGGTGAGAGAAAAGGAAAGGAGGTATACTTATACAGTATAAAAATACCGTATTTAGGGCGTTAATGAGAAATTTTAGGGCGTCAAATAGCAAAACCCTTTTCTTATTATCGTCCGAAATGTGTATGATAATACTGTCATCCCACCCTTTCCCTTTCATTCATTCACTCGTCTCTTAGGTCTGGGCGTCAATCCTCACACAATAAGGTTATGTGCCGAAATCAGAATACATGACTTTTTACGAGAGGATAGGAATGTCCCATAAATCCATGCATATGTAACCAACCCTTTCACATTTTGGACACATTTTGGAGGGATTGATTGTAAACGGTAAGGCGTAAGGGTCTGTTCTCCCCAACTTATTTTCAGTTCAGTTCAACTCAGCTCAGTTCAGTTCAGTAGCAATCAGTTCAGTTCCAAATAGTTCAGTTCAGTTCAATTCCTAATTTATTTCTCTGATAATAAAACAATGATAATTATTACAATTATTATTATTATTATTATTATTATTATTATTATTATTATTATTATTATTATTATTATTATTATTATTATTATTATTATTATTATTATTATTATTACTACTACTACTACTATTATGAATTTATTTTTTATTAAATAATATTTTTATTATTATAATTATTATTAAATATTAACATATTATATTATTAAAAACTATTATTATCATCAATTAATGTTTATTATATTATATTATATTATATTATATTATATTATATTATATTATATTATATTATATTAATATTGTTATTACATTATTTATTTATTAATTTATATTTATTAATTAATGATAGCTAAATTATTATCATTACATGTATTAGTTATAATTTAATTCAGTTAAGTTAAGTTCCGTTCAGTTGCAAACTTGCAATCAGTTAAGTTAAGTTCCGTTCAGTTGCAATCAGTTAAGTTCAGTTCCGTTCAGTTGCAATCAGCTCTGTTCAGTTCAGTTCAGTTCAGTTGTTTTATGCCGAAGAGAACAGACCCTAAGCAACTAATGTGTTGGACAATTGGAGTTTCCTCTTTATGTATATCGGTGACCATTTAGAAAAATTTCAAAAGCTAGATACTGACATTTAGCTCTAAAAAATAGAAAGAGGATAATTTACAATGGCTATAACTAAAAATTGTAGTCATGATAACTTGTCTAATCTAGACGTATCATTTTTAATCTAAAACCATCACCATTCATTTAAATAACTTTTATAATTAAACTAAAAATAACAGTTTTACATTAATAAATTTAGAATTAAAAGTTCGTCTAGTTTTTGGCAAAAAAAATTTTTAATGTTTTAAAGGGCAACGAAATCAGTGGCCAAGATGAGTCACCGAAGATGGAGGGCTGAGATTAAAATTATCAGGTTTTTCACCAGGTACCTCTGAGGTTTGACGAAATGCACCAAGTAGGGCTGTTCAGAGAGGTGGGTCGGACCGGAATTTGGACCGGACCGGACCTGAATTTGGACCGGACCGGACCGGTCCGGAGATTCCGGTCCGGTCCCCGGTCCGTAAAAAATGGTGATTCCGGGTTTCCGGTCCGGTCCGGTCCAAACCCGGAAAATTCCGGTCCGGACCGGAAACCCGGAATCATCATATTTTTTTTTAAAAAAAAAAACTGTCGCCTTTAGTCCTGTCCTTTACTAACTTAACTCAACAACATTTTCACTCTCCCTCTGAAAGTATGAAACCCTAAATCACTAACTCACTCACTCACTGTTTCTCTCTCACCATCTCACGCCGTCGCGGCTCACGCGAGCCACCACTCACGCCGACGCAGGTCCGCAGTCACCACTCACGCAGCGACGCCGACTGCTCACCGGTAAGTTCTTTGATTTCTTCCTTTTATCTTCTATTTTCAGTTTTTTTTTTGTTTTTCTGTTTAATTGTGTAATTTTTGTTTATACTTATAATTTTTGTTTTTGGTTTTGTGATGAATCTGAGATTTCCATTCGTTTATCTTTATGTTTTCATTTTATTTTTCAGTTTTTTTTTTCGGTTTAAATTATGCAAATTAGTTAATTTCTGCGAATTAGGTGTGCGGTGGTGCGCGTAGGGGGGGAGGGGGAATGGATGGCGCGCGCTGGGCGGCGCTGGTGATGGTGGTCGAGTAGTGGTGGTGGTGATTTGGAGGAATGGTGGTGGATTGGGTTTCGGGGAAAAAAAAAAACAGAGGATTAAAGTTGGGATTTTTAACTCATTGTGTTGGGAATATTTAAAATCCAAAAAAAAAAAATTGAAAATCGAGTCCAACAGTCGGGACCGGGGACCTGGACTCGATTTTTCGGCCCGGGACTGGACCGGACCGGAAAAATCGAGTCCGGGTCCCCGGCCCGAAGAATCCCACAATTCGGTCCACCGGTCCGTGCAGGGTCCGGTCCCGGTCCCGGCCGGTGAACGGCCCCTAGCACCAAGTACCCTCGTTGTTTGGAAAATGCACCAAATGCCCCTAAGGTTTGACTGAATTACACCAAATGTCATTAATGATGAACGGCGTTAGACTGCCGTTAGTGCTTATTTACACAATTGCCCTAAGTTGTCTTCTTCCTCCTCTTTCTCTCTCCTCCCCTTCCCCTCCCCCCCTCCCCTTGTTAGGCGTGAAAGACTATGGAGGTCTCGGTTGATTTCACTTCCTTTAACTACTTAGATGTTTCAGTTCGTTAAGTTTGAAAAGTCATTTGCACAATAAATTAAACAAAATACGCAATTGCTAATGAGCCAACCCCCCCCGGTTGCTAAGATTAGACAAGTTCCTAGTATTATCTTCACAGAGAATGAATGAGCATTCAGCCATAGATAATAGTTATTGTACTAATCCTTTTTCAAACTAGAAATTGTTTATCATATTTAGCCTTGACTAGAGAACCTAACGGGCAACAACCACTCCAATCTTTGACAAAAAAAAAAAGACACATAATCACGGATCTACTCACTTGATTCCCAAACCAAGTTTGCTTTTTCTCACCTTTATCAAACTGCTGGCGCTCTCTCTCTCGTTTGACTTAAAAAAAAGTTTAGGATCTAATAAGTATCATATAAACACTAGTAATTAAGTTCATATAAGTTGAATTCACAATTAGAGTAAGTTTTTTTTTTTTTGACAATGGTGGAAGGCAAAGAAAATTAAACATTAAGGGGGAGAGGGGAGGTGAATCCTAAACAAGTTCTAGCACTATTTTGTGCCAAATAGTGTGCAGAATGAACTTGTTGACGATTCACCTTTAATAATAGGCACCATTGAAATTATTTTGCAAGAGAAAGCATTTGACGAATGGTCCAATAAAGATAGGAACCTTATTTTTATCTTGAAGAGCAAGCACAAGGTTTGAGCAGTCTGTGTTGAAAGTTATGCGCTGCAGCTGTTATTGTTTAGCCCAGGTCATAACATGAAATAATGCAAGGGCTTCTGCATGAAGGGCTGACGTAGCAAAACAATAAGATGCACCCCCACTTAGATGATGCCTGGGTTGGTTATCAACCATCCACCCAAAACCCGAAACCTTGGTATTTTTATTCCAAGAGGCATCCATTTGAATGGTGCGAGAACTAAAACCACTTTGGGATTCGCCCAGATGAACTGCAATAAAACCAGGTGGGGAAGAGAAGTTGTCTTCTGGAGAGTGAAGAAAACGAATACATTGGAAGGCAGGTGGTTCCTTTAAATAGTCATGTTGCTGTTGGAGCAACGAGATTTGATGAAGGACTTTGAAAGGATCAGCACTGTCATTTCGAAAAATTCTTTGATTTCTATGCAACCAAATGCTCCAGAGAGCCCATAAAAATTTTAAAAGTCGTGGGCTATCATGTCCATCCTCGCTGCTGAAGAGCAGGATATGTGTAATAATCCAGTCTGAGCAAGACATTGAATTATTTTGGGTTTGAATAGTGAGCTAAAATGCAAGCCAAACCTGCTTGGCAATAACACATTGACGGAAAATATGTTGTGAAGATTCAACTTGTTGATGACAAATATCACATGCCAAAGAGAGTTGAATACCCCTCATTCCTAGCTGTAGCTAGACGATCATAAAGCATCTTCCACAAGAAGAATTTCCATTTTGGCAAAATAGGTATAGGTGCCAAAGCGTCTTGAAAATTTTAGGAGTAACTAAGTTTGAGCATTGTTGAGTACCCTGTTGAGACGAGTCAAGAAGAAAAGCATAGGCTGATTTGGTAGAGAACTTTCCACTTGGATGAAATTTCCAATACATGTAGTCATCTTTTTCTTCAAAAGGAATTTCCATGGAAAGAATTTTAGTTGCATCAATATGATGAAAGAAACTTCTAACAAGGCTTGCCTTCCAAACATGAGAATGAATGTCTATAAAGTCATGAACTTTCGAACCTTGAATATGCGAGAGAGGAATGTTAGCATTTGCCACAGGAACATTCCCTTCAACCCAATTGTGCGAGAAAGAACGAAGCATATTACCATTGCCAAGCTTCCAAGCAACACCTTTTAGTGATAATTTTTCGGCACCTTGTAACCCATGGAAACCCCATGATCGATTATAACCCATTTTCTTAACAAAAACTCAAGTACTGAGAGCTATAGGCTTGATAGCATTGAACACTCTGGATAACAGGGAGTGAGGACAAGAATAAATGTGCCAAATATTCTTCATTAGAAAAGCTTTGTTAAGAACTGAAAAAGAACAAACTCCTAAGCCTCCTAAACCTCTTGGGAGTGTAACAATCTTTCTGCTAACCCAATGAATGCTTCGTTTATCCTTATTAGACCAAAGAAAATTGGAGATCATGCAATCTAGTTTGGAGGTGATTCCCACCGGGATTTCAAAAGTGGCAAGAACATGCGAAACCGTCGCAACTAAAACAATATTAATAAGCACCACCTTAGTGGGTTGAGATAGTAAGAGAGAGTTCCAACTTAGAAGTTTTTGTGCTAAAATGTCAACTAGAGTAAGTTCTTGATAGAGAATAATAAGTTAAGTAACTTCTACTCTGTTGTGACATTAAGTCTGAAGTTATTTTGATGATGATAAACAATTTGTGCTATAACATGTATGTATGTAACAGTGATCTAAGAAAGCTATCAAGATTGGATGTTCATGAAAGCTCAAGAACTTGAAGATATGAAAGCTTAGGTCTAGTTATGTTCTTAGTCATGTTCATGCAATGTAATTAATGTATTGGAACTTTGTGCTAAATTAGAAATATGAAATTAATATGATTAACTATTTTCTTAGAGTTAAGAAAATAGGTAATCATATTAATTTCATGTTTCTATATTTAAAGAATATAAAAAGGGGAGTTTTTAATTTCGAAAATTAGTTTTGAAAGGAAAATATTTTTTATAAAGATTTTCGAAAAAGAGTTTTAAAAAAAACTGATTTTTAAATAAAAGTTCTTGATAAAGATTTTCAGAAATATTGGTTTATGAAATCTGATTTTTTTAGTTGGCAAAAGATAAGGAGGAATCTTTATCTTTTAAAGACATCAAAAATCAGTTTTTATTAAGTAAAATATAATCTTTGATTTTGGAAAAGAAAAGATTTTCCCTTAATTTTAGGAATAAAAATTATTCAAGAAGATAATCATATCTTGGAGAATAATTCTTATTCAGTTGATAAATTATATAAGGGATAGAAATCAGAATAACATCTCACGTTTTCATATTTAGTTTGATAAGTTTTTGAGAGCTGAAAAAAACATTCTCATAGCACAGAGTTCCAGTGAGTCAAAAGTGCTTTATAACGATTGTAATATTCCTCGATTTGCTTATCTAAGAAGCACACTTGTGAGGACTTAATCTTTCTGTAATTTCATCATTATAGAGAGTAGCAACACTTAGGGTTAAGTGTTGGGGAGCACTACTAGAGTTAGTAGGGTTAAGTGTCGAGGAGCACTACTAGAGTTAGTAGTGAGGGAATCATATTGTATCAAAAATTTGATATTTTAAGATTCAAATAATAAAAGAGTAGGTACTGTGGATGTAGATCTCAGTGGTGAGATTGAACCACGTTAAATTTATGTGTCTTGTTATTTAATTTCATTGTTTTTAGTTTTGATACAACTTCATTTGAGCGAAAATATTAAAAGCGAGTTTACAAGTGAATAACATTGTGTGAGGCACTGTGCCATAAGATTGTTTTTGCGAAAATCGATTAGATTTTGTCACTCAATTCAACCCCCCTTCTTGAGTGTCACCTTGTACTCCAACATACTCGGTGGGTAGTTAACCCACTAGAAATAGAGAATTAAAAAACTATTAAAACTGATGAGTTGGATTCCACTATTTATAGTGGGTTGTTGACCCACTGGGCAGATAAAGTTTTTTCCTTTGAATATAGTGATTGAACTGAATAGAAAGTTTATTACTTAATTAAACCCATTCCTTATAATTATTGAACCTTGTTGCGAGAACTTTGGATTTCCAGTTTATTATTATTTTATTCCGTACCATAAGCATGGCAGTGATTGATCCCACTTTGAACTTGAATCCTTTCATTATAGCTATGATATGTTTAAGGTTTATAATCCACCACCAGATGTAAAGTCTCGTCACGTGTGCTGAGTTATCCTGATTGGGATCATATGAGGATTATGGTGTACAAGGAGCCAGGGCCGGATTTTGGCATGTGCATAAAGGTCTATAGCACAGGGCCAAATTTTCTAGGGGTATTGAGGTTAAGCTTAGCTAGAATTAAATCTGATATTTTTCTCATGCAATGAATATTCCTTCCTTTCTCTCTTCTATACTAATACCTCTTTCCCAAAGTTTCTCAAGTCTCACTTCTACTTATAATAGGGGCCTCATTTTTGTTATAAGAATAGAGCCACAAGAATCTAAAAAACGGCCCTGCAAGGAGCTTCTTGCACTGTTCATTTGCCATTGTTTAACATCGAAATGTGGGTAGTGACCCAATTTGATGATTGTGGAATCCCTTTGTCATGGCAGTAAAAATATTATTTAAATAGAAAAATATTAGTCAATAATGCACATGCCACTACTGACTGTCAAAGAAAAACTAAGACGCCCTTCATTGCTATAATGACAATATTAATACTAATATTTCTATCACTATTCACTAGCAAAGATTATTAAGTCAACTAAAGCCTAGAAGACTGATCATTATGGACATGAGAAAGTTTGCGTTTCAATTTTTCGTACATATTTCCACAATTCCAGTCACTTTGTTTTCAATAATCTAGTAGAGTAAATTGCTTTGCATCTATGTATTCTGCATGTAAAGCTTACTACATAATACAATATGGACTGTGGTTAATGGTTATCACACTGTAACATTAAGGGCTTCCTTGTGCCAATAAGAATAAGAAAAAACTTGTCAAGTAATAAAACCAAGTGGCATGGTGCCATGGTCAATTATCGTCGATTGCATGTAAATTAGACTGATAATTAGAACAAGAAAATAGAGGAAGATCGAGGAATACAAAAGAGTAAACATATTTGTTACTATTATTAATGTATGATAATATTTTTGTAGATATTAAAAATAACTTCTCTGAGAAGTCATGTAAATACTTATTTAGATTTCATCATGATGTAACTCTGAAAAATAAAACAGTGCCTTTTTCGTCGTCATTGTGGAACGACCTAGACAGCTAGTACAGTTGTTGCGCCTCCTCGAGAGCAATTTTGAAAAGATTTTAAGTTTGATGTCGCGCACAATCTTATCTCGAGAACATATGTGATAATCCATTAATCCCAGTAGTCTCGCAGTGAATTTGGGGTATGAGGTTTAATTTACTGAAGATGGCATTATAATATTGCTCAATGGTATATGACGTTTCCATGACTTTTGACTTAGAAGGACGTATACCTACATCCAAAAGCAAAGCCAATAAGAAGATACTCATCAAGAAAACTTTAGTACTCGTATCATTGGTAATTTGGGAGGGTTAAATTACCAGACTCTCCTAAAGCCTTGAATATTTTTTGATACATGTTCTTGAAAAGAGCAAGAGAGCTATCAAAGTAATCTGCAACTGACTTTTGTGAGCAACTTCCATGCTTCTCCCATTGGTACCTCCAGAATTCGTTTTCTGTGCTGTAGTAGCTCGGCCAATATTGTACAAGTTGTCTTCTTATATGCTACGCCAATATTGTAGATAATTCATTAGTTGAATGAAAAACATGTATTATATATTTTTTTTTTGAGGGGAAAAAAACATGTATTCTTAGTGGTTGTTTGGTATACAGTAAATT
The DNA here is from genome assembly GCA_947648045.1 of Beta corolliflora. Classification (NCBI taxonomy): domain Eukaryota; kingdom Viridiplantae; phylum Streptophyta; class Magnoliopsida; order Caryophyllales; family Amaranthaceae; genus Beta; species Beta corolliflora. Next base: position 554,312 of record CANSZD010000820.1, read on the forward strand.
ATGTAGGCAATGGAAATTCCCATGATTTTCTGATTTGGCTAGTTGTTTGGTTGACGGGAAGTGGGGAAAATCGGGGTAATGAAAATTCATGGAATTTTGAAATTCCCACAAAATGTAGGAATTTATTTACCTATCCTCCCCTTGGTCACTCACACTTTCCTACATAGATTCCTATGAATTACAACTTCCCTTATGATTACCATATAACTTAAACTAATTCCCAGGAATTTCATAAGGGAATTAAATTCCCAAAAATTGTAAATTCCTATGAAAAAATAATTCCCATTGCAACCAAACAAGCACTTATTTGAAAAAAAGAAAAAGAATAATAAAGGGAATTCATTAAGGTCAACATACGTCTAAAGCTGAACCACTAAAATCTTCCGATGAGCAGTACTCCAAGCTTTGACCACTGGCATCAGCTGGCCACACTCCATGTAACTGGAAGCTTTCAGGAAGCCGGGTCTTCTTCTTCTTCTTGCATGGCGGCTTAAGCACATACATAGACATCGGCCATTGAAAAACCACCAACGCAAATGCTGGTTGAGGTGGCGGCGAAGGAACAGCAGCAGGTGTTGGTGGTGATGGTGTAAGAACAGCACCGGGTGGTGTTAGAATACAATAATATAAGGTTGAGATTAACATGATGGTGAGTATTTGTATTGAGATAGCCATTGCAATTTGCAGTAGGAAGATTTCTGTAACTTCTACGTATAAAGATTATGGGAGGGGAATTTAGGAATCATATGGTGCATGCATGGTGAAGGAATTGCAAGGTCTCTTATATAACGTGGATATAGAGGTAACAATCATAAATTTACTCCAAAAAGTCATAATAAACAGAAAACTGAAATAAAATACTTTTACTGTACTTTTCCTGTTAAGAATTAGAGAGTGTTTAGGAGTAAACGGCCTGCCTTTCATTCAATGAATCACCCCAATATATATACAACCCTAAAAGAGATATATGACTCCTAAAAGATATGATTACAAGTATATCAAATATACACAAGATCAACAACTTTCCTAAAATATAGGAAAGTCACGCCTAATACTCCCCCTCAAGTTGGAGCATGTAAGTCACGTATGCCCAACTTGCGGAGTAGAAAAATGAACTGACGTCGGCCAAGTGCCTTAGTAAGAATATCAGCTAACTAATGACCAGTAGGCACATAGGCTGTAGAAAGACGGCCAACAAGCAACTCATCGCGAACAAAGTGACAGTCTGTTTCTATGTGCTTCGTACGATCATGAAAAACAGGATTCTTAGCAATGTGAAGAGCAGACTGACTATCACAGAATAGACGCATAGCAGAAGGATGAAGAACCCCAAGAGAAGCTAACAAGGACTTCAACCATTTCAACTCACAAGTAGTCACAGCCATGGAACGATACTCGGCTTCAGCAGATGAGCGAGAGACAGTAGGTTGTTTCTTGGTTTTCCAAGAGACAAGAGAACACCCCAAAAACACCAAATAACCAGACAACGAACGCCGAGTAGTAGGGCAAGCAGCCCAATCACTATCACAAAAAGCGGTCAAAGAGAAATTATTGTTAGAACGCAACAAAATACCTTGACCTGGACTGCCCTTTATATAACGTAAAACACGAAGAGCAGCTTCCCAATGAGGAATCTGAGGATCACTGAGAAACTGTGCCAGAGTGTGAACGGCATAACTCAACTCTGGGTGAGTGACAGAGAGATAAACCAAACGACCCACAAGACGACGATAGGAATCAGGATGATCCATAGGCACCCCTTTCACGAGAGCCAGTCGATGATTTTGCTCCATTGGGGTCTCAATAGGCTTACAACCCAACATACCAGCTTCAGTCAAGACATCCAAAGCATATTTGCACTGTGACAGAAAAATACCAGAGGGGCTGCGAGCAACCTCAATGCCCAAAAAATACTTCAAAAGACCCAAATCTTTCATATGAAAGCAAGAATTGAGATAACTTTTGAAACGGGAAATAACAGTAGCGGAAGAGCCCGCTATAATCAAATCATCCACATAAACCAAAACATGAAGCGAGACATTGCCCTGAATATAACTGAACAATGAATAATCAGCATAGGACTGAGTAAAACCATAATGCTTCAAAGCAGCAGATAACTTGGCAAACCATTGCCGTGGAGCCTGTTTCAAACCATACAAAGACTTGCGAAGCCGACAAACTTTGCCGGGCTGAGAGCAAGTATAACCAGGGGGAAGCTTCATATAAACCTCCTCAGACAACTCACCATGAAGAAAAGCATTGTGAACATCCATCTGATGGAGTTCCCAATTTCGGATAGCGGCAACGGCAAGGAGGGTACGAACAGTACCCATTTTGGCTACGGGCGCAAAAGTCTCTGTATAATCAATTCCAGCAACTTGCCGATTACCATGGACCACAAGACGTCCCATAAGACGTTCAACTGCTCCAGTAGAGGTGTATTTAATTTTATACACCCAACCACTACTAATAGCACGTTTACCAGGGGGTAAATCTTCCAATGTCCATGTCCCATTACGTTCTAAGGCATCAATCTCATCTTTCATTGCCTTACACCAACCAGGATGAGAAGCAGCCTCGCGATAAGACGTTGGTTCAGTACCTTTTGTAACAGCTGCCAGAAAACAGCGATGGTTGACAGAAAAATTATTATAATCAACACAACAAGCGATATCAAAGGGCTTACCTGAAGAACCAGACTGAGAAGGAGGAGCAGTGGATGAAGCGGGATCTATGTTTTGAAGAATAATAGTATTTGTCACATAGGGTGATCGAACCTTGACGGAAGGCACCTTTACACGATGCCCACGACCCAAATTTTCAGCATCACTACGAACCACAGAATTCGAAGGACTCCCCCTTAAAACGGAAGGAGAAGCTTCACACAAAATGTCGCCCACTCGGACGACACTTGGAGGCGACTGCCCAGCAGCTCGCGGAGTAGTGTGCGGCTGTGCAGGTGAAGGCGGGGGAGTAACAACATGCTGCCCAGCAGGTGAAGGTGGAGCGACATCGGCCTCACCAGGCCCAGCAGCCCCGGCCACAACATCAACATCAAGAGACCCATAAACTGTTGGATATTTAGAGTATCGGAGTGTTGGTTTTCATGGTTCGTTACGTTAAGTCATATAGGATAAGGTGTAGTGACTTGAAGTAACGTGTAAATTAGAGTTGATTAATGTACGTGATACATTAGTGGGAGAGCGCGCGCTCGGGTGGAGCGTTCGCACAAAGTCGGCAGGAACTCGGTTTACAAACGCGAAATGAAGGAAAGGGTGGAGGAGCGCTCGCTCCTCCTTGGAGCGCCCGCTCCTTTAAGGAGCGCTCGCTCCTTTGAGGAGCGCAAGCTCCCTGCTTGCCTTCACTTGTTTGCGGTTTTCGAGTGACGGTTAATTGCCGTGTTTTTGCTTCTTTTAATACGTTGCAAAGGCTCTAATGATCATTATCCAAGATATGTGAATGAAAAGAAACCAGAGAAACTCTCTCAAAGTTCCATAAGCACAAGTTTTCTTCATTGCATCAAATTCTTATTTTCTTATTCTCATTCTACGAATTTCATAACGAGCGTGATCTTCGTTGTTCTTCTTTGTATCTCGGAAGTGAATTCCTTGTAACCCGTGCTCAGTGTAGGGTAGGAATATTGCTTTTGGGAAAGTGTCCCAACACGCCTAGAAGATTCATTGTTCATCTTGTAATCATCTTTCTCAAACCCTTTATCATTCTGTGACAATCCAAAAGCAATATTACTTGAAGATGGCTACGGTTCGTGAGATGACTTCGAATTTTCAGAAACTTGATAAGTTTGAAGGCGTTGGTTTCCGTAGATGGCAGAAGAAGATGCATTTCCTTCTCACTTCGTTAAGTGTGGCATATGTTTTGAGCACTCCCAAACCCGAGGAAGGGGACAATGAAAGCGTTGAAGAAATTCGGAAAAGGAACAAGTGGGAGAACGATGACTACATATGCCGTGGTCACATTCTTAACGGTATGTCTGATACTTTGTTTGATGTTTATCAATTCTATGAATCTGCTATAATGCTTTGGGATGACCTTGAGTCTAAATACATGGCCGAAGATGCATCTAGTAAAAGGTTCTTAGTTAGCAATTTTAATAACTTTAAGATGGTTGAAACTAGGCCAGTGATGGACCAATTCCATGAAATCCAAAGGATTGTAGGAAGTTTTAAACAACACAGTATTAGTATGGATGAGACATTTATTGTATCTTCAATAGTTGACAAATTACCACCAAGTTGGAAGGATGTTAGGAATACTCTTAAACATAGTAAAGATGATATGAATTTGGAACAATTGGGTGCTCATCTTCGGATTGAAGAGGGCATTCGGGTTCAAGATGGACAAAAGGAGGTAAATCCTAATTCTTCTACCATTAACATGGTGGAGGATGGAAAGTCCAAAGACTCAAATCCTAAGAAGAGGGCTAACAATTACACCAAAGGCTACAATTCCAAAAAGCCTAAGAATGGTGGAGTTGGTCAACAACGTGGTTGTTGGGAGTGTGGCAAGCCCGGACACTTCAAGAAGGATTGCTTCCTTTGGAAGAAGAAGATGAACAAAAGGAATGAGCAAGGTGGAGGGAAAGGCGAGTCTAGCCAATCCCAAGCCAAACAAGGATGATTGTTCATGGTACATTGATTCGGGAGCTTCAAGGCATGTGTGCAAGGAGCCGTCTTCATTTAAAACCTTCAAGGAGGTGGACAATGGAGAAGTTCTATACATGGGCAACGACTCTACAGCTCAAGTTCTTGGTGTAGGACAAGTAGAGTTAGTCTTTAGTTCGGAAAATCTCTAGTGTTGAGAGATGTTCTATTTGCTCGGAACTTAGGCGGAATCTTGTATCTGGAGCTATCCTGAATCGTATAGGTTTTAAAATGGTTTTTGAGTCGGACAAGTTTATTTTATCTAAAGGTGGTTTGTTTGTTGGTCTTGGTTATCTTTGTAATGGTATGTTTAAACTTAGCATTTCGAATGCTTTAGTTAACAATGTGTGTGTTATTAATGACAATTCTTCTCTTTGGCATTTAAGACTTGGTCATGTTAATTATAGAAAGTTATATTCTATGGCTAAGGATGATTTAATTCCTTCCTTTGATCCAAGTATTGAGAAGTGTAGGACATGCATGTTAACAAAAATAACCAGGAGTTCTTTTCCTAATAATGTGGAAAGAGATACTAAATTGCTTGATCTTGTACATAGTGATCTTTGTGATTTTCATAGTACACCGTCTTTAGGAAACAAGAAATATATAATAACATTTATAGATGATTATTCACGGTTCTGTTATGTATATTTGTTGTCCACTAAAGATGAAGCCCTAGATAAATTTGAGATCTATAAAAATGAAGTGGAATTGCAATTAAGTGACAAGGTTAAACGGTTTAGAACCGATAGAGGTGGTGAGTTTCATAATACTAGTTATTTCCAAGCTTTAGGAATAATACATGAAACAACCGCAGCTTATACACCACAACAAAATGGTATAGCGGAAAGAAAGAATAGAACTTTACAAGAAATGGTAAATTCTATGTTATCCTATTCTGGTTTGAGTGATGGTTTTTGGGGTGAAGCGGTTTTAACTGCTTGTTACATTTTGAATCGTGTTCCAATGAAAAAGAACAAAGTAACCCCTTATGAATTATGGTACAAAAGAAAACCAAATCTAAGTTATATTAGAGTTTGGGGATGCAGGGCAATAGTTAAAGTGCCGGAACCTAAACGTAAAAAGTTAGGTGAAAGAGGAGTTGAATGCATCTTTATAGGGTATGATGTTCATAGCAAATCCTATAGGTTCTATGTTATAGAACAAAACGACTTTTGGTCGGTTCACACTATTGTGGAGTCTAGAGATGCTATTTTTGATGAAAATAGATATTCATCGGTTCCTAGACCAAAGGATATAACTCCAAGTACCGAAATTCAGGAAATTGATCAAACTAATGATCAAGAGTTCGATGAACAAATTCTAGATGAGAATGTTGCATCTACATCGTCACAACCTAGGAGAAGTAAACGGGCTAGGAAAGAGAAATCCTTTGGCCCAGATTTTCATGTATATTTGGTTGAGGGATCAAGAGATAGCGTTTTAACTAAGTTTCCATATGTTTATAATGTGGAAGGGGATCCTTTAACGTATGATGAGGCCATGAAGTCTCAAGATGCTCCATTTTGGAAGGAAGCTATTGATGATGAAATGGACTCGATCATGGGGAATAACACGTGGGTTCTAGCGGACCTACCTCCTAAATGTAAACCAATAGGGTGTAAATGGATTTTCAAGAAGAAAATGAAAATCGATGGAACTATTGACAAGTTCAAAGCCCGGTTAGTGGCACAAGGCTTTTCCCAAAAGCCGGGTATTGATTATTTCGATACATATGCACCCGTAGCTCGTATTTCCACTATAAGGTTATTAATTGCTCTTGCGGCAATTCATAATCTCGTGATCCATCAAATGGATGTCAAGACCGCATTCTTGAATGGAGAGTTAGATGAGGAGGTTTACATGAGACAATAGGTTGGGTTTGTTGTCAAAGGTCAAGAACAAAAAGTTTGCAAGTTAATTAGATCTTTGTATGGGCTAAAACAAGCACCTAAGCAATGGCATCAAAAGTTTGATGAGGTAGTGTTGTCTAACGGTTTCAAATTGAATAATTCAGACAAGTGTGTATATAGCAAATTTGATGACAATGGTCATGGTGTAATGATTTGCTTATATGTAGATGCCATGTTAATATTTGGAACTGATTTATCCCAAGTTGAGTGGACTAAATCTTTTCTTTCGTCTAAGTTCTCAATGAAAGATTTGGGGGAGGCGGATGTCATTCTAGGCATTAGAATTAAAAGAAGCAAAGGTAAATTGAGTTTGTCTCAATCTCACTACATCGAAAAGGTTCTTAAGAAATTTGATGTTAGTGGTTGCTCTTTTGTATCAACACCAATGGATCCTAGTGAAAAATTATTACCTAATGAAGGTAGTGCCGTGTCTCAACTTGAGTACGCAAGAGTGATTGGATGTTTGATGTATGCTATGACGAGTACTAGGCCGGATATCGCATTTGCGGTAGGCAAACTTAGTAGGTATACTAGTAATCCTAGTATGCTACATTGGCAAGCTATTCGTCGTGTCTTAAGGTATTTGGGAAAAACCAAGGACTATGGTTTATCCTACAGTGGGTATCCTTCGGTTTTAGAAGGGTATTCTGATGCAAGTTGGATCTCTAATAAAGAGGATCACTCTTCTACAAGTGGATGGGTATTTCTACTTGGAGGAGGTGCAATTTCTTGGGCTTCCAAGAAACAAACTTGTATAGCGGATTCTTCCATGACTTCGGAGTTTATCGCTTTGTCTTCCGCAAGTAAAGAGGCGGAGTGGTTAAAAAATCTCATGATTGAGATTCCTTTGTTGCCAAAACCGATATCGCCGATAGCGATTCATTGTGACAACGATCTTTGCTTTAGCAAGAGCATATAGTCAAGTATATAACGGTAAGTCAAGACACATTGGTGTGCGGCATAGTTACATCCAAGGACTTATCAAGGATAGTGTTATCATCGTTGACTATGTACGTACAACGTATAATCTAGCGGATTGTTTTACAAAGGCCTTGGCTAGAGATAACGTAAAGAGGATGGCAATCGGTTTAGGATTGGAGCCCCTCGAGAGTCACGAATGAGGGAATCTTAACTTAACGCCCAATATGACGTTGGGTCCTAAGTTCAATAAGATTAATTCCTTCATTTGGATGATTGTAGAACTTTTATTCATCCTTGTTTTTAGTTCTATCACTGTGTTGTATAAGGAGGTTGTATAACTTAATAGGTCTCTTGTTTGTGCTTTTCACAGTAGCATGTATTTTAGAGATCTACCTATGTAAGTGTGAAGTTTAGCCGCTTCAAGGAGCTACTTTGGGGCATAGCTTTGATACACTTATGAATAGATATGGACACAAGGCTTTATGTGTCGGTTTATAATGAGTTTAAGCAATTTATCTTGTGTGTATAGTATCTCGGGTTTCCATTATGTATTGAAATTGGTTCAATCGTTATCGACACCAATTGGATACGGATACTTGGAATGTGTACTGTACTATGTGGAAGTTCAAGTTTTATACACTTTCATTTATGCATGAGATGTATTTGTTGTTAATGATGTATGTGCTAATTATACAATTAGATACTCTAAATGGGGGAGGATTGTTGGATATTTAGAGTATCGGAGTGTTGGTTTTCATGGTTCGTTACGTTAAGTCATATAGGATAAGGTGTAGTGACTTGAAGTAACGTGTAAATTAGAGTTGATTAATGTACGTGATACATTAGTGGGAGAGCGCGCGCTCGGGTGGAGCGTTCGCACAAAGTCGGCAGGAACTCGGTTTACAAACGCGAAATGAAGGAAAGGGTGGAGGAGCGCTCGCTCCTCCTTGGAGCGCCCGCTCCTTTAAGGAGCGCTCGCTCCTTTGAGGAGCGCAAGCTCCCTGCTTGCCTTCACTTGTTTGCGGTTTTCGAGTGACGGTTAATTGCCGTGTTTTTGCTTCTTTTAATACGTTGCAAAGGCTCTAATGATCATTTATTATCCAAGATATGTGAATGAAAAGAAACCAGAGAAACTCTCTCAAAGTTCCATAAGCACAAGTTTTCTTCATTGCATCAAATTCTTATTTTCTTATTCTCATTCTACGAATTTCATAACGAGCGTGATCTTCGTTGTTCTTCTTTGTATCTCGGAAGTGAATTCCTTGTAACCCGTGCTCAGTGTAGGGTAGGAATATTGCTTTTGGGAAAGTGTCCCAACACGCCTAGAAGATTCATTGTTCATCTTGTAATCATCTTTCTCAAACCCTTTATCATTCTGTGACATAAACATCATCGTCCCATACACTAGGTTGCGCCAAATATGCATCCCATTGTTGTCGAGCATCATCAGAAAGAGCATCACAATAGGGAAACGAAGATTCAAAAAAATAAACATCACGACTCACAAAGAATTCACGTGTCTCCAAGTCAAACAATGTCCACCCTTTTTTACCAAAGGGATAACCAACAAAAATACACCGTCTAGACTTAGAATCAAACTTGTCCTTAACCCGAGGACGATTAGCAGCATAACACAAACAACCAAAAACTCGTACGTCATCATAAGGCGGAGCCACACCATAGAGAAGTTCATAGGGGGTTTTTCCATGTAAAACTGGGGTAGGGGTAAGATTGATCAGATGAGTAGCAGCCATAACACATTCCCCCCAAAACAATTTAGGCAACCGAGCTTGGAAACGTAAAGCACGCGCCACATTGAGAAGATGACGATGCTTGCGTTCCACACGCCCGTTTTGTTGAGCCGTGTCAACACAACTAGTTTGATGCAAAATACCCTTCTTATCAAAGAAACTCTTCAAACTCAAGAACTCTAGACCATTATCACTACGCAATATTTTTATTTTCCGTTTAAATTGCGTTTTGACCATAGAATAAAAATTTTGCACAAGGTGACCAACCTCAGATTTATTACTCATCAAGAAAACCCACGTAGCTCTAGAAAAATCATCAACAATTGTGAGAAAATAACGTGCACCACAAGTAGAAGGAATTTTATTGGGACCCCAAATATCACAATGAACAAGATCAAAAATATCACTAGCTTTATTTGAACTGAGCGGAAAAGAGTTTCGAGGTTGCTTGCCCATAAAACAAATCGGACAATCTAAATCACAAATTGAACTACTACTGCCCACTAAACCGGGTAATAACGAAAGAACTTTAAGAGATGGATGACCTAGACGACGATGCCACAACAAACTTGCATTATCAACCTTGGTCACTTTATTTGCTTGAAAACAACGAGCACGAACCGGCTTGAAAACATAGACCCCATTACACTGCACTCCCGCTCCAATCAGGTTCTTCAAAGTAAGGTCCTGGATAATACACAGCTTATTAGTGAAGAAAACAACAAAATTTTGGGTCGCTAAAAGTTGAGAAACAGATAGCAAGCTATAGGTGAGAGCGGGAACATAAAGAACATGGTCTAAGATCAAACCATCACTCAAAAAAATAGTACCCTCTTTAGTAGCAATAGTACTTTTACCGTTAGGCAAACCAACAGAGCAAGAAATGTTCCGCAAATTAGTGAACAAATTTAGATTACCAGACATATGATTAGAGGCACCGGAATCAACTAGCCACTCATCGGAACCATACATACCACTTAATTTTTCAGTAGACACGGGAGTCGAGCCATTGGACCCTTTGAGATGGGCCATGAACTGCTGCCACTGCTCATCAGTAAGCGTGGGTGCTGAGCGTCTATCAGCATCAGAAACTTCAACCGAACCCGAACCATGACGAGCACCCCCGGTAGCATTAGCGGCGAAGCGGCGGCTCCCCCTTGAACCACGACCACCACGCGGACCTCGGTCGCGACCACCACGACGATCCGGGAACCCATGTAACTGAAAACACCGATCCTTCAGGTGACCTGTACGGCCACAGTGGCTACACAAGCGCTGCTCATCCCCAGCAGGCAGAGGAGGACGTGAAACAGCAGCGAAACCAACAGCATCAGGGCGAGTGTCGTTGCCCTCGGAAACCAATTGTTTCCTCTCGTCTGAAATAATTTTTGCATAGGCCACATTAAGAGAAGGAATAGGGTCCTGCATCAATAACCCCAGACACCAAAGTACCGAACTTTTTGGCTCTAAACCGAGAGGATTGATGAAGGTGTTCGGTCTCCTAGGACGTAAGTATTCGGCAGCAGCAGTACAAGTGCAAACAGGCAATTTACAATAACTCAGAAGTTCATCTTGCAATTGTCGTAATTCACCAAAAAAAACAGCCACAGAACGACCATTCTGACGACAATCACGGATTTTATTTTTTAATTCAAGAATACGGGGTCCATTACCAAGAGAATATCTATCACGTAAATCATCCCATAAAGATTTAACATTATCAGGAAAGTGCATAGTAGAACGCACAGAAACATCTAAGGTATTAAAAATCCAGGCAACAAGCATAGAATTTACAATACCCCATTGAGGAAGATCGGGAGATGTCGAGTCAGGAACAGCAATAGTACCGTCAATGAAGCCCAATTTATTTTTGGCGCGAAGATTGTTGCGAAGAGAACGAGACCATGATTCGTAATTATCACCAGTCAACATAATCGGACTGATCACAGCACCAGTCCCTTCACTAGGGTGTAAGTAGTACTCAGAAACGGTTCGTAACGAGGAGTCTTGGAGTCCCCCATGAGTGATCGAAGAAACGCAGGCAATACGCAGCGGAAAGAAAGAAATCACGACCAATACCAAACTCGGGAAGAACGTCGAGAAGCAGGATCGAAAAAAAAATTCTAAGAGTTTTTAGAAAGCTCTTGATACCATGTTAAGAATTAGAGAGTGTTTAGGAGTAAACGGCCTGCCTTTCATTCAATGAATCACCCCAATATATATACAACCCTAAAAGAGATATAGGAATTAGGAAAGTTACGCCTAATAATTCCTTTTCTTTAAACCTGGTATTTTATTTCAGTTATAGGCAAAGTATGAACTATGAAGACCATCTCCATGGGAACACTCATCTTCAATGGGAACACTCCATACCTGCTGTTTTGGCTGTAGCATTGCCACTCTTTCTTTAATTTTTTATTACTTTTGTACTGCATCTTCTATTTTTTTTAATATACAATACAACCTAATCAGTCACTAGCAGAGCAACTCTTTTGATTATTCAACTTTCAATATTGTTTTTTTTTCTTTCTTCAAATCAAAGACCAAGTAAAACATTATAATACTAGTGATTGTTTGGTATACAGTAAATTATGTAGGCAATAGAAATTCCTATGATTTTTTAAATTAGGTAGTTGTTTGGTTAACAGGAAGTGGGCAAAATGAGGGCAATGAAAATTCCTGGGAATTTATTCACCTAGTCCCTCTTGGTCATTCAAAATTTCCCCATCAATTCATGGGAATTACAAATTCCTTGATATTAACCAAACATATTAGTCAATTTCCTAGGATTTACAAAAGGGAAATAACTTCCTAGAAAATGGAACTTCCCATGGGAATTAAATTCCCATGTGATACCAAGCAACCACCTAATAAGGAGAGGTGGTAGCTCAGTGGAGTACCACCGTGAATTTCAGGGCATTGCCTAGGGTTCGAATCCTCATCCCAATAATATGTTGGGGCATTTACTTCTGGGATGTTTAGCCTTGTACCCAGCCTCTGAACTGGTGTGTCCTACAGGCTAGTAGCCTAGCAGGGGTTGGTCTTCGGACCAATTATCTCTAATAAAAAAAAAACCACCTAATTGTTGGAAGAATTAAGTAAGAGAAACAATAATGGAAAAAAGAAACCTACTGCATATTTGCTTAACTGGTTACTTGAATAAATCGGATAAAAAAACAGAGAAGCTTACGGTCCTTTAAATAGGCTACAAGGAAACTAAATATCCTAAAAGAAAGCAACTACATGACCTTTTAACGTGGAGTACTTAGTGCTAATTAGTGCCCCACTTCTTTAATTAAAAAAACACATGATTAACTACCTCTAATTGACTAAGTAAAACCAAACTATATTGACTACAATTACAGAAACCATACTTTGAAGCACTACATTCAACACACCCCTTTGCTTCAAAGTTGGTATTGAACATTAGCCAGTTTTTTTTTATTAAGTACTTCCCTTCATATGTGATGCACTTCTGTCTTCTCATCACCAAACATTCGTTGATGCACTTCTCACCAACTATCTATTTGTGGAGCATTTCTCTCCGACACGGTGCACTTTTCACCTATTACTCTAAAATAATGTTTCTTCTTCGGCTACTTGTGCCTTGCTTGCTTGCTCTCCAATCTGTGATCTACAATGTTTCGCCAAATGCCCAAATCTTTTGCATTTCTAACATTGTGTTTTTCCCTTATGTCAACATTCATTTTCCTCATGATCGAGCTTCTTACATACACCACATTGAGGAAATTTGCCTTTCCCCTTAGAATAAGAAGTCTTGGCCAAAAAAGCTTCTTCACAGTTGGTTGAGTCATCATTTTCTCCTCTCATTTGTCTTCTTTGATCAACGACATGGAGTGCATTGATCAACTCTCCAAATGTTAAAGTAGACAAATTTTTTGAATCTTCAAGAGTAGAAATTTTGGTTTCATACCTATTCGGAAGAGTTACTATAAGCTTGTCTACTACTATTTGACTTGAAAAATCACCACCAAGGAGCTTTATTTGATTGACAATAACCATCATTCGGTTTCCGTACTCCTTGGCACCTTCGGCTTTTTCATGCTTAGCATCTCAAACTCCCTTTTGAGATTTAAAATTTGCATCAACTTGGTTTGACTATTGCCTTCAAACTCCTCCTTGAGCTTTTCCCACGCCTCTTTAGGAGTTTCACGGGACATTATAAGTGTGAAAATTCCTTCCGACAACGTTGAATGTAAGCATGAGAGCGTCCTTGGCTTTTTTGCCATATCTTCTTCATATTTTTTTTTGTTTGGGCTACGGTGGGATTTTTTGGAAGAGTGGAGGGAATGCCTAATGGAGTTAACCGTCGTTAGTCATTAAGGGCATTTTGATGTATTCCCATAAAACTCAGGGGTATCTGGTGAATTTGAAAAGTGCGAAGGTACCTGGTGAATTTTCTGAAAACTCGGGAATACTTGGTAAAAAAAACCGTTTTAATAATTGTTCATAAATATTTAGACCATAATTTTAAAGAAATATAACAATTAAAATCTTAAATTTATAAAATAAACGGTTTTTTCACCAGGTACCCCTGAGGTTTCATGAAATGCACCAAGTACCCTCGTTGTTTTGGAAATGCACCAGATGTCATTGTGGTTTGCATAAAATGCACTAAATACCCTTAATTACTAACGGTGTTAAGTTTTCGTTAGTCATTAGGATTAATTAACCCCTCTAACTCTAATTAAATCCTAATTAGCCCTAATTAACTAACTAAACTCTAACTCCACCCACCCAGTCACCCACCCACCAAACTACCCCACCACAACCCCCTCCGCCCTCCCCCACCCACGCAGCCCCACTCCCACCCCCCGTAGCCACCCTCCCCCAACTACCCCACCACACCCCCCCTACCCTCCCCCACCCACGCAACCCACCCCCCCACCCCGTAGCCGCCCTTCCCCCCACCCCTGCGGTCGCTCTCCCATCCACCCACCCGGTTACCCCACCACAACCCACCCTCTCGCCCTACCCCACCCCCTTCCCCACCCACACAGCCCACCCCCCCCCCCCCGTAGTCGCCCTCCCCGCCCGCAACCCCTCCCTCAATCACGCGGCCCCCTCCCCTACCCCCGCAGGAACCCCCTTCCGCCCCCTCCCCAAAGACCGACGACGTCACCGAAATCCACCACTAAAATCATAGATCCACCGTGAAACCCAAATCAATTTTCAACATCTCAGCCACCCACCAACACCAGCACCACCACCAAATAACCCCAAATCAACCATAAAAAAAGGAGGTCGGTGAAGAAAATCAAAAAGAGAGAGAAGTGTGGTGTGTGATTGAGGTTCCCAAAACGATGGTGAGAGATTGAGGAGAGAGAAAGAAGGGTGGTGGGTCGGTGGAAGGAGATCGAGGAGAGAGAAAGAAGGGTGGTGAGAGAAGAAGATCGCCAAATTCAAGGGTGGTGGTGAAGGAGGTCACGAAGGAGATTGCGGTGGTGGCGGCGGTGTTGGTCGACTTCAGCGACATCTGGTCTTGGGGGATGGCCAAGATACGTGGGTTGGCAGCGTTTGTCGTCGACATCTGGGTATGGTGGTCTTCGGTGGTATGGTGGTGTTTAACTTCGTGGTGGTACGGTGGCAGTGGTGGTGCGAAGTTGGTGGAAGTATTGGTAGTTGATGGTGGGTGTTAGAGAGAGAGAGATGGTGGTGTTAGAGAGAGATGGTGGTGTTAGAGAGAGATATGGAAGTAGTGGTGGTTGGTGGTAGGTGCAATTGGTGATGATGGTGGTGGTTGGGTAGGGTAGGTACAATGAGAGAGAGAGGGGGCATTAGAGGGGTTAATTAACCCTAATGACTAACGAAAACTTAACACCGTTTGTCATTAAGGGTATTTGGTGCATTTTATGCAAATCACAATGGCATCTGGTGCATTTCCAAAACAACGAGGGTACCTGGTGCATTTCGTGAAACCTCAGGGGTACCTGGTGAAAAAACCGTAAAATAAATATTTTCTCGTACAATTTGCAACAGCCCAAAAGCTATGTTGTTCATATAATCATTTTGTTAGGTATTTACAAGTAGTTATATATGATTATCACTTGGAATATTGTGGAGTTACTAGGGCTGATAATGATGCGAGTCGAGCTCGAGTTTTACTATACTCGACTCGAACTCGAAAACTCATACCCAAACTCGACTCGAAAACTCACGATTTTGAAATTTTCAAACTCAAATTGAACTTGAAAACCCAAAATCGAACTCGAACTCGGTTCGAACTCGAACTCGAGCTCGAACTCGTTTCAAACTCGAACTTGAATTCGAACTCGGTTAAAGATCGAACTCGAACTCGGTTTCAGATCGAACTCGTTAATTGATAATGCTTGAAAATGCTGCATATCTGCATTCTTTGTAGATTTTTATGAACAAGAAAAATCAAACTGAACATAAATCCCCTAAAAGTACTTAACCATACATCAAACATCAACATGAAAAGCTTTTCCAGATCAATCCCAAACAACTAACACAAATTCATTATCATCATATCATTACAAATCCACAACAACTAATAATTTATTGGGCTTTCAAATAGGATTAAAATTAACTTTAACACTTTAAAAATAGTTTTGGGATGGCTTTTCGGACGGCTTTCCCCTTGGGTCGGACCAATTAAGACCGCGGTATGTTTCATCATCGGATCCTTAAATAAGGAGACACGATTATGTGTCTACGTAGGTAATTATCAAAGTTTTGAGATATTTTTGGTATTTTCAGTTGATTTTTGTTTTTATTTTTTCCGAGAATGCAGTAAAAATGGTGAAGGCGATGCAAATGTTACTGGATCTAATTTTTTCCTTGAAGGACGAGATTCTACAAATTCGTAAGTTATCTTCGAATTTTTGATAATTAAAACCTAAATTGTAAAATTTGTTTGAATGCTCTATTAATATGTTTTGATGTTCAATAATTTCAACATTTCATTCTAATTAGTAATACAAACTGAATAATCAAAATCTTATCATGTTTATTTCACGAAATGCTCTGTGTTATTTGGTGCAAATTTCTGAAAATTGTGAACTAATTTTAGGAGATTTTCTATGTTCTAAGTAGTATAATAATATGTTATAAAATTTTGAAACAGGGAGAATACTGAGAATAAAGGCGCGAAAGAAATGCAAGAAAAGTCAAATGGTAGAGTCTTCTAGATTAGATAAATTTATAATGTATCAATGATAATGTTTACAGGTTATTTTCTATATATATCTTCATTTGAATTAATTTTAATTTTTTGAATTCTTCTCAATATTTTGAAATATAATATTTAATCTTATTTTGAAGTCGATGGTATCATGTTCATAAAACTTACTCATGTGTTCTTATTTTCTACAAGATTGATATTTGGCAAAAGTTTCATTGAAGTTACAATATGGAACAATTAGAACATGTAATTAAACTTTTTAGAACACACCATTAAACTATTTAGAATATAACATAAAATGTTTAGAACATAAGATAAAATATTTAGAACATAAGATAAAGTATTTAGAACACAACCTTACCTTCATAAATCGCGATTGACTCTACTTGTTTAGAACACCGACATATCTTTGGCTCATTGATGCTACCTCTCTATCTATTCTGCAATACCTTTGCCTTTTCACTCTCAACCATCCTCCCCTTTGGCCACTGGTGTTGCATCTAATGGACCAACTCCATTACTAAATATCATTGTTGTTCTACACACTCTTCTCTATCTTTCTCCATCAAGATGCCGCAGAATTTGGACTATCGTAACAAACATTACTAGTAGTAGTTTAGAACATATGAAATTTCTGTAGAAACATATAGCTAAATATGTAGAATTTAGGTTTGATATTCATAACATATGACATACATTTTAAATCATTACTAGTAGTAGTTTAGAACATTACTAGTAGTAGTTTAGAACATAGGGATTGAGTTTTAGAATTCAATGACATGTTTTTTAGGTAATATGATTATTATTTACTTTGATGATTTTTTTTAGAACATATGAAATTTCATTAGAAACATATAGCTAAATATGTAGAACTTATTTTTTATATTCAGAACATATGATATACATTTTAGAACATTACTAGTAGTAGTTTAGAACATGATTCATTTGCTCTTAGAACTTTTGATGGGTTAATGTTGAACATCATCACTTAATTCTGGAACATTGTATATAATGCTTAAAATTTGAAATGAAACATTATTTTAATTTGATTTCAGATTATTTTATGTACGGATAAATACTTTCCTTCAACTGCTACATTCGAAGATAAAATTCATGCATTGTTAAAAAGGATGAATGAAGAGATGGAACACGCTAATGTCCCCGTATCCCAAATGATTCATCTAGTAAGTTCTTGAAATAATAAAATATGTTTGCACTGATTATGTTACATGTCAACTAATAACACAATTATTTATGTGAAAATTCCATCATTAGGTATTCTTTCCAATAGTAGCGTCTGAACACTACTATTTGCTTTGCGTCAACTTACTTGATAACACAATCGACTTGATAGATAACAAAATACTTCAATCTGGCATCTCCTTTTACAAGAAATACAAGAATAATCCTAAAACTAGTAACATATTTTTATGCATAATTATACAATCTTCAACTTATATACCATCTACTAATGTTTTTTTTTTACATCTTTTCAGTTGAGGGGATATGCAAGATTTTTTTATGACAAAATTCCCGAAAATGATTACATAAATGGTTCAAAACAAGAACATTGAAGATGAAATAGAGGAGCAATTCAAATGACCATGATTGTGGAGTGTTTGTACTTAAGCACATGGAGACAATCAAGGGGATCAAATAAGGATGAAAAATGGGAAAGTGGCTTGGAAAAGGATAATGTGAGTACTAGTTTTCAACTTTTTTTTTCAAATATTAGTATAGATTTTGTTGTTTCTAATATCTTAATATGTTTCATTGCAGACTGATCAGTTGAAGAGATTGAGGGTAGAATATTGTGGGAAAATTCTTGCACACAAGAGAAATGAAGAACAGTACATTTTGATTTCAAAGTCAGGGGAATGGACAACACTCCATGAAATATAATGTTATCAATGTTACAGTTGGATTCTTGAATTTCTAGTATACTTGAACATCACAAGGATGACTTTATAGTTTAGAATATGAAGAAATAGGTTGAATTCATATTTTGAGTTGCTTTAACCCATGATGATTTCTTAGTTTTATATGAACATTGTTGTGTTCTAAATAGTTCTTGTTGTGTTATAAATATTGTTGTTTTCTTAGTTTGATTCCTTAGTTTGTGAAATTCAAACATTTTTATATAACCTTTGATCATGCTTAGAAGAAGAAGAACAATAAAATAAGGTAGAAAGAAACTTAGGTTTGATATTAATAACATATTTAGAACATTACTAGTAATAGTTTATAACATAGGGATTGAGTTTAAGAATTCAATGATATGTTTTTTAGGTAATATGATTATTATTTACTTTGATGATTTTTTTTTTGGAACATATGGAATTTCTTTAAAAACATACAGCTAAATATGTAGAACTTAGGTTTGATATTCAAAACATATGATATACATTTTAGAACATTACTAGTAGTATTTTAGAACATGATTCATAATCCATAAAACATAGAAATATCTTCTAAACAACAATACTTTATGATCTATAAAACATAGACATAAGTTCTAAACAACAATTCTTCATGATTCATAAAACACTAACATATGTTCTAAAAGAAAAGAAATTAATATTGTACTTCTCTTAAATCTCACATAATCAATTGCCTTTGTTAGGACAATTTCGAATATCATGGTATAGTGGTAACCAAGCTCACCACAACCTCGACATAACCTCTTCTTCTTTTGGCTTTGCTCAACTGCTTTCTCTTTATCACCCTTTAACCTTTTCCCACTTCCAGTGCTACTAACTTCATGTGCCACATGAACACCAGTGCCTTTGTTCTGTGAAAGTTAAGACGATATTAGGCTGCATATATATCATACTCAAGCAAAGGTTGGATTATAGGAACGGATTGATCACTATTCACAATTACATCTACAAGTGCATATGAATTTAAGCTCAGAACCACTAGTGGAAAAAAGTCCATCCGATGCGGTCAAAATCGGGCTTACAAGTACATTAACTGATTGGGTTTTACCTCAAAATCGCAGCAGATTGTCGAAATTCATGTCAAAAAAAAGGTGCAGACTTGCCAGCTGCAGGTCTGCACTACATTTCACACGTCTCACTCTCACCCATGTGTTGGTGGAATACAGTACTCAAAGTCTAACAAAACATATATATACAAAAATAATACATTATACATAGAAACAAAAATTATACAAAATACATGTATATGAAACTAAACATAAATACATAGAAACAACATTTTAATATAAATAAAGAAAATCACACAAATACACAAAAATAACAATTTAACATATATACAGAAAATTACAATATAAGAAATTTACCACTTATACAATATATACGGAAAAAGAAAACGAAAATTAGATTGTGGAGATTTTACCACTTATATAATAATCATTTTTTTTATATCTGCACACCAGCAACATACAACATTTATGTTGCAAACCACATCTCAGAAGCAAATCCAGGCTAATGAAAGTACACGAAAATTGCAACATATACGGAAAAAAGGAAAATTAAAAAACGAAGAAACTAAAAAAACTACCCAGATAAAACGAAAAAGCGAAAATTAAGAGTTCGAACAAAAAATAAAAAACGAAAATGGAAGCCAAAAAAAGGAAACGAAAATGGAAGCCCTAAAAAACGAAACGAAAATTATGGGTTTGAACAAATGCTAAAAAAAAGCGAAATAAAAAAAACGAAATAAACGAAAACGAAAAACCAGATCTAAAAAACGAAATAAACGAAAACGAAAAACCAGATTTAAAAAACAAAAGCGAAATAAAAAAAGGAAAAAAACGAAAACGAAAACTAAAAAAAGCCAATTAAGAATTCGAACAAAAACGAAATAAAAACCTACACCCAAAACCAGATCTAAAAACTAAATCCCAAATAAAACGAAAAAACTCCGGTAAAAAAAATAAACGAAAAAAGAAACCAACACCTATAACCAGATCCAAAAACTAAATCCCATAAAAACTCAAACAAACCAATTTCTTGTGTACATATCTTCGATTCTTCGTTCTTCATTTTCGTTTCTTCGTTCTTCATTTTCGATCTTCATTTTCGTTCTTCGTTTTGTGAGGGAGCAGTAGAGAGGAGAGAGAGAGGTGAGACTGAGGTGGTGGCGTTTATGAGAGGTGAGGGAGCTTAGGGAGCTGGGTGAGAATTTGGGCGTTTATGGCGTTCTTCGTTCTTCGTTTTGTGAGGGAGGAGTACAGATCTGCCGCGTGGTGTGAGGGAGGAGTAGAGAAGAGAGATAGAGGGGGGAGGAAGATTAGGGTTTGATATTTTTGAGGGAGGAGAGAGATCAGGTATGGGGAGTCTAAAAAGAAACGGGTTGGGCCTTCATCCATGCTTTGGGCCTATAAAAAGAGGCGCGTTGGTAGGGTGCGTTTGCCGTGTACACCTAACCAAAGATAAATTTCTCCTACTCTCATTTACAATTAAATGTAGAAGGGAAGTAAGGTTCGTATCCACAGGGAAACAGGGACAAGTTTAATATTTAGCGTGAATTAGTACCTAAATGACTCTAAGGGTCGAGTAACCTAATAACAAGGGGGGGTTTCAAGTAGATTATAAACAAACTAAAATTAACTAGCATAATTACATAAAATGAGAAATCAATATGGAAAGATCTTGAATCCGATTAATATCCACTTCAATTCATTATCGATCATTGAACCTCGACTCTAATTATTTCCATAATTATCTATTGTTGAGAATTAATCTCGTGTTCTCCTTATTCTTAGTTGAATAGCACGATCAGCGTGACTATAAAACCCTAACCAAAGGATAACCTAGTCCGATAGCGTCTAAGTTCAATCCAATAGCAGCAATAAACACAGAGAACCAACAGACCTGCTAACGTCATACAAGCGATAAACATTCAACAGTTGATTCAATTTCCCCAAGAAATAACCAAGACGATCAGCATCTAAGTTACTCCCTAGTTTGCTACAAATTGATAAAAGAATAAAACAATCCGATTATATTCTT
The DNA here is from genome assembly GCA_947648045.1 of Beta corolliflora. Taxonomy (NCBI): domain Eukaryota; kingdom Viridiplantae; phylum Streptophyta; class Magnoliopsida; order Caryophyllales; family Amaranthaceae; genus Beta; species Beta corolliflora. The sequence continues at coordinate 575,702 of CANSZD010000820.1, forward strand.
AAATCTAGCATTAGATTAATTACACAATCAAACTAGTAACGTTCCTAGCATAATTATGCAAAAACCATAGAAAACAATCATAGAAATTAAACCATAATCAAAGAAACTAAATAGAGAGGAAAGATCTCACAATAATGCTTGAAGCTCCATATTAATCTCGTTCAAGAACAGTTCAAGCTACAATCGGCATAGCATAAGCCAATTCCATAATTGAAATCTCCAAAAACTAAACTAGAAAATAAAAACTAAAAAGAGAAGATAATTAGAGAAGAGTGGAGTTTTGGAGACTCCCTCTCCTTGAGGCTGCTGTCCCCTAGGTCCCAAAAACAAGTTTGGTATTTATACTAAAGCATAAAAATCAGCCGACAATTACATCGACCTAGCAGGTCGCGAGGTGCGGTACAGGTCGCGAGGTGCGAAGAGTACACTGTCTTCCGCACACTTGGCTGGGCAAAGGAGCTCGCGAGGTGCGAGCAAGCAGGTCACGAGGTGCGAGAAATCTCGCGAGGTGCGACCTGCGTTGTGGTGCTTGCTGGCCTCGAGCGCGCACGAGAGCTGGGCGATGATGCTGTTGGGCGATGATCTTTGTTGGGCGATGATCTGTCTTCGCCGAACTTGCGATGTCGGGCGTGCTTGCGTCTTGTTGGCGGAGCTTGGTTGTTGTTGGTGAGATGGCACAATATTGTTGAGCTACACTCATGTTACGACCTTTCAACTTCTCGAACACTTCCAAGTAGATCGCTCAATCCCATTTTACCATAAAAGCTCGGAACATATGACATTAACACAATTTAACTCACAAAACTCCGAACTTCCGCTAAGGCTAATATATATGCAAACGTCAACAAGTATAATCAAGACCCTTAGCAAAAAGCACCCAAAATATAATATAAACACCGTATAACTTGAGCGTATCACGCGTTATTTTGGACCGAGCTCGTTTTTGTTGTAGAAAAAATACCGGAAAATTTAATCCGGTCTTGTGAACCAGATCAGATTTTAGAAAACCGCAGCAGTTTCTACAATCTAATCTGGTTCACTAAAGGATCGGATCAGATTTTCCACCCAGCTTTCCCTCCCATTTTTTTATTGATTTTCGGATGAGGTTTTGTAAAAACCGAATCTGTTACTAAGTGACATAAGGTTTTTTCCACTAGTGAACACGTACAATACATATTTAGAACATAATCAATTAAAGTCTGGAACATGAGGAATGAAAATTTAGAACATTACAAACTGACATCAATTAGTAAAAAAATAAACCTGATTCAGGATATGATGAAGAAGATTTATGCACATCAGCTTCAACTTCCATATCTCAAAGAAAACAGAATACTAATTAACCTAAAAATAAAACAAAGAAAAAGAATCACTAAACATTCAATATAAACAAATGAATACATGTTAATTGCAATCAATACCAATTGGAAACTAATAAAATTTCAATCAATACAACACGAAATTCGATACCAGACAATAATCAAATCTAATAAATTTCAATCAATACCAAAATCGAATAATGAGGAATTTGTAAAAGTTCGAAAATCAAACAACAAAATCGAAATAATGTTTGAATTTGCAAAAGTTCGAAAATCAAACAACAAAATCTTCAAGAAAATCAAATTAAAAGTTCAAATAATACCTGTTGAATTCTGGAAAGAATAGTGTGGAATCCGCAAAAAATCGAACTAAAAGTTTGAATAAAACTCCATGAAGAACGACATATTACAAAGGAGAGAAAAAAAAAAAGCTATGCAAAATTTTAGAGAGAGAGTCAAAGTGGCGTGAAAGAGGAGGAAAGAAAGGGGGGTAACTGTTAACCTAAACTACGAAGTAAGTGTTAACCTAAACTATGAAAATGCCACTACTCATAAGCGTATTTAGAACGGTTAGATTAGATCCAAAGGTCCATATTTGTTCTCACATAAAAAAGTGTTCTTACATAGAGGAGGTGTTCTCACAAGAGCTCTTCTTGACAGTTGACATAGTGACTATTTTTTCATAAATCACATGTACTAGCATCAGGTCCACACTAATTTAGTGTGGATCAGGTCCATATAAGTTTTTATGTTTTTTCGTATAGATTTTCTTTACCTTTGCATGTGTTTTTTTTTATGATTCCTATATGTTCCTTCAATTTGAACATACAAGAGAACCAACATGTGTAGGATCTAAGCGTTACTACATTCACAAACTTCCGTGAGAACGACAAACACACTAGCAAGGCCCAATCTAAGGGACTCACCTAAAGGTTATTCATTTTAAAAGTCAAATCCCGACCTAGACCCTATTCTTTTGGACTTATTTTTTGTTCAGTTTAGTTGTTGTTGTTGTTATTATTATTATTATTATTATTATTATTATTATTATTATTATTATTATTATTGTTGTTGTTGTTGTTATTATTATTGTTATTGGTATTGGTATTGTTATTATTATTATTATTATTATTATTATTATTATTATTATGACAACATTCAAAAGAGCTCGTTAACAATTTATCACAAACATCATACACTCGTACTTTGAACTATTTTTTTATTTGTCAGGGGTATATGGTGAAAAAACCGTACAATATATGTACAATAATATATGTATAGTGCAATATGTGTATGACATATGTACAACATATGTGCAATATATATGCAATAAAACATAAATATCTAATTTTGTCGGAACTTAAAGTTTTAGATTTTCAATTGCTAACTTATAAACTTATGAAATCAATTTGTAGTGTTATACTTCAAGCTTAATGTTTTTATGGCCAAAAAAGTATTTTTATGGCCAAAAAAGTATTTTTATAAACTTATTTAAATGATTTTGAGAAGTAACTATATAACGTTTATCTAAGAGTTAATTAGTTGTGATTGGCTCGGACCCACTTGAATAAGTTGCTAGCTCCGCCATTGCAAATGGTTGAGGTGGCAGTGGAGGGACAACAACGAATGGTGGCCGACTGGTCGAGGAACAACATCAGGTGTTGGTGGTGTAAGTACATCAGCAGGTGGTGGACATGGTGGTGGTGTAAGAATAGCAGCAGGTGGTGATGGGAAACAATATATGGTTGAGATTAATATGGTGGTGAGTATTACTATTGAGATAGCCATTGCAGTAGGAAAACTTTTGTAACTTCTACGTATAAAGATTATGGGAGGGGAGAACAACTCGTGATAGCCTCTAGTAGTACTGGTATCACCTCCGATTCCAGAACTTATGGAAATCGATTTCTCACCCTTGCAAGAGGGATCCCAATCCCCCCTGCTTGCAAAGAACTTTAACTTACATATCTAAGAAAAAGGATTTTTTGTGAAACACTACCTATTACTTACGACTTTTTGAAAACAACTACCTATAATAAGTCTAATTTTTAAAACAACTACCTTTTATCATTTTTTTTACTAGCACTACCAATTAAAAGTCTCTGTTAGTAATTCCGTATGTGGGCCCCACCTGCCCATTTTCCTCCATTTTAATGTCGTGCGAATTGTCTGCTTTTTGCCCCTTCATTGAATTAAAACCCAACAACCTCATACATCCATTATTCATTATAAGCGAAAAATTCTTCTCATTCCTTTTACCTGACGAATTGCAAATTCCCTCATCATCTTTGATTCCTCTATCTCACCATCAGTGCATTAAGCATCAACCATACAAACCAACCCAGTACAAAACCCATCCCAATAAGTAATTTGGGTGATGGTTGAGTTGATTGGTAAGTGTTGTTTAACATCCTTCTCAAAATAATTGAACAATGTTAAAATCATGAAGGTTTGTTCATAAATTTGCTAAATAAAACCGCAATTTAGTGAATTTGATGAATTTGACAACCCCAATTAAAAAACCCAAATTTCTTGCGAATTGGAGAATTCAACAACCACTAACAGTAATTTGGTAAATTTGTGGAGAGTAGGAACCATTTATATGGTCTTTAGATGCGAGATGAGCAATGCGAATCTTGTTGGCCTTCTTCAGTTGATGTGAATTGTGGAAGAGATGAGAGAGAATGGTGTTTCGAAAGAATTGGGAAGAGGTGTTTCGAAAGAATTGGGAAAGTAGTTAATTAAGGGAATGGGTAGGTGGAGCCAACAGACGGAATTTACTAATAGATACCGTTTATTGGTAGTGCTAACAAAGAGAAAACATGATAAAAGGTAGTTGTTTTATAAATTAGACTTATTAGGTAGTTGTTTTCAAAAAATTGTAGTTTTTGATTAAAAAAAATCCAAAAAAAATTAATGGGAGGGGAATTGAGGAATGATATGGTTAGTGTCTCATATCTTATCATTTTTTGTGATAAGTATAGGACTATAGGAGATTAGACTACATTTTGTATAATATTCTCAATGAAGTGCATTATTTGCTACTTTTAATCTCCAACAAACTCAAGGTTGCAACTCCTATTTGCAACTTTTAAAACGTATTTTCCTCCTGTATTAAAAGTTAAATTCCCAATTGCTTTTCAATATTATCACTTGTTATTTATGCAAGTCTTTAAGTGTAAGTTGCAACACTTTTTTTCTTCTTTTATTATTATTATTATTATTATTATTATTATTATTATTATTATTATTTTATTATTATTATTATTATTATTATTGTTATTATTATTATTGTTATTATTATTATTGTTATTATTATTCATTATTATTATTATTATTGTTATTATTATTCATTATTATTATTATTATTATTATTATTATTATTGTTGTTATTATTATTATTGTTGTTATTTTTATTATTGTTGTTATTATTGTTATTGTTGTTATTATTGTTATTGTTGTTATTGTTGTTGTTATTGTTGTTGTTGTTATTGTTATTGTTGTTATTATTGTTATTGTTGTTATTATTATTGTTATTGTTATTATTATTATTGTTATTATTGTTATTATCTATGACAACATTTAAAAGAGTTTATTAACAATTAATCACACACATTATACACCCGTGCTTTAAACTAGTTTAAAACCTACTAAATTATTTAAATTTACTAATTATGGTAAAACAAAGTTTGCTTCAAAACATGCAAAATCTTATTTCTCAAGTTTAGTACTAACTGAAATTGATTTGATTAATCACTAAAAAACCCTTAATCTCCATTTCACAAGTGGTTCAAAATCTTAATGTATGTTACTTTGAAATTGTGATTGCAATTAGAAGTTTAGGTAGAAATAATTTTTTTAAGTTATTACTTTCTGATTGTTTGGAATTGTTTTAGTTATATCAGTTATTTTCAATTGAGAATTTCTCTTTTTAACCATATTTTTTTTTGAAAGGTTTTGTGCGTACATTACATTTTACTATAAGTTAAACAATCTTAACTTTCCTTGTTAAGCATAATTGTAGATCAAGAAGGAATTGATTATTTTAAAATAAGCATTTTTTTTATAAGTGAAGGGTAGAAAAATAAATTTTATAGGGGGACACCATAGCTCCCCCCTGGCTTATATAATAAAGATATGCGAGGATTACTATCGATGTATGATGATATATTCTTGGATATTACAATAATTTCTCCTACAAGTCATATAGATACTTGTTCATAATTACTGTGAAAGGTTAAAAAGTGTCTTTCTTGTATACTCATTGTGAGACCATCTCAACAGCTACTTGTTGCGCCTCCCCGTAACAATTTCGAAAAGATTTTAAGTCTGATGTCGCGCGCACTCTCATCTCCATAACATATGTGATCTTCCCAATAGTCCCGCAGTCAATTTGGGGATGAAGTTTTAATTTACCAAAGATGGCATCACGATATTTTTTAACAGGATGTGCATTTCTTTTCATGTCTTTTATTGGAGTTTGTGATATAGTTAACATAGACTTGACTTAGTTTGTTAGTTAAAATCAGGTATTAGTTTGTTATATTAGAATTAGTTGTAGTATAAATAGAAGATACATTTTTGTAATACAAAAACATAACAATAATAACAAAATGTAGACCTTCACTATTCTCTTTCTAGCTCTTTCTCTTTCCTCGCAGCTTTCTTATTATACTCAACAATGGTGTTTCTTCTCTCAAACTCTGATTGATAACATGGTATCAGAGCGGGATTTGAATCCTAACATTCATCTCATAATTTTCGACTTCGAAATTTCTCGAAATTCGTCATTCTTCAACTCTTGGTGATTTCTCCTCTAAGATCTTTGTGTTTTTCAATTTGCTTGCTCGAATTAATTCACCTGGGCATAATTGTTGCTGCGAACATCTTTGATTTGATGAATTTGGTTCATAAATTTATTATGTTCTCGACCGACTTTGATGAATTAATGGTGTTTTTTTCGATTTCTGCAAAAATTCTTCAATTTTCATTTGATTCTCTGTTCCTCAATTCTCATTTTTCATTCCGAATCAATTCTTGATCAAATCATTCAGTTCCTGCGATTCATTTTTGGATTCTTGTGAATTGATGAATTAGGTATTCTTGTCGAATTATGGATTCTTGTCGCGAAATTTCCTTTGTCAAATTCGTTTCAATTTTGACCTAGAAATTATGGAATCTTTAATATCCGACTTTCTCTAATCTTCCGCTCATCCCTTTGATTCAGTTCGTTTTCTTGATTCTTTTCTTCGATCTTGTTTCCATTCAAACATCATCTCAAATTTGTTCAATCTTGTCTAAATTGTTGTCTGGGTTGTTGCGTTTATGCTTCTTGGATTTATTGATGGATTCTCGTGATTTGTGGCTGTTAGTTGAGTTTAAAATGGGTTTGAGATGAACGTAACAAATATTTCTCCAACTAAACGACATTGATGATGGGTCCTTGCGAGAGTTCTTGTTGGCTGAGCTCCTGTTGAGGTGTTTGTAGTGTTGAGGTGTTTTGATTGGATTGGAGGTGTATGAATTGTGTTAGTTTAGTTTCTTCGAAGTGTTTGTGGTTGTTGGGGATGGTTTAATTGGTGTTTGATTGAGATTGATGATTGTTGGATGATATTAGGTGTTCTTAGATTGAAGTTGAAGTGTTGATTTGGAACTCTTTGGTAATAGTGTTTGGTGCAGTTGTCTCCCTCTTCTTCTTTTGAAATTCTTTCACATTGCTTCTTATATTCCTGCCTTGTCTGAATTGATATTCTGATTTTTTTTTTTTTTGTGATCCATTTGTGTGATCGTTTGCTTTGTTGTGCCCATTGGTGGCTTTGTTGTGCCCATTTGGAGGCTTTGTTGTGCCCATTGGTGGTTTTGTTGTGCCCATTGGAGGCTTTGTTGTGCCCCTTTGGAGGCCTTGTTGTGATCCTATGTGATCAGTTTGGTGTATTGGTGTATTGCTGTTGTGATGATGTTGTTGTGATGATGTTGCTGTGATGATGTTGCTGTGATGATGTTGCTGTGATGATGTTGCTGTGATAATGTTGTTTGTTGTTGTGAATTGGTGCATTGGTGGTTGGGTGTGTTTTGCTTCAGTTGGTGTATTTGACAACATTCCAAGGTTCCGATGAGGCGATGAGTTCCTCCTTGTTCATATTACGAGTGACAACAGGTTCATGAGGTGTTACTGCTTGCAAAGTTTTTTTTTGCTTCATCTGTGTACAAGCAGCAATTATGTCTTATTCACTCCATAAGTTGATCAAGTTCAAACTGGAAATGCTTGCAACCATTTTCAGTTTGAGGGGGGTGTATGTCTAATGTTGTGTCATATGATTGCATGTTGCTTTCTACTGTGGATAGTTTGTAGTGTTGGAGTATGAATGGAGAGGCAAGCAACAACATGAGTAAGCAAGTTTATCCACAAGAGTGAGTCGTCTGTTGTTGGCTTCTCTACTGATTTCAGATTGTTTTAGCTCCTTCAAGCTGTTGTTACAAAACAAAATCTGAACTTCATTTGCTCTCTTTCAATGATCAAGCATCACATGTTTATGGCTATCATACAAACCGGTTCATTAATGTTCAAACTGGAATGTCTACATCCATTCCAGTTTGAGGGGGAGTATTGGAGTTTGTGATATAGTTAACATAGACTTGACTTAGTTTGTTAGTTAAAATCAGGTATTAGTTTGTTATATTAGAATTAGTTGTAGTATAAATAGAAGATACATTTTTGTAATACAAAAACATAACAATAATAACAAAATGTAGACCTTCACTATTCTCTTTCTAGCTCTTTCTCTTTCCTCGCAGCTTTCTTATTATACTCAACAATGGTGTTTCTTCTCTCAAACTGTGATTGATAACATCTTTTAACTTAGAAGGACGTAGACCTGCATCCAAAAGCAAAGCCAATAGGAAGATACTCATCAAGAAAAATTTAGTACTCGTATCTTGGTGATTTGGGAGAGTTAAATTACCAGACTAGCTTTTAAAGCAATCTTCAACTGACTTCCCTGGCCAAAAGCATGGAACTTGCAACAAGTTCCATGCTTTTGGCATTGGTGGTTCCAGAAGTCGTTTCCTGTTCTATAATAGCTCGGTCAATAATTTAAAAGCTCGACTCTTATAGACTAAGCCAATATTGCAGATATTTCAATTGTTGAATGAAAGAACATATATTCTTATTATTTGAAAAAAAAAGAATAATAAAGGGAATTCAGTAAGGTCACACATACTTTTAAAGCTGAACCATAAGCATCAGTTGGCCACACTCCATGTAACTATAACCTTTCAAGAGGGGGTTTGTTGCATGATGACTTAAGCTCACACATAGCTATCTGCCATACAAAAACCTCCCCCACAACTACTGGGTTCAATTGAACGACCCACTTAATTTGTGGCCGTAGTATTAATTTTATACACTATTACAATACTGTCTTATGATGTACTTTGAAGTGAACACAGTTGTGAAACGTTTTCAATGATGGACTACCATCATTGACAAGTGTAAATGTGTGAGAATGAGCCTCTTTATCCAACTACTGCTATGCTTTATGTAAAATTGATATTGACAAATGTAAACGTGTGAGATGAGCCTTTGTTGTTAACCCTCCAATATAAAATTGATAATAAATGTACTTGATACATGAATTTATGTAATCTAAGTCTACATATATATAGCGGGGTTTATTGACCCAACTTAAGATACACATACTTTAAATTAAGAAACACATACTTATACTATTGCAATATATATGTATGATATATGTACAATATATGTGTAATATATGTACAATATATGTATGATATATGTACAACATATGTGCAATATATATGCATAAAAAACATAAATATCTAATATTTGTCGGTATTTAAAGTTTTAGATTTTCAATTGCTAATTTATGAACTTATGAAATTAATTTGTAGTGTTATACTTAAAGCTTAATATTTTTATGGCCAAAAAAATATTTTTATAAACTTGTTTAAATGATTTTGAAAAGTAACTACATAACGTTTATCTAAGAGTTAGTTTTGATTGACCTGAACCCACTTGAATAAGTTGCTAGCTCCGCCGTTACAAATGGTTGAGGTGGCGGTGGAGGGACAACAAGAGGTGGTGGCTTAGGAACAACATCAACTGCTAGTGGTGTAAGTACAGCAGCAGGTGGTGTTGTTGTAAGAATAACAAGTGGTGATGGAAAACAATATATGGTTGAGATTAACATGGTGGTGAGTATTACAATCGAGATAGCCATTGCAGTAGGAAAACTTTCGTAACTCCTACGTATAAAGATTATGGGAGGGGAGATTAACTCGTGATAGCCTAGTGGTATTGGTATGACCTCCGATCCCAGATGTCCTGAGAAATGATTTCTCACCCTTGCAAGAGGGGATCCCAATTTTCCCCCATCCTTGCAAGGGACTTCAACTTACTTATCTAAAAACAAAAATATATGGGAGGGGAATTGAGGAATGATATTGTTAGTATTGCATACCTTATCATTTTTTTGGGATAAGTATAGGACTATAGGAGATTATACTACATTTTGTTTCATATTATCAATGAAATGCATTATTTGTTACTTTTAATCTCCAACATCTAATGAAGTGATTTTTGTTGACCTGAAAATGAAAAATATAACAACGGATTTTGCATTTGAAATAACAAAACTCCAAATTGCAACTCCTATTTGCAACTTTTAAAACATATTTCCCTCCTATATTAAAAGTTAAATTCCCAATTGCTTTTCAATATTATCACTTGATATTTATACAAGTTCTAAAGTGTAAGATGCAACCTTTTATTTTCTTCTTTAATTGCCATATTATTATTATTATTATTATCTATGACAACATTCAAAAGAGATTGTTAACAATTGATCACACACATCATACACCCGTGCTTTAAACTAGTTTAAAACCTACTTAATTACTTGAAGTTTACTAATTATGGTAAACAAAGTTTGCTTCAAAACATGCAAAATCTTATTTCTCACGTTTAATACCAACTAAAATTGATTTGATTAATCACTCAAAAACCCTTAATCTCCTTTTCACAAGTGGTTCAAAAAGCTCACACCTAAAGACACCCAATAGGTCAATATCCATCCACCAAAAAGAAAGAAAAAAAAAGGTGGGAGAACTGGAGAAGAGACGAAGAGACGAAGAGACTAAATCAAACTCATGCAATAAAATCTCTCCCAAAAAATCACAAGTTTCATAGGAAGAAAACACGAGAAATTCTCCTGAAACTTTTAAAACCTCCATAAATTTCCTGCTTTTTCTCTTTCTCTCTCCTCAAAAACGGGTAACTCAGTATCATCCCGGATTTGCATCCGGAAACCCAAAATGTCTTCTTCTCCAAATCCCATTTCAGTTCCAGTTTCATCTTCTCCTTCTAAATGCGTCGATTTTCCAGAACATTCTCCTCAATTTTCTCTCTCCTCTGACCAGTTCCACTACTGTTCTCGTGCTCTTGAGTCTCTCAAGCAGAAATTGGAGAACCCCCAACTTATTCGACGCGAGTTCGATTCTCTCCAGGTAGTGTTATTTACTACTTTACTACTTTTTTTTTTTATCAGCGATTACCACAAAAAAGTTTGTTCTTTTGTGAAGTGGGTTGTGTTTTATATGGTATAAATTTGGTTAGTATTGGATTATCTAAGTTAGCTTATGAAATGGGTAATTATTATTATTGGAGGGATCGAATTGCGTAAGTATTAATTATTTTTTGGGCGACATTTGATATTTTGTTGGAGATTTAGTTTTGCTAATTTCTTAATTTTAGCTTGTTGTAAAGTAAAATGCATACTGAATTTTTAGTTCTTGCTTTTGCTTGGAGCTGTTTTTGTTGGGTTATAGTCATATATATTTAAATTATTTTGGCATAGATATGAATTATTTAGGATGTAGTTAATGGTTGAAGTGGTTAATTGATGTCAAATAGGTTTTATTTTCTTTTTCCCTAGTAGAAAGATGATCATGATGTTGTCCAAGTCAGATGCTTAACTTAGACATGTACTAGATTTAAGTGCACGGCTGCACGCAATGCGTGCTTCAAGTTATAAAAATATGTACAATAGTTATAATATATTAATATTAAATTTTAAAACAGTAAAAAAAGGGGTATTTAAGGTAATTTAGGTGGACACCAAACCTCCTCAAGAGTTGGCTTATATAATAGAGATTGTTAATGATGATTGGTAGAAAGTATGTCATGGAATGAAGGTACACCTAATCTGACCAGTTAGTCTATTATGTTTTGGCTTTTGGGGAACATGATCCTTCTCATGTAAAAGAGGTCAGGTGCTCTGTACATGACAAAATTACTTGACAGGAACACGGTATTGCCGGGAACACCTAAGGTTTGACATAGTTTGACCAGATTTGTCCATGTTTTGTGAGGTGTCGTGGTGAATACTACAGTAATTAGTGTTCTTGTGAGTTGCAAAACTATAGTCTATAGACCAACACTTGCAAACTTTTGGAGACACGATCTTTACCTCTTTGGAAATTGCATGTGGAAATCAAAGGTTGCAGAGGGTTGTTTTGTACACCTTTTTTTCGGGTAATATAACACCATCAATAAGGTGCAGATTCGATACCAAATAAAGTTCTTCACTTCTTTTCAACAATGTGATTTCCATGTGTCTAATTGAGTGGAAAAACCGAAAAACCACTTATTTTTGCTCTGTGAATGCTACATTCCTTTGGTACAAGCTTTCTGAGGTTTTGAGGGTAGAGTGAGTTAGCTCCATCTCTCTTTGGTGCACCTACTAGTTTCTCATATTGATTTGTGTTGGCCGGGATAGTGCTGCACTGCTGCTAGTTGCATTGCGGCATTGGGCATGCGTTGCACTTTTGTGGATGTTGCTGTTGAAAAGGAATGACTGGATTATTGGGATAGCACTTCTCACTCTGTGTGCTTGTGAGATAGAATGTCTTTTTGGTATCTCTAATGTCTTTGATCTCATGCCTTTGGAGCTTTTCAAGGGTTGTTTGTATCTGATTTAGAATGTGATTGACAATTTGGTACACACGGTTTCAAGCACTTGAGAACTCCCTACTTCTTGTCTATTCTGTTGTATTATGTTAGTATCACTTTTACTAATAACTTATAGTGGGATTTATGATGGCAATTTTACTCAGAGATAGAAGCTTTATATAGCCAATTTTATCTAAGCGAGATATTCTGATGACATGAGATCTGCATGTTGAACCAAGCTCATTAAACTATGTAGGTAACTGAGTGGAAAGTTTCTGTCTTTTGTGATTGGGGGCATGGAGAGTGTTGGAGAGGGTGGGCAGTAGGCAGGTGGCAGAGGGGAGTTGTGCTTGGGTTTGTAAATGTTATTTTCCAGCGGAAAACATATTTGCTTTAAGTATTTAGTTGATTTGATTTGGTGTGAATTTTATATTTCATAATATTTTTTTCATCATAAATTTTCGTGATCCATTATAAAGTTGTTGCTATGGTGTGTACAGTGGCCTTTGTGAAGCTGCCTAGTAACATCAACTTTTCTTACTATCATGCAAATAGTTCCTTTTTGCTAATATGTTACTTCCATGTATCACTTTCAAAATGGAACCCGAACAAAATTAAACAGTCAAACATGTTTCCGCCGATAGGTTATCAGCCTAACCAAGCACTGTCTCGGTAAGCTGTATATGGTGAAGTGGAGCTCTTGTTGAGTTTATGAATATGTAATACTGATTTTTTGATTAAAAAATCATATTTCGAGTCGGCAATACTTTGTTTTGGTCCATGAATTTCTTGCCTCAGAATATCTAGTTAAATAGTCAGCGAGCAAGTCAGAAGTGTAGAAAGGAATCTTTTCTGGCAATGCTGTATATATAAGGCTCCTACTGCTCTGAGTGATGGTCCTTTGCTTAATTTCGTGCTTGGTGAGAGACGTCTTGATAGGAAAGGTGATTGGTGAAGAGGTAAGAGGGGAGAAACAAGTTACGATAGATACTTCTTCTGCGGGTATTCTATTTTCAAGATAACGCTGCGGGGAGACCCAAATAATAATGGTGCATAGGTCAATGGATTATTTCTTGAAGTAAGATTATATCATTATATGTACGTCCAAATTCCAATCATGTGGTACTTTTGGGGAAGCTTCAGCTTTCTCATGTGTCAAAGATGCAATCACTGGATTTGGCAGGTATCCATTTGTTTCATAAAGAAAGAGTCTTCCCTTGTTCATGTGTCAAACACGGGCCTGGGAATTAGCGATGATCAAGCTGGCATAAGGAACTATTTCATTGCCACTGCAACCTTAAGGCGATGTCGTATTACCATCCCTAATGCATAGGCCAGTGGTACAAATCTTGGGGGTGAGGATTACGGAGGAGGATGATATAACATGGAACCCTGAGAAGATGGGTTTCTAGTTTTTCGAGGAAGAGAAGCTGGGATCAAAAATTATAGTCGAGGGTTAATTATAATAATGGTATTATGGAGAAGGGCTTTTTTTTATTAAAGGGGTTGATCTCTTCCTTTTCTCTTTTGTTGTCAGTTGTGAGGACGTCTTTTCCTTTAGTTGTAGTTTTCTTTTTCATTTATCCTAATAACTTATTTTTAGCATGTAGAATTGTAGATTATTGCTGATATATCCATTTTGTATATTCATGTGGGATCTTGTTAGATTCGTCTCAAATGTATTTATCCATTTTGTTGGTTATAAGAATCCGTTTACTGTGATGCAGTTCCTAATCTGAGTTCTTAAGCTAGCTTTCTTGGGTGCAGGAAAAAAGAATCAAATCATCCGACATGACGAGACTTTGTACGGTGGCTCTTGATCCTGTAAATTTGAACAAAAATCGCTATACTGATGTCATACCATGTAATTCTTTATCCAATCAGTTTGTTTCTTTGAAGGTGTCTAGTTGTGTCACTGACTCTTTGCAACAATTTGATTGTTGTTATTAATGAAGAATATGATCAAATGACTTGTTCTTGTCATTGTCTTCAGTTGACAGCACCAGAGTTGTTTTGATCTCATGTAAGGACTATAGACCATCAGCCAAGGGTTACATTAATGCAAGCATTATAAAAGTTAGTATGTGCTCTCTTCATTTAACTATGTGAATCTGGAATTCTCGCTAAAGACTTGTTTGATTACTTACGCCCTCCAAATCTAGATTTGATTGCCATATTTTGACTTTTAAATTTTTTCAAAATCAATCTTTGACCATTTATATCTCATAGAACGCAATATTCAAAATTGTGAAAGCAGTATCGTCTGTAATCCAAAGAGTATAAGTGCATGTTTAGGTCCATTTTTACATTTCAAATCATCGTCAGAATTTATGAACTTTGGCTTTTGATTTCGCATTTGGGATGGAGTTTCATATTTGTTGGCCATATTAATTCGTATTCTCTGTTTTGACTTTTAAATTTTATCTCAAATGTAGGCTCCTGCACAAAATGCTGCTCAGTTTATAGCCACACAAGGTCCATTGTCGCATACATTTGAAGATTTCTGGGAAATGGTGTTGCAGAATCGCTGCCCTGCGATTGTGATGCTAACACGGCTAGTTGACAATTACAAGGTACTTCACTATACAGGATACCAGGTTATATTAGTTGTGTAACCATATAAGCTGTCTCTGTGACTGAGAAAAGGCACTGATGGACTTCTCTTAAGCTCGAGTGCGATTGTTTTATATAAGCTGTCTCTGTGACTCGAGTGCGACTGTTGTTTGTTGAGCGATACACATGCTGCAATTTTATTTCCGTCTCGTTAGAATTTTCTAGATACTGGTATTTAGGGGGCGTTTGGTTTGGGGGAAACTGGAAAGGGAAAGGGAATAGAACCTCTTGATTCCCTTTTATGTTGTTTGTTTTGGGGGTTTGTTTTCTCCCCCTTCCCCTCCTTACCCCCAAATCCCTCTAACTTGATTACCCACACCCCCCTCCACTTTCAAATAGGGGCAAGGGAAACCCTTGACCACTTAAGTTTGACCACTCAAGTTTAACCCACCCCCTACGGAACCACCCACCTCACCACCCTAACCACCAACCGCACCACCACAGCCACCGACATATCCACCGAAACCACCCACCCGCCCACTGGAACCACCACCACATATCCACCATAGTTTTATGGTCGAATTTGACCTTTAAAACCTCAAATTTCATCTCTAATTGTGGTGGAGAAGGAAAAGAAAGGAGGGGTGGTGGTACGAGGTGGTGAAGGGCGGTGGTCATGGAGGCCTTAAGGAGGCGGCGGCAGGCGGTGAGGGGAGGGGACCGTGGCTGGCGGTGAGGGGAAGGGTGGTGGCTGGCGGAACTTGAGAAAGAGGAGGGAGAGGGTATATGGTGGTGCAATGGTAAGAAGAGGGGGAGGGGTTTTCTACCCAAACAACAATTTTAAACAAAAGGTTTTCTATTCCTTTCTCCTTGTTTCTCTTTCTTAAACCCTTTCCCTTTCCCCTTCATAAACCAAACGCCCCCTTAGTATCCAATATGATGAGAAAGAAACCAGTGTCACATAATTCGCTCTATAATTCACTTTTTCGGTTCGCGGTTCGCGGTTCGCCCAAAATGGGCAAAAAATAGGCGAACACCGACCATAATTCGCTTTTTTCGGATCGCGGTTCGCGGGGAGATTAGGGAATTATGTGACACTGAGAAACCTTAATTGGAGAGAAATCTTCAATCATAAAGTTGATGTCATTCATGAGCACTGATGTTGGAGAAGTGCTGTCAATTATAAGTCGGCTTTAAACTAAATTTAGATAACTACATATAAGCCCGTAAGTTTGTATAACAGTATAAAAATTTGTGGATTAGTGGGAGCAGGGAACTCTAGGACATCACCGAAACAGAGAATTCCAGTGTTTGAGTTAGAGACTTAGAGGCGTATAATAAAAGAATTTATGTGAGAAAATAAATAGCGGATCGTTAGTGAGATTGTATTGTATACGTGTAAGGAGAGTGAAAAAATGTATCAGTTTAAGTTGTGTGTATATCGTAAAAGTATCTGTCAAAATCGATAAGAGCAGCGTGTTTTTGAGTATGTTGTACCTTCCTCACAGAGTCACGGCCTCACGGGGCTGGCAAAAGTTTTTGCCTGGGCTGG
The DNA here is from genome assembly GCA_947648045.1 of Beta corolliflora. Taxonomy (NCBI): domain Eukaryota; kingdom Viridiplantae; phylum Streptophyta; class Magnoliopsida; order Caryophyllales; family Amaranthaceae; genus Beta; species Beta corolliflora. The sequence goes on from CANSZD010000820.1 coordinate 592,095, forward strand.
TCTAAGCAAGCAAGTTTAATGCTGTATTCTGGGAAGATATTGTGTCTGGATGATTCATCCATCATCCTCTCTTGGTGTTCTTTATTATCTTTATCCAGTCATATACGTGATGGTTGCCTATATATTTGTTGATCATCTTTCCATCTTGTATCAAATGGGAAGGGTGTTGTAACACCTTTCCACTATGATTACTTCCGATATTTATCTTTGCGCTAATAATCTATATGTGCATAAAATGGAAATGACATGCAGACATTGAAATGCGGTGATTATTTTCAAGCCGAGGATGGACCTCGGGAATTTGGCGACATTTCTATTGTCACGAAATGGATAAAGACAACCGGGAGCTCTTTAGTATTGCGCCATCTGGAAGTTACTAAGGCAGAGGTAAGGTCATTACATGTGTAATCATTCAAGTATTGTCTTGGCAAAAGGATGAGCTAGACGAGTGAAAGAATTTAACATGCAAAGTCATTAATATTCTTTTTATTTTTTATTTGGAGAAGTAGACAAGTCCGCACCGAGCTTAAAAATGAAAGATGAACCTGAATCCTGTTTCTTCAATGAATTACTATATTCAGGGACGTAATAATTAAACCCTAGCTCTAACCTTGGCTAAACCACACACTCAATTCAAAGGAACGTTTGTAAAAAGTCCTCAAACGGAAAGTACATGACTAAGTCCCGAAGCTACAAATGAAAAAAGTTCTTCAATGCAATGGTGGATCTTGGACCAAAAGATTATGGATTTATGGGGGCAAAATTTTAATTTTTAAGCTTCGAACTATAATTTAAAAGTTAGTAAATACTTAACCATAATGCTATAACTTTTTATATGTATATTCTAGACAACTTATCTATTAGACTTCTATTTGTTAAGCCATTTCGGGGGTCGACCCCCTTCACGCTTCAATCCGCCCTTTGCTCCAATGTCACAAAAAACTACAAAGGCAAAACCCTGAAGCCAAGACCTCAATTAACTAATTTAAAACTAAAATGTAAAAGCATGAAATGAAGCACTTACCATGTTATAGCTAATAACGATTGAGGAGATTTTCTTTCACGTCCTTGGTGGAAGTACCGATAATGGATAATAGGAGCAGCACTGTTACAGCAGAGCAAAGAATGCTGAATAATCATATATTATGAATGGTGCAGTAGCTTCTAGATTGGAACATTTGATCTCTCTCATATAAGGCAACTATACCCTATCTGGGGAGGGTCAAGCAGCTTAATATCGATAGTGAAGTGTGCTAGTTATCTTTAGCAAGTGATCCTTGAGAGGCTGATAAAAGATTGGGTTTTGAAGACGTTGAAACACAGACTAGGTTGAAATTAATTCCCCAACAAGGTTGGAGCAAATAAGAGTTTACCACAGTGTATAATGAACATTATTGAGGGTATAACACTAGGTGTTAAAGAACATGGTAGACAAACGGTGTTTTGCATTGAAGTGCTTTGATGTGAAGAATTAGATATACTTTTGTGTAAAACGATTACTTGGACTTCAACATTGTTGAGTATTCAAAACTCAGAATTTATTGGAATAGCAGCCTATTGCTGTTTTCTTCTTGATTTTCTTACCTGAAAGACCAAAGTACAACTTTTGCTTGAGAATTTATTTCTTAACAGTTGTACACGTATACTGGTGCTTCACCAGCTGAATGCTTTTATGTAGGAGCTTGTTCTCTATTACTTGATGTACTTGATGAGACGGTGCCTCACTGTCGTGCTCACGTATGTTATTAATCTTGCAGTCAGAAGAGGCACCACTGTCTGTTTTGCATATTCAGTATCCTGAGTGGCCAGATCATGGTGTTCCCAAGGACTCATTAGCTGTTCGAGAGATTGTGAGTAGAACTTATCATCTGCCACCTGGTGTAGGCCCTATAGTGGTGCACTGCAGGTATACTTCATACTCACGTCCTATATTCTTGTCAGTGGATTAATCATCGACCATTGACCTCTCACACTTCCCTTTTTTTCCCTTAGTGCTGGAATTGGCCGTACTGGAACATACTGCACCATTCATGACTCAATCCAAAGAATTCTTGCAGGAGATATGTCTGCGTTAGATTTTGCTAATACTGTTGAGGTTTTTAGATCTCAGAGAGTTGGAATGGTTCAAACACTGGTACCGTCTCTCTCTTTCTGTATACATCCTATCTTTGGTAAGAGGGTGGGGGTATGGTAGTTAGCTAGAGGATCAGTCCCTATGAGGCTGGTGGGACTGCGCGGGAGAAAAGGGGACCGAACCTAAAGGGAAACCCCAGCTCAAAGTCAGAAATTGGATGTTAAGTTAGAAGGGAAACCTCAAATACTCCTACCGCCCGACCTTGAAGTTGGTGGAAACGAGAAACTGAACCCCCAACCTCAAGGTGGGGAGATGGGAGCTCTACCACTAAATTTCCACATAATTTTCTACCAAGTTTTTCTACACTTGGGAAACTGGAGTTTTAGAAATTGATTGTTCTAAAAAAAAATGATGAAAATCTCTGCTTTCATATAAATGCTGAAATTTCTGTTAATATTAAGGATGTAATTTTTTCTCTGTATTAGACACATACTAACATGTTTATGATTGTACCATTTATCAAGGATCAATACTACTTCTGCTACAAGACTGTTGTTGATGAACTAGAGGAACTCATATCAAGGTACAATCCTGAGAAAAGTGCTTGATGGCATATATCCAGATTTTGCAGACTTCTTTGTGCTGCCATTTTGTTACTTCGTTGCTGTAGCAAGACTGGTGCAGGGGTAGAAGAACAGCAGTAACTTTTCAAGGTACTCGGATATTCACGGTGGGATGATTGGTGAATGATCGAAGTAAAACGTGCTGCTGGAATTAGCAGGCAGACTGTCTCAGTGTCTCTGCATCTTTTCTTTCTTTTATTTTTTTTTCTGGGGCACCAGCCTCAGAAAACTAGATTTTACTTTACATTTACGAATGGAAAATTCGTTTTCTTGTACATGTATCATATTAACATTTTAAAGTTTAGCTTTATTATCTGAAGTATCATTGCTGCAGTGCTGCTACTGTTGTGATGGTGCTTGTTTTTTGTGGGGTTGAAGTTAAAAGTTCACTTTATAATTAAACTTTCATACAAAAAATCAAATAGATGTACTGCTACTTCAGAGTTTAGATCACTAATAACTTCATCAAAGAAAACTTTCACACGTCCATATGGAGTTGATGACGACAATCATATTATGACCAAGGTTACTTGATTATATATAATTGATATAGTGTATAACATTCCTGTCAAAAAAAAAGATGTAGTGTATAACACGCAATTTTAGATGTCTATTGATATTCTTAATTGCCTACGTACATTTGTTGAGCAAATGTAAAAACAAATAACAAAACTTATGCACTTGGTATATACTATACTAGCATTTTTTGTGCGCTATGCGTGCATGTCATATATATAAGAGATATGAGAAAAGGTTAATCTTTCCATTATACAATAATAGTATATATAGATACAAGTGGTTAGAGGTTAAGATATTCTAGGAGATAGAAGAGATATACTGATATACAAGTAGGATAGAACTATAACAAACAATAGGATAAGCATTGACTAAGTATGAGCTTTATCCTTTACATGCCCCCGCAAGACGGACGACCGAAAGGCAAGACCGATCTTGGACATTAACAATTCAAACCGGGTTCGAGCTAAGAGTTTAGTGAGGGCATCCGCAAGTTGATCACCCGTTGGGACATGAGTAACTCGTAGGCTGCCAGCTTGGACTTGCTCTCGAATGAAATGAAATGCGAGAGCCAAGTGCTTCATACGGGAGTGGAACACGGGGTTGGCACTAAGATGCGTGGCACCAAGATTATCACAGTATATCACCGGTGTAGTTGGAACGGAAACACCCATTTCTTGAAGTAGATTACGGAGCCAGAGTAGTTCACTAGCAGTAGAAGCTACAGCTTTGTATTCGGCCTCGGTGGAAGATTGAGCCAAGAAACGTTGTTTCTTTGAACTCCAAGTCAAAGGATTACGACCAAGGAATATAATTTGTCCCATGGTGGATGTATAATCATCCTTATTGCCAGCCCAATCCGCATCAGAAAAAGCATGAAGAGTGAGCGGAGAATCATGATGAATGGTAATGCCTTTGTCAAGTGTACCTGCAAGATACCGTAAGAGCCGTTTCAAGACCAACCAGTGGGCTGTGCATGGCATATGCATGAACTGGGACAACTTGTTTACAGCAAATGCGACATCGGGACGAGTGATGGTTAGGTACTGTAAGCTACCAAGAGCAGCACGATACTCCGTAGGATTGTCAATGAGATCACCAGAATGAAGACTTAACGTGGAGTCTGTAATGATAGGAGTAGGGGCTGGTTTGGCATGTTACATATTAGTACACTGCAAGAGATCAACAATATACTTGTGTTGACTTAGGAATAAGCCTTGGGCAGTAGGGAGAACCTCAACACCAAGAAAATAAGCGAGAGAGCCAAGATCCTTGAGAGCAAACCCAGATGCAAGTTGTTGAATGAACTCATTTAAAGCATGTGAATCTGAGCTTGTGAGAATTATATCATCAACGTACACAATGAGATGTATAGGAGCCAAGTGATGATGATGGATGAATAACGAGGCATCGGCAACGGAGCGTGTAAAACCGCTACTCAACAAATAATTAGCTAGCTCCTTATACCAAGCTCGCGGAGCTTGTTTGAGACCATAGATTGCCTTGCGAAGCTTACAAACATGATTTGGATATGTTGCATGAGGGAAGCCAGGAGGTTGTGCCATGTAAACCTGCTCAGTAAGAGTGCCATGTAAAAAAGCATTATTAATATCAAGTTGGCGTAAATGCCATTTGTTAGTTACTGCCAAACTAAGTAAAGTGCGGATAGTGGCGGGTTTAACAACGGGGCTGAAAGTTTCATTGTAATCAATCCCAGCACGTTGTTGAAACCCTTTAGCAACCAAGCGAGCACGATAGCGCTCAACAGAACCATCGGGATGCTATTTGATGCGAAACACCCACTTACACTTCACCAAATTTTGACAAGTCTCAGGGGGAACTAAGTCCCATGTACCAAGGCGATGTAAGGCTTGGAGTTCATCTTCCATAGCCTTGCGCCAAAGAGGATTTTGGAGGGCCTCCTTAACAGTTGATGGCTCGGCAGGTTTGGGTTGGGTGAGAGTGGGGTTTACGTATTTGGGATTTGGTTTGTAGATATTGTTTTTGGAGCGAGTTGTGATGGTAGTGGGGGGGAGGGGCGGGGAATCGGCCGTGTGAGATAGATGAGAGGACGTGGTGGAGGGAGGGGAGTGAGGAGGGGTGGAGGGGGTTGTATCGGGAGAGAGAGGAGAGTGTACAGTGGGCGACGGGGGGGCAGTAGCTGTTGGCGATGGAGGATCCGAAGTGTCGGGAGGAGGAGCATTAGAGGGTAGAAGAATTGGTAGAGTAGCGGGACACCAAGTATTGGGGTCGGGGTAGGTGGAGGGAGGAGTAGTAGAGGAGAGAGTAGAGTAGGGAAAGATGTATTCCACAAATCTAACATGACGAGATGTGTATATCTTGTGGGTGGTAGGATCAAGACAGTAGTAAGCACTCTGGGTAGCGGAGTAACCCACAAAGATACAAGGAAGTGATCGAGTATCGAGTTTGTGATGAGAGTAGGGGCGGAGCCAAGGATAGCAAAGGCATCCGAAGCTCCGCAACTTTTGATAATTAGGCGGTTTGCCAAATAAGCAGTGGAAGGGGGATTTGTTGGAGAGTGTTGGAGTGATAAGACGATTAATTAAGTAGGTGGCAGTAGTGAATGCTAAAGACCATAATTCGAGGGGGAGTTTAGCATGAGAGAGTAGAGATAATCCTGTGTCAACAATGTGACGATGGCGACGCTCGGCATAGCCGTTGTGCTCGGGAGTATGGGGAGGAGAGGTGAGATGGGAGAGACCATTGAGAGGGAGATAAGTTGATAAAGCTTCATACTCACCCCCATTGTCAGAATAGAGTGTTTTAATAGATTTTTCAAAGAATTTTTCAACTATAGCTTATAAACGTTTTTTTTTTCCATTAGTTATTCATGAGTGTTACACAAAATTTAATTCGAACAGACATTTATAATTATTTTAATATGTTTTTCTTAAATCAATGTTTCAATGGTTTTTTTTAGTTATTTGTTCATCATTATTCAAATAATAATCCATATTTTTTAAAAAAAATTTATCAGTATAATTATTAATATGAAATTCAAGTTTTTAATTTTTTTTTCTGATTATGTCAATCAAGTTATATTGTCAATTTAATTTTCTGTCAGAGTTTTCACACATGTAAGAAGAGGAAATCATTCTCCTTAATATAATATTTAATTAAAATTTTAAATTCAATTCCATTGTTAACTTATTTGATATATATATGACAAGTAGGAAGAAGAAAATATTATTTAATATATATGACAATTTAAATTCATTAAAGGTATATCAGACTTTTTGTAAGGGGACACCATCTTCCTCCCCCTGCACTTATATAATAGAGATAGGTTAGAAAAACTCAAGTAATAATTGTTAACTCAAAAAAGTTTCACAGAAGTTATCTAGTTATACAGTAAATTAATTGATTGTAAAAGTTATAATAAGCTTAAGTTAATAAGATAAGTGAGTATAAGTAGTAACTAGTAACTGCTTCAGTACTTTAATACTGTAGTGATTAATGATGTTGGGATAGAATTAATAATTAGCTTGTTGATCATAACTATTAACTTAATGTACTAAATTAGATAAGTTAGTACAGGTAATTATGATGTTCCTAGCAAATATGACCAACTTTACCAACTCTGACACATTTCTAAATATTTTTTCAACTCTAACATGTGTTTGAATATGTAATTTGTGAACGTATTTGATCATAGCACAAAAGTGATTATTGTTATTATATTTTGTAAAAATAAAATTTTAAAGCCTTATAGAAGCTCTACCTTTACTTAACTAAGTTATTAAGAGTGAACTTGCGTAATTTCTAAGTTTCATCATGATAAAGTCTTGTAGGAGCTTTATCTGTTCTTCTTTTAGACTGAAATTTCTTGAACTGAATTAATCTGAGCTTTATCGGTTCAATTCAATTCATTTCAGTTTAACTTCAATTATTTTTAGTTGATTTTAGTTTAGTTAATTTTCCTCTTACAACAGACTTCAATTTAGTTTAATTAAGTTATTAAGTTCAGTTACTTTTCTCTCGTAGTTGCATATCGTGCGATCATATATGAGATGTAAACACTCATACAATACTATTATACTCGGCCGGGGTTTTTGACGCACTTGCTTTCTTAGAGTATGTACCCGTTTCTTTTAAGTATTCTCGACAGTTTTGAGTGTACGAATCTACGAGATGTTCCTTTCACATAGGCAACGAATTAAAAAAACAGTTTAAGAAAATTGCTTGCCAAACAGAATATGTCTTAAGAGTGTATAGGAAGGGAGATTAAGACTAGTAATCTTTTTGAGGTCAACTATGGCTGTTTCTTCTTCTCTTTCCTCTGATTTTCCTGAAGACCCCCCGCAGCTTTCTCTCTCCTCTGACCAGATGCAGCATTGCCATCATGCTCTTGACTATCTTATGCTGAAATGTGAATCTTCCAATCTCATCAAACTCGAGTTCGAGACTCTTGAGGTAGGATTATCATATTATGATTCACTACTTATTGTGTGTTGCGGATTATGTTGTACACTTGCATCAAATAATTATATATGATTATTTTAATCCACTCACCAAAAAAAACAAATGTTGTATTTTAAAAAAACGGACCAAGCATGACATAGTTGGTTCCTCTTACATTTGTTGTTTATCAAAATTTTCTTATTTTCATGTTGTCTATGTTACTCGGACTTGTGTACGGATATCAATACGTGTCGGGGTACGGTGTCGGAAC